>CM032795.1:6241124-6841124 GCA_019155185.1 Beaufortia kweichowensis | reverse complement strand
CGAGAGTGTCCTAAATACCATTTCTCAGGCAAGAGCCTCGTCCACGAGACGAAGCTATAGCCTCAAGTGGTCTGTCTTTGCGGCCTGGTGCTCGGCCCGCAACGCAGACCCGGTATCCTGTGACATATCACTGATATTGTCTTTTCTTCAAGAGCTACTGGATAAGGGCCGTGCCCCTTCCACTCTTAAGGTCTATGTAGCAGCTATAGCAGCCTCGCTTGCGCTATAGCAGGCCAGTCAGTGGGGAGGAACGACTTGGTTGTTCGTTTCTTGAGGGGATCCGCGAGACTCAACCCGTCTCGCCCCCCTACAGTCCCCTCTTGGGACCTACCCCTCGTGCTAAGGGCCCTGAGGAGCCCTCCCTTTGAGCCGCTACAGTCTATTGACTTGCGCCCATTGACATTAAAGACTGCTCTGCTTCTGGCACTAGCATCGGTAAAACGTATGGGTGACTTGCAGGCTCTGTCCGTAAGTCCCTCCTGTCTTGAATTCCGGGCCCAACGACACTAATGTCGCCCTGAAACTAAGACACGGGTTACGCACTCCAAGGTACTTTCAACCTCGCTTAGATCACAGATCATTACTCTCCTCGCTCTTCCTCCCTCAGAGCAAGATCAGGACCTCAACCTTCTCTGCCCTGTAAGGGCATTAAGGTGCTACGTAGATCGTTCCGCCTCGTTCAGACAGTCGGAACAACTCTTCGTTTGCTTCGGTGACCGCACCAAAGGGCATCCGGTCACTAAACAAAGATTGTCCAAATGGATAGTCGAAGCTATCTCGCTGGCTTACACATCCTTGGACCTTCCGTGGTCCCATGGGGATAAGAGCCCATTCGACTAGAGGCGCGGCCTCGCCTTGGGCATGGGCTGGCGGGTGTCCATGACGGAGATTTGTCGCGGCGGCAGGCTGGGCCTTTCCGTCCCACATTTACCAGATTTTATAATCTGGAGGTTCCGCCTTACAGTCCAGGATCCTCTCCGCTTAATATATGGACTGTCCCAGTATGATTCACGATGCGCTCTTAGACCTCTATCGAAGCTCCGAGGTCGCTGACCGAGCCTATGGGCGGACATTCTATTTTTAACATCACCTCTAGGTGATAGCTAAAATAGTATCGCTTGCCACACCACGCACGGCCAGGGATTGTACTGGTTCCCCATAGCGCCTTCGGACGCAGTAATGAAAGTGAAGTATCGAAAGGGGAACGCATCGGTTACTCACGTAACCTCGGTTCCCTGAGATACGAACGCAGTACTGCGCTGCTAGCCGTCGATGATGGTGCTGCCAACCAGGTCGTCGCTTCATCAATAGACCTGATTTCCTATGGCGAAACGGCGGCTTATATAGCCAGAAGCCTTCAGTCTGCTTTTCGAGAAATTTGCATGCTGCTTCGCCATAGGTTCGCATAGCACCGCTGGCGAGCCATTGGTTGGCACGGCGCCATTGCCGAGCCATTGGTCTACGGTAAGCGCCGAGCAAGCTAATGGCTAATAGCTAACGGCTATGCAGTAAACTGCGTGATTAAAAAGTTGTTCAGTCTCAGAGGAAAAAGAAGCTTTTCCCTACAGCGTCTTCAACGCAGTACTCGTTCCGTATCTCAGGGAACCGAGGTTACGTGAGTAACCGAGTACGTTCCTATAGGGGGTCCCTAATGGCTTATAGGGGTCCCAAATATCCCAGTTTACTCTTGCAGTTTCATTAGGGACTTCTACATCATAAGCAAGTAAACATGGCTAAAGTCAAACTTACTCTGAACCAGGCACATGGCTGACACTACTGGCAGAACGTTGATTTGTTTGGTCAGTTTGGATTGTTCCACGATTGCACAGCTGCCCCAGAGCCTTGGTGTAGGTTGAGACCTGCCAATTGACAATAAGATAATTTCAACATTACACTCCTTCTATTCCAGATACTGATCTGATCTGTGTTTTACTGTATGATTAATATTTACAAACCTTTTTTATATACAACGACAAACAAATTTACTTCACAACATACATCTAAAAAATAATTAATTGCTTTAATATTTTACTAATAGTTAGGACAATGTATTAGCAATTAACCTTAATATCTGACTGTTCTCCATAGTTATGTTATGTCCATAGCGCTATGTTTTAAAAACATTGCCTTGACAGTGGTTGAAAGCGCAGCGTTTTTTCAACTCTCAGTGCCGAGCATGAAAAAAGTAGCGCTTCCATTGCAAACAACTTATATTAAAAATATGCTAGCCGCAGGTAAAAAGGCTGTGGTGGAAACAAGCATTAAACTGTTTGTCTAAACTGACTATGTTCAAGATTTTAATTGTCAGTATGTGTACTTTTCATTTAACTATGTAAGTAACAATGAATGTGTTAAAACACACAATCTTGAGCAGGGAGAGAGGTTCAGAGCTGATGATTAGGCCTCTGCTGTGGCAGATGTTTGTGTAGATGGCGTCTGCAGTGAACATCCGGAGCCTTGGAGAGCGGAGGGCTTGAATCACCTTCTTCAATGCATCACAGTGGACGTCTGAGGAAGGCGACATTAAGGTATTAACCAACTTAAATAGGTAATGTTTATTCCAACAGTTTAAAAACAAATACATGTTTTACTGAACAGCCACCATGTTTTTATCACAACATCCTTCAGAGGGCACAGCTCACATCACCCACACTGGTATTTTTACTAGGGCTGCCCCCAAATAGTTGGCTAAACCTTAGTTGATGAGAAAAGACTTGGTCAAATAAATTTTCATTGGTCTGTTAGTTGCGAAAATACAATACAAAACGTATGTGATGTCACACAGTCAGTATGCGTGTTAAAACTGTATGGCGCGGCGCTACGTAGCTTGGTCAGTGTCATAATGCTCCTAGGGCCAGTTTTTAAATCATAGCTTACACGCAGGCCACACATCAGGTTTGTATTACACTGTGCGCTCAAGTTAAATGTAGACGCGCGGCAAGAACGCGGAAACAGACAGAAACGCACATACTGTGCAGTCTTCACGGCAAGCGTGGCTCACTGTTGTTTAGTAACGGCAGACACAACAAGAGTGCTTTAGGTAGATGGAGAGAACAGTGCGACTGCCTTCAAGAATAGACGCCTCTGTATGCTTTCAAATCACTCCCGGTTTGATAAATTACACCGATCAAACAGCGCAGCGCAGCTGTTAACTATATGTTCTTCATGGTTTTATTTCAAGACGTCTCATTCATTCACAAGCCTTCTCTTACAGTGCGTCACTTCGCCCAGGGATTCCAGGGGTCCTAAAGCACACTCCACACGCAAGGTGCGAACTAAAAATGCTCTTACACAAAAGAGCTACACGGTGGTGCTGATGAACAGACAACTGTTTTGGAAACCCGTGTAAACACTACAGAGAAAGATGAGTTGTATATGGAAAAAGACAAAAAAAATGGATATTGAGCTGTTGTTGCCATTGCCGAGAAGAAAAAAAAATTGACAAAAAAAAGAAACACTTAAAATAAGACATTAAAATAAGTACAAAAACACACAAAACATATTTTCACAAAACCTTTGATTACTGGATCTTGTAGACTAGAGGGGTAATCTTAATGAAATCTTGGTTTCAGGATGTCAACAAAAACAATGAGAGATATGTTTAAAAGCATTAATTTAAAACCTATTACTGACAATTTTGAATCTAAAAAATTTCATTTGTCAGCAGAAAAAGCAATAAAATACAAAAATAAAATAAATTAATCCTATGTTAAAATTATTCTTTGTGCGAAGTAGAAGAACACAGTTATGCTTGTTTTGATCATTTTTGTGTTGCAGAGTGATATGTTTTATACTTTACCTGTTAATCCACCCTCCCCCCAACTTTTAGCCTAAACCATGAAAATGACATGTTCACAGTAAAATGTTTGCAGTTACTAAACTATTTGACTTACAGACATATTTGTGCTGTTTTCTGAAAGAAGACACTTGGGACTTTATTGTCCATGTGTCAGAATTAGAATAAGCAAAAGAAAAAATAAATTTGTTAAAGTGTACTGAAACTGAAATGTTATTCACAAATTATATTTTTGTTTCATAAAAATGTATATTGTAGATGTAGTCCCAAAACAACCCAGTAAAACAAAGTTATTTCTTTTTATTTAGATGATATCCCAACAGAAAAAAGTTTTTATAAGGTTTTTACTCATGACACATTTTCAAAAATGGCCACTAGGATGCTCCAAATTACCACCTGTTACAGATGAGTGGAGAAAGCTATACAAATAATTGTTTAAGCACAATATTTTTACTAAGTGTATGTATCTACAATGCTTGTTTGTTAAATTTTAAAATACAAAACAAATAAACATAAAATAAATCATATTAGAATGAGAAGAAACCCAAACAACTCTTTATAAAGTAGATACCACGTGTTTTATATGCAAAAGTATTTACGGTCATTGTGGAATTATGACATAAATCACTCATTCTAATGGCCAATAGCTTTCTCTAGCAATAGCTTAGCATCAGTGTAAATGGCTGCAGCATTCACACAGTGATGGGCGATACGGAAAACATTAAGACTGCATTCTGCCACAAACAATAAGCTTTAATCATTGTAATACCCATTCATATACCTGCACACTGCAGGCAGTGTCAATGGCTCATTGATGATAGTGAATGTGAATAAACACATGCGCACATTTCACTAACTTGTTCCCTCGATTTAGGTAAATCAAGGCCACGTTTTACTAATGTGTTCCCTCATTTTAGGTAAATCAAGGCCACGATTTGCTAATTTGTTGCCTCGTTTAATGCTGCGTTCCAGACAACTCGGATTTAGTATGCTGCTTTGAAACAGTGGTTACTTAGTAAAAGTGCTATACAAATAAACTTGAACTTGAAGTATATTTCAACCTCAACCTAGAAATAATATCCTGAACGGTGTTCTTTTAATGTTGCGAAATACTTCAATTAAACCATTAAAAACATTAATGTTAATGTTTTATGTTACTAAAGTCTTAAAAATTGTATCAATTCAGTCGTTACTTCCAGGTTTAAGGTGAAAATTTTTTACAAATCCGAGTTCAGCATTAGATGAATCATGAGCTGCCATAGCAGACCACATGACCAGCCAGGGTCCCACTGACACTTACTTCTGACCCTGGCATTATATTGGCAGAATTACTAGTTTGGAAGCGATACGCTTTGACACATCATGTTTTGTTGCTTATTTAAAGTGTACTTTGAATAAAGCACATTTTTACACGCTTTCACATACGAATGGCCGCTTAGTCCAGCGGTCTGCTGAGTAATATAGCCCCAATTTATAATGAAAGTGAATCAACATTTCTTTTTCTGTAACAGCAGCTACGTCTTTTATTAGTTAAAGCACGATTGTTTCGGTTTACCTAAAACGAGGGCACAAATTAATAAAACTTGCCTGTGATTTACCTAAAACGAGGGAACATATTAGTAAAATGTGCGCCAGTTTTTTGATATACCTTTTTTTTTGTATGTCATGTACATAATAAAAGTAAGAAGCTCTGTTATGAACGTACATATTGCGATTTGCGCTTTTTATAGAAATGATTATTATATTATTATCGAGTGTTTATTTCATTAAACAGTGTTTGGATATCAATGCTAAACCCTTTGAGCTTTGCAATGATATATGGTATGTGATGTTTGATTTCATTTAGTTAAATCGTGGGCCGTTACCAGTAACAGTAGTGAGGGCTAAGCCCTTTTAAGGATGAAATCCTAGAACTGCCCCTGGTATGAAATACATTACTTAGAGTTTACAGGATCATTGTTTGGCAACAAATAGTAAAACTGTTTAGCTATGGGAGAGGGGATTTGGAAACAAATCAACATCTGTGATATCGCAAATCCGGCCACTTCCACTTCGTTAATTCCGAAAAACAACTCAACAAATGCTTTCGTTATCAATAAGGAGGATGTTTAAGCTACAAAACTTGCAAGGATGTATTAATGATATGTTTTATATGTCAAAAGCTCAAAGAAAATTTGAAACTCCTCACCACCCCCTCTTTAAAATATGCCAATAGTATAAAATAAGTACATTTAACTATTTATTTAGCCACTGTAATAAATTAAACTTTGGTTTACTTTAACTTATATGCACAGAAAAGTACAAACATTCTACTCTGCAAAAAAAAAAAGCACATTGGTGTTCTATAGCACAGACTGGCACAGTATGGTAATGTAGCACAGTATGGTACCTTGGCATAGTATGGTAATGTGTTCTGCCAGGTCTTTAAAGCCTTTCTTCACCAGACTGCTATTGAGTGGATGGTGTTCCTGGGCCCAGTATTCCACCACTACACACAAAGTTTCCTGCAAAGTGATCAGCATTTCCACCTTTCCTTCCTAAACACACACACGCACACACATGCACACACACAATGATAAGTTGATTATTATAAGTAATCAACTAAAGTATTTTTAGCAGGATGGTAAAAAAGTACTAAACAAGTATAGACCATGACTTTGTCTACATAACACATTTCCTACACTGGGGTCAAAAAGTGGGTGACAGTAAGACATGTATACAACTGAACACAACAAACTGCACATAACACTATAAAAACCAAAGAATCCTTGAGGAACTATTTGTGGTTCTTCACACTGCCACACCGGTGGAATCATCAGGAACTTCAGAACTGAACTTAAAGTGCCTAAAGGAACCTTTAAGAACTGCCAAGATTGTTAATGGTTCCTCAGAGAACTGCTCTTTGTAAAAAAAAAAAGTCTTGAGGTCCTCCTGACGGTTCCGCCTGTGTGGAAGTGTGAGGAACCCGAAATGGTTACTTTCCTTTAGTTTTTACAGTGTAAAATTAAGAACAAAAAAAAAAACTAACATGAACTTAAACAAATATTATCAAGAAAAAGATCATATATTCTATATAACTACCTGAGTGGAGTTGAAGGACCACAGTAGAGTCTTGATCAGTAGGCTGCAAAGCTCTTGTACTGCTCTGGATGTCAGAGTCGACTTCTCCCATACTTTCCAGAATGTACAGTACAGCACAGACTCATTACTCCTTCCTGATGTCCTCCTAAATAGAGTAACACACAGGTAAAGATGTTTCTGTGCTGCTTTGTTTCCATTAAACCAGTGTAAGATAATTTAATCATCAACAGACTTCTGTAACCCTAGAATGCAAGAGGCCATAGTGCTTTACGTCTTGAAGTATGTGTAAACAACATTTCCAATGCAGTTTCAGCAAGTTTGTTGCATGATTTAAAAGCTTTAAAATTAATACAGTATCCTGTTTCACACTGAATGTGTTTCTTGTGCTTTTGCACTGGATGTGCAGGCAAACGTAGTTAAAAAAACAAAACAAAAAACAAATAATAATAATAAACATAAGCAGCTCTTCTTGCGTGTCTCAATGGTGGGTGTCAGTCCACCGCTAAAACAACAGTAGATCAGAAGTTTGCTTTACTTTATTATACATTTAAATGCAATTTTGGTAAAATTACATAACCAAGCATCTTCAAAGCTATTTAATATCTTTGAATTTTATACACTGTCTCACATGCTTTGTTTCTAATGGTTGTCATACTCTGCTGTGATGTAATAGTGTACAACACACACCCTACACATAGCATGTTAAACCATATAACATGTTGCATGAGGTAATATGATAAACTGATTTTAATATTATAAACTGAAATGTTTACATGAAAAATAGATGTTTATCTAAAAATATAATTGAACCCACATAATTTCCTTTTAATTACAAAAAATATACAGCCATAAGTGGCAATTCCAAGAAAGTTTGGAAAATGGGAACGTTAATGGAAAATTTTAAGTAACAGATCTTCTGGATAATGTGATGTGGATTCAGTTGTTATGGGGGGGGGCATTCAAATTTCCCTTACGCTTTTGACATACAAGAGGTTGTGGTATCATTATTTACATCCTTGCAAGTTTATAGAACTCAACAACCTCCTTATCAATAACAAAAGTGTTTATAGAGTTGTTCTCTGGAAATTAATAAAGTAGAAGTGGCCGCATAAGTGATTTTACAGATGCAGATTATTTTCATATGACCTGCCCTAGAGCAACACAAGAACACTTATTTTTACATCATCGTTGACTCCGCCCACTGGCATTCAGGCAAGGGACAACACTCTGTCCTCATAGCTTAACAAGCTAGAGGATATGGTGGGGAAAAGAGTAGCTTGTTTAAAGGTGACCTATTATGCCCCTTTTCACAAGATGTAATATAAGTCTTGGGGGTCTACAGAATGTGTCTGTGAAGTTTCAGCTGAAACTTGATATATGAGCTGAAGCATGATATAATATTATTATATCATGCTCTAAATGTAAATTCTTTAGGCTTAATAAGTACGCAAGCTCTTGGGTGTGTGTGTGTCTAAGTTAGCTGTGTGTGTGTGTCTAAGTTAGCTGTGTGTGCTACTACTACATTTACATTACATTTACATTTAGGCATTTAGCTGAAACTTTTATCCAAAGCGACTTACAGATATTAGGAGACAAACTACTAATGCACTGCGTCTTCAGCTGCTCAGATGTCAGGAGCAAATGAATACTTTTCTCTTAAGTCTCACATCCAACAACAAAAAACATGAAACCTGTTTGTTTATAAGACATTTTTGTCACTACAGCTGCTCTGTAGTGCAACTGTGGTCACCTATATCCCTATATCACAAAAAAGAAAACTTGCATAGATGTGCAAAAGTAGTCGAAAGTCTTTTCACTGCACCGTCCAGCAGTCTGGGTACAGATGGCTACTATAATACTACAAACCGGATTCCAAAAAAGTTGGGACACAGTACAAATTGTGAATAAAAACAGAATGCAATGATGTGGAAGTTTCAAATTTCAATATTTTATTCAGAATACAACATAGATGACATAAAATGTTTAAACTGAGAAAATGTATAATTTTAAGGGAAAAATAAGTTGATTTTAAATTTCATGGCATCAACACATCTCAAAAAAGTTGGGACAAGGCCATGTTTACCACTGTGTGGTATCCCCTCTTCTTTTTATAACAGTCTGCAAACGTCTGGGGACTGAGGAGACAAGTTGCTCAAGTTTAGGAATAGGAATGTTGTCCCATTCTTGTCTAATACAGGATTCTAGTTGCTCAATTGTCTTAGGTCTTCTTTGTCGCATCTTCCTCTTTATGATGTGCCAAATGTTTTCTATGGGTGAAAGATCTGGACTGCAGGCTGGCCATTTCAGTACCCGCAGCCATGATGTTGTAATTGATGCAGTATGTGGTCTGGCATTGTCATGTTGGAAAATGCAAGATCTTCCCTGAAAGAGACGACGTCTGGATGGGAGCATATGTTGTTCTAGAACTTCGATATACCTTTCAGCATTGATGGTGCCTTTCCAGATGTGTAAGCTGCCCATGCCACACACACTCATGCAACCACATACAATCAGAGATGCAAGCTTCTGATCTGAGCGCTGATAACAACTTGGGTTGTCCTTGTCCTCTTTATTCCGCACGACATGGCGTCCCAGTTTTCCAAAAAGAACTTCAAATTTTGATTCGTCTGACCACAGAACAGTTTTCCACTTTGCCACAGTCCATTTTAAATGAGCCTTGGCCCAGAGAAAACGCCTGCGCTTCTGGATCATGTTTAGATATGGCTTCTTTTTTGACCTATGGAGTTTTAGCCGGCAACGGCGAATGGCACGGTGGATTGTGTTCACCGATAATGTTTTCTGGAAGTATTCCTGAGCCCATGTTGTGATTTCCATTATAGTAGCATTCCTGTATGTGATGCAATGCCGTCTAAGGGCCCGAAGATCACGGGCATCCAGTATGCTTTTCTGGCCTTGACCCTTACGCACAGAGATTGTTCCAGATTCTCTGAATCTTTGGATGATATTATGCACTGTAGATGAAGATAACTTCAAACTCTTTGCAATTTTTCTCTGAGAAACTCCTTTCTGATATTGCTCCACTATTTTTCGCCGCAGCATTGGGGGAATTGGTGATCCTCTGTCCATCTTGACTTCTGAGAGACACTGCCACTCTGAGAGGCTCTTTTTATACCCAATCATGTTGCCAGTTGACCTAATAAGTTGCAAATTGGTCCTCCAGCTGGTCCTTATATGTACATTAAACCTTTCCGGCCTCTTATTGCTACCTGTCCCAACTTTTTTGGAATGTGTAGCTCTCGTGAAATCCAAAATGAGCCAATATTTGGCATGACATTTCAAAGTGTCTCACTTTCAACATTTGATATGTTATCTATATTCTATTGTGAATAAAATATAAGTGTATGAGATTTGCAAATTATTGCATTCCTTTTTTATTCACAATTTGTACAGTGTCCCAACTTTTTTGGAATCAGGTTTGTATATGGATACTATAATAGTAAATCAGCGTCCCACAGTGGCCGCGTGCAAAAACCGGGGCTGTGTGTGTAACACAGACTTATCAGTGCCATTGTAGCATAATATTAATAATATTACTGTTGAGGTTTTATAAAGATTAAAAGAAAACAAGTGGACAGATTTTTATCACAATAGGATTGTTTTGTAGACACAAAGCTGACACACATTTATGTTCAAACTTATAAAAGTTGATTTTCCATAATAGTTCTACTTTAACTCATAATACAACTGTGATAGCAGTAAGATGAGAGCAAAATGTCCTAGTTATGTCAATGCAGACTTATGTGCTAACTCTTTAGGACTAAACAAGGATCTTGTAAACTGCAAGTAATGTATTTCATTTGAATACTATTATCAACTGGTTATGACTCGATTCATTAGTTTTTAATCACGTGTCTTGAGACGGAAGTGCCGTGTCAAGCTCATGCATGCAACTGCAGACTTGTTAATAATGTTAATACACAAACATGTGCTTTAAACATCTTGATATAGTGTCCATAATCTATGATGGTAATAGTTGTTTGCAGTAAGTGTATTATTTAGGAAACCTTTGTTAAAAAGAGTAAACACAATGCACTTTTTATTCATTTATATGCTCCCTTTAGTGGTAAAATCTTTATTTGTTGTATTCATGTTATTGTTTGGGTGTATGTGACGTAAATAAACACATCATGTGTTTAGAAGACTGTTTGATACTAAAGGGATTTTGTATTCATAAATGTTTTAACTTTCTTTTACAGAGTTCAACATTAATCATTATCTACTCTGATATATTCTTGTGTCTTTAATAACCATTATTTACTCTCATATATTCTGGTGTTGATATTAATCATTATAATAACATTAATCAGTAAAACAATATTAATCACTATTTGCTCGTATATATATATTCATAGTCTTGTGTGCTTGTATGAAATGCTTGCCAGTGGAAATTTACCAAGGAAAGAGAAGGACCGGTATAACCATATATGAAATGAGCTATCTTAGGTCGAAGTGCCCTAAGCACTCCAAGTATAAGTCTTAACCCTGAATTTGTGCAGACCAAGATCTATCTTTGCAGACTAAGCAGACTAAGCAGAAGATAACAGTGACCAAATATGAGACGATGCCTACCGGAAGGGTGGAGAGGTGCCACCTGCTAACCTTGGGGAGAGGGAGACCATAAAATTGGGTTTTGAGGGATAGGCGGGGTTCTTTCTGTCATTATTGCTTCGATGGGGAACTCCTTTGATTGTGTAAATGATAGGGACAGATTGAACCCAGAGCTCTGCATATTTTCTTCAAGTGTGATATTCTTCAATATACTTTTGATTGTTAAAATAAATCCTTTTAAAGATATTTTTTGAGTCTTCCTTCCTGAATAAACGAACACGCGGACTTGAGGAATTAAATGCCAAGTCCAACAATACGCTGTATGTACAATTAAAACAGTGATCATCAGTAGAGTGTAGCTTTAGCATGTAGCTTTAACGTGTAGCATTAGCGTGACAGAAGTGCCAGTGTCCACACATTGATTAGATTGTAAACAGTCAGAAAAAGGCTTTATTTGAACACATTATTATAGTGTCCATAATCTGTGACCGTAACACTTTTTTGCAGTGAGTGCATTATTAAGGGTGTAAACCTCCTTTGTTCCCGCAAGTCCAGGCCGACTACAAGGCACGTCTCTAGGTGCCTTCCCCAGGAAATGCACACGAGAGGTAAGGGGTTCCCGGAGATTCGCTATTTATTCATTTATATGCTTGTTGTACTCATTTGATTGTTTTGGTGAATGTCACACAAATAAACACACAGTGTGCTTAAAAGACAGTGTGTTCAATTGACACTGTGTTCATATAATAGAGTGTAGCTGTAAATCACAGAAGTGGGCAGTCGCTGAAGACTGCCAAGGAAAGTACTCCATCTGACTTTTTGAGACAGTGGGTTGAGAACATTGTGGAAAAAGTTCACAAAATGCTTATTTTTACAGCAAAAAAACCCTTAATATTATTCTTATGCCCCAGGGAACAAAAAAAAATTCCATGCCACCCCCCCCTTCACCATCTCACAAATAATTTTATTTGTATGCTATGTTAAAACTCTTTTGGAGTATTTGCCTAAATATAGAACTACATAATTATTTCTGAACTGAATCATAGATCACTTCATCTTGTTCACACAGCAATTTAAAAAATGAAACAGTTTACATACAGTGTCAATGACACTAACTTGCAGTAACATATTTCAGACATTAAACATGTATATTGAGTTTTTGAAAGCAGCTATATAAACAAGTAAATTATTTAAAACACAATAAAACTGCTTATAACTTTTGACCAGTAGGTGGCACAAAGTTACAATGATGCCATCAAGATGTGTATGACACAAGTATCATGTCAATACACAAAAGTTTACAGCCTCATGTACAATTGGCATGCTAATTTGTTGGCATGGTATACAAAAACGGTTTGATTAAACAAAAAGCTTTTGATAACTTTTTGTCAGGAAAAAAGTATGTTTTGAACAAAATGGGAAAACAAAATGCAGGACTTGCTTGATGTTAAAAGTTATTAAGGGCGATTAAGTATGGGACACGATTTATGTTATTAAGAGAGATAATATACGAACGATCTCACTTGCAGCTTTATATTCCCTGCTTTATATTTCCCCCAGCTTTATATTTATAACCTGACAAAACCCATTGTTTTTCTAGGCTAATAGACTGTATCAACGATATTAGAAAATGGATGGCAAACAACTTCTTTCTACTTAACTCCAATAAGACAGAGGTTTTGATTATTGAACCTAATAGCTCCAAACACGACACAATAGTCCACAACATCTCTATAGAAGGTTGCACCATTGTCCCATCTTCCGCAGTCAAGAACATAGGTGTGATTCTAGATAAGAACCTGTCTTTCGATGGTCACATTTCCAATGTGTGTCGTACCGCATTTTCCCACATTTCAAACATTTCAAAGATGCGCCACATACTGTCTGTCTCGGATGTAGAGAAGTTAATCCACGTATTTATGACCTCAAGAATTGACTACTGTAATTCATTACTGAGGGGGTGTCATGCAAAGCAAATAAATAAGCTTCAGCTGGTTCAAAATGCAGCTGCTAGAGTGCTTACTAGATCAAAAAAGTATGACCACATAAGTCCACTTCTAGCAACACTGCACTGGCTACCTGTTAAGTATCGCATACATTTCAAAATATTGTTAATTACATACAAAGCCCTAAACGGCCTAGCACCTTTATACCTCTATGAACTACTATCAGCATACAATCCATCGCTGGCATTGCGTTCACAAAATGGTGGTCTGTTAATAGTTCCAAGGATATAAAAAAAATCTAAAGGTGGAAGATCCTTCTCCTACTTAGCACCAAAACTATGGAATGACCTTCCCAGCAATGTCCTGGACTCAGACACACTCGAGCAGTTTAAAACTAAACTAAAGACTTATCTCTTTAGCCACACATTCACCTAATTTCAGATCCTAACTCTGCAACTAAGGCCGCAATAGTTAGCTCAACCGGAACTGGGCACACATACATATTAAATATTGCATATGATATCACATAATATTGCATACATTACATATGAACGGCCGCTACGCAAATGTTAGTCTGTTTTGTCCCCTTCTCTCTCTCCTCCTCTCTCCTTTTCTCTCTCTCTATCCCCCTCTCCCTTTTCCGAGGGATCCCGAGGAATGATTCCAGATGGAACAACACTGCTCATAACAGTCCTGCCCCACCTGATGCCCATCCTGGTGATGCTAAATGGACGACTGCCCAAGACAACTTCCTTGCACCCATGGCCCTGTTAAATTAAAATCACATCTACCACATTATATATCATTCATTTTTATTCACTCTCTTAAGTAAATGTCTGTGTCTTGTAACTGCATAGCGAGTTATAGATGCGATCAATGGCAATTTGTGTCCTTTATCACGGATTGCACATGCTACGGATTGCAACTATAACACGTCATGTCAGGTTTTTTTTCTCTCTTAAAGAGTTTTTTTGAATCCCTGACCACTGACTGTTATCTTTCAATACATGTAAAGCTGCTTTGGTACAATGATCTTTGTGAGAAAGCGCTATAAAAATAAAATTGAATTGAACTTGCGCTGACTAATGTATCAGAATATGTTTTCATTTTGGCGCATCTGGAAAAAAGAGTGCATCGCACCACAAGCAGCCACTCCTTTTTTATCTACACAACATCCCTGGGACCCATCATTCAATCACATGGCTTTGATTATCACTGCTATGCTGACGACACCCAGATTTTCTTCTCCTTCCAGCCAGACGATCCCACAATAGCATCACGCATTGCAGCCTGCCTGAAAGACATCCCATCTTAGATGACTGAACACTACCTTCAGCCAAACCTTGCCAAGACTGAGCTCCTGGTACTTTCGGCCTCACCTGCAACGCAACACAACCTCACAATTCAAACTGGGAACACAACCATTACACCATCTAAATCAGTAAGAAACCTTGGGGTAATCTTCAATGACCAGCTGTCCTTTACCGAACACATCTCAAGGATATCACGGTCTTGTAGATATGCACTCTACAACATCAGGAAGATCAGGCCATATCTCACAGAGCACGCCGCACAACTGCTAGTCCAAGCCCTAGTAATCTCCAGACTGGACTACTGCAATGCTCTCCTGGCTGGTCTTCCTGCACGAGCAATCAAACCACTTCAGATGATACAGAACGCAGCAGCTAGACTTGTTTTCCAGGAACCCAAAAGAGCACATGTCACACCTCTCTTCATCTCTCTCCATTGGCTACCAGTTGCTGACCGCATTAAATTTAAATCATTAATGCTAACATTTAAAACCATCACAAATTCTGCACCCTCATACTTTAACTTTCTTCTACATACCTACAACCCATCCAGAACCCTGCGCTCAACGAACAAACGTCGACTGGTGGTACCCTCACAGAAGGGCACTAAATCTCTCTCTCGTTCTTTCTCCTTCTCTGTCCCCGGCTTGTGGAATAATCTCCCTAACACAATCCGTTCTGCCACATCCCTCACCTCCTTTAAGAAACAACTAAAAACACACCTCTTCCACGAACACCTGACATCATAATACAAAAAAAACCCTCTCTTCTTTCCTCTACGGGTACTTATCTAGCACTGCAAAACATTGTAAAATTAGTAAAGCACTTCTTAGTACTATTGTTGCCGCTTTTGATGTATCGCTTCATTGTCTCCTACTATTTGTAAGTCGCTTTGGATAAAAGCGTCAGCTAAATGCCTAAATGTAAATGATCACATCCTCCAGATCCTAATGACATTAAAAACGGTCATTGATTTCCCAGACACTATTAAGAATCATGTGTTTGTAAAGTTTTTAACAGGGTTATTTTTATAAATTTAATTACAGGGCTCGAAATTAACAATTTAACTTGGTAGCACTGGTGCTCCTAATTGTCACGGTTTCACCCTGCACCTCCCCATGGATAGTTCCCATCATCCTTTGCACCAGCACCATCCTCTATCTTTGATTAATGTCACCTGTCAGCCATCATTGTATTCACCTGTGATTCATTACCTGGACACTTTATCTGGACTCTGTTTTCACCATTTTGTGTCAGTTCTTGCGTTTATGTATGGAGTGTTATTCCCTAACTCAGGGGGGATCGCTCTCTCGAGGACCATACGGTTCTATTTTTATATCTTGCCCTGTATACATACTTCCCGGACAACTGCCTTTGCAAGTTCTACTAAGTGGGTCTAAATGCCTCTACAAAGGCTAAGTTGTCCTCATCAGATGTCTAACCAGGTGTGTGAACCGGCAACACCACTTGTGCCCGCAGGAGAGCTGTTGGAGTTTGGGAACATAGAGGAGCGATTCAACCACGCTTCGGAGATTGAGATGAGTTTCCTGTCGCGGTCAAGAAGGCCATCCCTGAGTTTCCTGTCACGGTCAAGATGGCCGTCCCTGAGTGTCCTGAGTTTCCTGTCACGGTCAAGATGGCCGTCCCTGAGTTTCCTGTCGCGGTCACGATGGCCGCTCCTGAGTTCCCTGTCGAGGTCAAGAAGCCGCCCCAGAGTTTCCAGACTCCGCCCCAGAGTTTTCAGAGTCTGCCCAGAGTTTCCAGACTCTGCCCCAGTGTTTCCAGAATCCACCCCCAAGTACCCACCCAGCCTCCCTCTCCTCTGTTGTTTTCAGCTTGGCCTTCTGCCTTGTCTTCACTGGTCCCTCTCTGCCCCTCAGCTCACCATTCTGCACCATCTGGGTTCTGCCCCCTGCTCCTCCGACCTTCAACTCCTCCCTGGCCTGATTGACTTCCTCCTCCTCCTCTCCACCCACCCCCAAAGTCTCCGCCCTCCCTCCTCTGTTTGTTGTTTGGCTGTGCGAGGTCGCGCCTTCCGGGAGGGGGGAGTACTATCACGGTTTCACCCTGCACCTCCCCATGGACTACAGTTCGCTCCATCCTTTGCACCAGCACCGTCCTCCATCTTTGATTGATGTCACCTGTCAGCCATCATTGTATTCACCTGTGATTCATTACCTGGACCCCTTATCTGGACTCTGTTTTCACCATTCTGTGTCAGTTGTTGCGTTTATGTATGGAATGTTATTCCCTAACTCATGCATTATCTGTCTGACCTATTTTGTTACCTGGATTGTTTTCTGTTGGATGTTCTGTTATCTGGATTACCCGTGTTTGTTCTGTTGGATGTCTTCATGTTATGCTCATCATTCAGTAAACCATCTGCATTTAACTACTTACCGTATTTGGCTTAGGAGCACCCAACCGAAAATGAAAAATAACATAAATAACTAAAGCAACAGTGTATTGTTTATGGCCAAAATGCTAATGGATTGACACAAAATAGTACCGATTTTACCATTAAAACATGCATGTTATGCTTCCTATTCATCATGATTTCATGAAAAATCACATTTTCCAATTTTTAAACACCCTGCATGTTCAAATTTTTTTCATCATAACCTTCAGAGAAACCGTTGAAACTACATCACATCATGTTATGAATAAACACATGTTATGCTTATATTGCATCTTTTGCAGTGTCTCATGTCTGAGTGCTGCGTTTCTAGGAGTGCGCACCTGGCGACTGCTACACCGCTATGAGGGGAGAATTAATGCTTTTTAAAGGGGTTTGCTTGTGAAACCCCTTAACCACTTTTCCACCACCAGTTTTTAAAATGTATGAACCAAAATAATTTATTTTTTAATTACAAAAAATGTATGTAGTTTTTGAAATGCATGACCAAACAATGAAGAAAAAACAAATAATTTAGAAAAGACGTTAGATGTTTAGAGCAGGGGTCGGCCAGTAATTTTGGCATTGGACCAAAAATATATATTGACACTAGGTGGTTGGCCAGAATATAGTCAAAGGTTAATTTAATAAATTAATTGATAAAAATGCATCTAGAATTGCCTGTGACAGACTGTTACAGTGTTTTTTGTAACTGGTAGTGAGCTGTGAGCTAAATTCTGTAGTAGGACAGTCATTAAGGGTGTTTTCACATCTGTTGTTCGGTTCATTTCCATGTCCAGACCACAGGCAAAAAATATACATTATAGCATTTTTCTGCCGTTTTTGGTTCCTTTTACACCACACTGACTCCTCTGATTAGTACCAGATAAAACTAACCAAAATGCCGTCACGTGACAACATCCACATCACTCGGTGGTTGGATGTGTCTTAAACGTAATTCCCAAACTGCTTTTCGATTGGTCAGAATTAACGTGCAGGAACTCCCGGAAATAAACAAAGAGAGGAAAAGCCAGCAAACACACCGCTTGTCATGGAGAGACAGCTGCGCGGGTTGATTTTTACTCTGCATTATATATTACTTAGTTTGTATATACCACTTTAGGCAAAATATACAGTTTGAAAATGAATCGCGAATGTGGCTGGAAAATAATGTTTTCAAGCACTGCAAACGGCGAAGGCACATCGCAAGTCTGGCCACGAGCCTAAAGTGCAAAATGTCAACACTTTCTTATCACATAATGCACGGCGCCGCTGAAAAATACGGAGTACTTTTTGCAATTGGTTCTGTTCGCGGTCGGATTGCTTTCTCACCACAAACAAACCGCTCTGGTTTGTTCGAAAGCGTACCAAGACCACCCCTTCAAGCAGGTCTTGGTATGCTTGTTTGGTCTGCTTTTGGTGGGCACCCGAGTGCGATTGCTGCATTCACACCTGCCTAAGCGAACCGCACCAAAAATTCTAGTGAACTCTAGTACAATTTAACCAAACTAAATAAGGCTGATGTGAAAGCACCCTAACAAAAAGCCACATTTGTGTGGCAGTGTCTGGGTTTTACACTGGATAAATTAATAAAGCAGAGTAGCTGGAAAAATATAAAACGCTAAATTTAATTTGTTATTGTTCACGTTATTGTTATTGTTGAAATAAACACATGATATTCTACATTTTTAAACAGTAGGACACCCCTCTCTTTCTATACTTTTTGGCATGATTGATTTTATTTAGTACATTATTAAAAAATGGGGCTCATGTAGTATATCAAAGGTCTGTTGTTTAATGAAGCAGAGATAAATAGAGCTCAGATGCTCACCCTAAGCTAGCAGCATGATGCTCCAGTTGAAAGAGTCTCAGGAAGAACTCCTGCAGGTTACAATGAAGACCAAACAACTCCGTAGATGGTGGGCTTGGCAGTGAGTGACAGGTTGGTTCGCTTCCTACACATATTCTGAAACATAACAAACAAAATTACATTTAAAAAAAACACTGTGGAATGTTGAGACTTTTGACTGATTCACAAAACATTTTATCCTATCACTAAGAGTAGAGTTCCTTTGCCAGGAAGGTATAACTCAAAGGTGAGATATGATCACTGAGTGCTCGCTGGGCGAGTGCACCAGGTGATCGTTATCATGATTTCTGGGGATCCGACACTAGAAAATATGTATATTTAATGATGATCAATTAGACATATTTTTATTTGAGCTAAATCAACAATTCCCTTAAGAGAACAGTGTTTTAATAACCTATTCTCTGATTTTGCTACACCTCTGATGATTGAGGGCTCAGCAGCCTTCACAGTCAGGAGGATCTCTTTTTTTCTGACAGCATTGCTGCCTGCTCTCTCTCCTTGCACTAGTTATTCACCAATTACCCCTGGCAATCAGCCCCGCTGCTCGTTACTCTTACTTGTTGTTCATCCTCTGCTAATTACTAGCCCTTTATTTGCCTGCACTTTTCACCATTTGTTGCCAAAATGTTGGTTCTCTAACATAGTGTTTTGGCTTCTTGCTAGTCTGTCTTCTTTTGTCTCTGTCTGTGTACTCCATCTAGTTTACCAGTAAATTCCTGATTCCTCCCTTGTTTGGACACTCCGACTTGTCTCTGAACACTGTTCAACAGTGCCTTATTGAGCTATATTTATATTTAAGCCTTATTGGCTTAGTTAGCCCCTTATTGGACTGCTTTTTCGCATGGACTACTCTGTCTGTTTAATTCTATGTTTAATATGCCCTAAGGAGTGTTGTTTTGATTTTGTTATTTCTTTTGCCTGAATTCCTCCACTCGTGTGTGACATAAATCTATATTGCACTCACAGTTGTATGTAAAGACAAGACCAAAGTAGCAAAAATGGATTAAAAAAGCTTGATGATCAAGCTTGTATCTATTGTAAATACCTATATATTCATCAATTCATCAATGGAGTTCGGGTTCCTTGCCACCGTTACTGTGCTGAAGTGCTTACTGGGAGACTGCTGATTTTAGATATTAGATTAGCTTAGGGTTCTGTATATTCTGTTACCATTTGGTCCTAACCTTTTACCTTTTTAGTATTTCCTTTTTTGCACTATATCCTTTTGTTTTTTGTTTTTCTGTAATGCTGCTTTGAAACAATGCTACATTGTAAAAGCACTATACAAATGAACTTAAACTATATAAAACATACTTATTCTAAAGTCTAGAAATAAGACTAAAATTACATCATTTTAGAAGTTTGACACACTTAAGACTAAAATACATATGTCCCCAGATAATAATGTTTGATTAAGAAAGGCAACAAATACAGTGGCAGTTTGAATTCTTACCTAACTGATGTCTTAAGAAATGACCAGAGACCACGCTGGCAGTTTGGACATTGGAGTACTTGAAGAAAGTACTTAACGCTTCTGTGGTATCCCCAAGTAGGATTATTGCGTAGAATACTGTGGAGAACTGCAATAAAAGTACTGAGGAATTGGGGTTTTGCATTGCCCTATATAGGTGAGAAAACAAGAAAAAAGAATGGGTTACCAAACCAACTTAGTGCAAGGCAAAAATAAACGTTATAGAATTAAATTGCATTTATACAGTTCTGCATGTGGGATTATTAATACCCTGTATTTGCACAAGCATTTGATTATTTAAGCCCACATGTGTTCCAAATAAGCACAACTTGATTGATTGATAATATATATATATATATACACATATATACATATACATATACATATACATATACATATACATATACATATATAGTTTTAAAGAAGTAAAACATCATATATTATATATATATATATATATATATATATATATATATATATATATATATATATATATATATATATATATATAAAGTAAAACATCATATATTCGATGACAAAGACATACTTGAAACTTTTTTTCTCCCGCCGGTAGAAATTTAAAATATCACCCGTTTCAATAACATTTACATGAAAAACATACAGTATGGCCAGTGGCCTGGTTGGAGATAACTGGATCTTCATGATACGTAAGTGAATCCCCAGGCAAATAACTGCTGATTAAACTCAAATTGGAGAATCACCAGCCCTGATATAAATATGTACTTTTTTATGTAAATAACTTTTACTATACTCTATTTCTCACTGAAACCAAATGATACACTTTAGTAGACATCTGTTATATAATGGTGCTACACAATGTGTATTTTGTAGGTCTAAATATAGTAAATTAAGGTGGTAAGAAAGGTAAATTAAAATGTTAGTAAGGTAAAAGCAGACAAAGAACAGTTATCATTAAAAACTTTCCTTTAGAAAACTATCAAAGTTTGTGATTAAAGGGATTTCTCATTGAAACACCTAAGGTGGGCAGTAAATACTGGTAAAAAACAGACAATGTTTTTTTTAAAATGTAAGATATGTTTACAAAGAGATGCATGAAGCTTAAATATACTGTGGACTGCATGTGGGATTATTAATACCATGTATTTGCACAAGCATTTGATTATTTAAGCCCACATGTGGGCTTAATCTTTAATCTTAAATCTAGGAAATTTAACTCCTTTGAAATAATGGCGCTAAATATGTCACTTCCAAACGGTCGCAACAAACATTTGTCCTTCATAATGGCTACCATTTACAGACCACCGGGTCATCATATAGACTTCCTTAAAGAATTTGCAGATTTTCTATCAGAATTAGTAGTTAATGTAGATAAAGCCCTAATCGTTGGTGACTTTAACATACACATTGATAATCCAAAAGATGCGCTACGTATAGCTTTTATGGATATCCTGGACTCGCTTGGTGTTAGCCAAAAGGTTTCAGGTCCCACGCATAAATGTAAGCACACTTTAGACCTAATTCTATCTTTTGGACTAAACATAAATAACGTAGAAATATTACCTCAGAGCGATGCTATTTCAGATCACTGCCTCATAACTTACACTGTACTTTTAGACAAACCCCTCGTCCTACACCTCGGTTTAGATCAAGCCGATCAATCATTTCTACCACTAAAGATAGTTTTATTAACAAACTTCCGAATCTATATCAAACCCTTAATGTAATAAATAAAATGAGGATCTTGACAGTATAACAGAAACATTAAACAAAGCTTTTTCAGGCACTTTAGAACTTGTCGCACCCATCAGATTAAAAAAGAATAAAAGATAGAACGCCAGCACCATGGTATAATAACCACACTTCAGCCCTAAAAAAGCAACCAGAAAAATGGAACGTAGATGGAGGACTACTAACCTAGAAGTATGGCGCGATGCATGGAAAGAGAGCACCAACAAGTACAAACAGGCTCTAAAACCACCAAAGCGTCCCTATTTTAGCAAGTTGATCGCAGAAAAAATCAAAATAACCCGCGATTTCTTTTTAACACAGTCGCAAAGCTGACTGGAAATAAATCATTTACAGAAAAGATGTTAAACTACAGCACGATAGTAATACCTTTATGAAATTTTTGATAATAAAATCGAAAGCAGATTAGGGACAATATTGCATCTATACAGCCTGCCACCTCTATATCGCATAGTATACCGTCCCGCTTCATGCCATTAGTACAACTAGAATCATTTAATGCTATTAAAATAGATGAACTCACAAAATAATAAATTCATCTAAATCTTCATCCTGTATAATAGATCCCATCCCAACAAAACTACTAAAAGAAGTTTTTTTCTGCAGTCTCGGAACCTGTACTCAACATTATTAACTCATCCTTAGAACTAGGCTACGTCCCAGCGGCCTTCAAAATGGCAGTTATTAAGCCTCTCATTAAAACCTAATCTCGACCAAGGAGACCTAACCAACTATAGACCAATCTCGAATCTCCCTTTCTTATCAAAAATACTAGAAAAGGTTGTGTCCAAACAACTACAGACATTCCTAGCCGAAAATAGCATTTATGAAAAAATTTCAATCAGGATTCAGGCCTCATCACAGTACAGAAACAGCTATGCTCCAGTGACAAATGACCTCCTTTTAGCATCAGATCGCAATGAGACATCTATTCTTATATTACTCGACCTCAGTGCAGCTTTTGATACAATAGATCATACAATCCTACTCGATAGACTGAAAAACCATGTTGGCATTAATGGTCAAGCCTTAGCCTGGTTTAAATCTTATTTAACTGATCGTTACCAATTTGTGTATGCCAACGATAAAAATCTTACTACTCTCAGGTAAAATACGGTACCACAGGGATCAGTTCTTGGCCCAATTGTCTTCAGCACTATATATGCTACCCTCGGAGATATTATTAAGAAACATGACATCAACTTCCACTGCTACGCTGTGATACCCAGCTCTATATTTCCTCAGAACCTAACAAACCCCACCATTTAACTAAGCTAATAGACTGTATTAACGATATTAGAAAATGGATGGCAAACAACTTCCTTCTACTTAACTCCAACAAGACAGAGATTTTGATTATTGAACCTAATAGCTCCAAACACGACACAATAGCCCACAACTTCTCTATAGAAGGTTGCACCATTGTCCCTTCCTCCATGATCAAGAACCTAGGTGTGATTCTAGATAAGAACCTGTCTTTTCGATGGTCACATTTCTAATACATGCCGAACTGCATTTTTTCACCTTAGAAATATTTCAAAGATGCGCCATATGCTGTCTTTCTCTCGGATATAGAGAAACTAATCCACGCTTTATGACCTCCAGAATCGACTACTGTAATTCATTACTGGGGATGTCATGCAAAGCAAATAAATAAGCTTCAGCTGGTTCAAAATGCAGCTGCTAGAGTTCTCACTAGATCAAAAAGTATGACCACATTAGTCCACTCCTAGCAACACTGCACTGGCTACCTGTAAAATACCGCATCGATTTTAAAATTCTGTTAATGACATACAAAGCACTAAATGGCTTAGCACCTCTATACCTCCGTGAACTATTATCAGCATACAACCCATCACGGACATTACGTTCACAAAACAACGGGCTCTTAATAGTTCCAAGAGTATCAAAGAAATCTAAAGGTGGCAGATCTTTCTCCTACTTAGCTCCTAAACTATGGAATAACCTTCCCAGTAAAGTCCGGGACTCAGACACAGTCGAACAGTTTAAAACTACATTAAAGACTTATCTGTTTACACTTGCATTCACATAATCTTTGACCAAACTCTCTAAGGCCGCAATAGTTAACCTCAACTGGAACCGGGCACACACACATAATTCATACTGCATGTGATATCACATAAAACTGCTTACAATCAACATAGGAATGGCTGCTACGCTAATTCTGTTTTGTCCTTCTCTCTCTCCTCCTCTCTCCTTTTCTCTCTCTCTCTCTCTCTCTCTCTCTCTCTCTATCCCCTACCCTTTCTCCGAGGTATCCTGAGGAATGAGTTCCAGCTGGCGCAACACTGCCCCACCTGATGCCACCCCTGGTGCTGCTTCATGACGACTACCCAGGACAACCTCCGGCACCTGTTATATTAAAATCAAATTTACCACATTACACTTAACATATAACATTTTTTATTAACTCTCTTATAGTGAAGTTCTGCATCTTATAATGTCTGTATCTGTATCCTGTAAACTGCATAGTGAGTTATGGATGCGATCAATGGCAATTTGTGTCCCCTATTCCGGATTGCACATGCTACTGGATTGCACCTATAACACGCCATGTCAGGGTTTTTTCTCTCCTAAAGAGTTTTTTTGAATCCCTGACCACTGACTGCTATGTCATTACATGTAAAGCTGCTTTGATACAATGTCCTTTGTGAAAAGCGCTATACAAATAAAATTGAATTGAATTGAATTGACTAAGCAACAGAGTAATGTTTTATTGTGACCCCATTAAGAAATGTTTAGTTTTTTCGCTGCAAATTCATTTTGTAGCCAATCACAACTGATGAACAGCTACTGTATAGTGAGCACTCGATACTCTTGTCACAATTTAAATATACATTTTAGCTTATCATGCTGACTCTGGTCTTCTTCCTGCAGTACACTTTAGCCAATTTAGCCTTGATGAAATTGTTTTCTTACACAGAAACCTTAAAGGGATAGTTCAACCAAAATAAAAAGTATGTCTTTTTTTACCTTTATGTCATTCAATCCCTGTATATGATTCTTTCTTTTTTGGAACACAAAATAAGATATTTTGCAAAATGCTGGTTACCACCACCCATTGACTTCCATTGTACCTTGTGTCCATACTATGAAAGTGAATAGGTGCCGGAAACCAGCGTTTTACAAAATATCTTCTTCTGTGTTCAGCTAAAGCAAGAAAGTCATACAGGTTTGACATGACATGAAGGTGAGTAAATAATAAAAAATATATATTTTTGGGTAAACTATCCTTTGAATCACCTTAACTAATTAATTCTCACACTGTTCTTACACAATAAACAAGCCTGTATTTTCTCACATATTTGTTCTATATGTGATTTATGCACAATTTGTTAAATATAGCTCACATGGGCAAAATTGTTTATATGATATTAACAATAATTTCTTATAATTTTTCTGTTAAAATTATTTTTAAAAAATGCATTAACCAGGAATTCCTAATATTTGATTTTTGCTTGTTGCATATGAAAATAAATTTCTACATCATGTAGTAGATTTAATTCGAGTGCGGTTTGGATCGCTGTGTTTATGTCAAACGGGTCTGGTTGGGTACGGAACTAGGTTAGTGCTGCTGTTGAATAACAGGTTGTGTGTTCTTTTAAATACTGCAGGTCGCAGGGCAGGTGTGGGTTTACAAACATGACCCATGCAGGACTCTACACTGCAAAAAATTTCCATAATTTTAACCGAAAAATACTGTAAGCAGATTTATGACAGTTATATCTTGTATATCAGTTCATGAAAAAAGGGTTAAAATTTGTAATATACACAACACTTTGTGATATATTATATGGTTAAAAACTGTAAAATATACAAAACATTTCAGCAAACCATAAAACTTTGCTACTATATTTTTTTTTACAATTTTTAACTGTAAAGTTGTATACACTCTTCCTGTATTTTTTACAGAATTTTACTGGCAACCACAGATGCCATTTTAACCGTAAAAAACAACAGATTTTTTTTACATTGTGGGTTTGATCTTGAGTTTAGATTATGCGCAAATTGATAAAACTCACCTTTCCATTTGAAGTGCATATTGCAAGTAAATTGTTTTACATTATTTTCCAGCCACATCCAAATTTTGTTTTCGAAATGTATAGTATGCCTAAAGTGGTGCATATAAACTCTGTAATAAATGATGACCAGGGATAAAATCAGTCCAGGCAACTGTCTCTCCATGGCTTAACAAGTGGTGTGTTGTTTGCTGGCTTTTCCTCTCTGATTACTTCCGAGAGTTCCGTTGGAATATTGCTGCACATTAACTCTGACGATCAAAAAGCAGTTTAGGAATTACGTTCAAAGACACATCTGACCAACGGGTGATGTGATGTTGTCCCGTGACTGCATTTTGGTTCATTTTATCTGGTTCAAACCAGAAGAATAAGTGTGGTGTGAAAAGAAACCAAAAAAAGCTGAAAAAAGCTACAATGTATAATTTCTTGCCTATGGTCCAGACCAAATGAACCGAACTACAGATGTGAATGCATCCTTATACATACATGTAAGGCATGCTGCATTAGCTGGTGAAGCAGCGGAGCTGGGGGAATCACCCCAGGCTGCAGAGACCCTAAGATCTCCTCAAGGGCTTGATGGTAGAAAGCACACTCCACCAAGCTCTGCACATTGCTGAAATCCACCACTGGACTCTGGGGAAAAGAGAAAAATGGAAGAAGAACAGGAAATTATAGGATAGTAAACTGCAAAAAAAAAAAAAACCCGGTATGAACAACAGTATAATTCAGTATAATGTTGCTATTCAGCACAGTTTATCAGTTCAGGCACTGTGTGAAAGTGTGGAGACTTTTTATGTTTTAGAGTGTAAAAATGCATTGATGAATGATTTGAAAAGAAACATTTATCATATAATTTAATATTTAAGGGACAATTCATCAAAAATTGATAACTGTGCTATTATTTACTCACCCTTGTGTCATTCAAACCACTTATGGCTTTCTTTCATCTTTAGAAGCAAATTGCTTTATAAAAAGTGGTATTCTAAGAGGCCGATCACACAGAATGTGTTAAACGCGAGGCCCTGCACTTTGTAATGTTGCTAGGCAATCAAACAACATTTTACATTTTTGTCACTACAAATGCCTCTCCCTTCATTCGATTGGAAAATGGAAAAAAAAACGCGAATGAAGCCGGGTGCTTTTCTGCTCAAAGTTTTCAGCAAGTGGCAAAACGCGAGGGGCCCGGGGTGCAGCGTGCATAATGCTTACTGTCCATGGGAAACTATTTAAAAAATGTACCTCTCACTGCAAAAATGCATTGTGTGTGTAACTCTGATAAATGGTGCTTTTCTAATGCATGATACAGCTCGGCTCGCTTTTCCACTGCATTATAGTACTGCTTCAAAGTGAATGGGATTATAGACTTGTGGTTATTGTTGTGCAGTCTCTACTGCTGTGATCGAATATGATACAAACACACAGCACAGGAGCAATGGAGAATATAATATGCTGGCAAATCAATGTCAAAAAGAACAGAGTGCAAAACTTATGCTCACATGCAGGTAAATGAATTCCGCGAGAGCATAACAGAACATGTGTGGAAAGGATTAAACTCTCTCGCGTGTGCATATTGTGTATTATACTAAGTAAATTAATTGAAAACGTAACCAAAGACATTTGAGATTACAAATAAAAAAATGTATGCCTACTAGGGCGTGAAATGCACTCACAGGAAAATGTAATGCAAGCGCAATAATTTTAAAACGAGTTCACCGCTCTCCTTTCATCTCTACGGAGCCCCTAAAGGGACATTTGGAAGAATAAGAAAATTGAAACTTTCGCATGCGCACGAGAAACGTATCGCGTGCGCACCAGAAACTTTCTGCGTGCTCGCGTGTTACAGTTTCTGGTTGCGTCACTCTCTGTCGTCTTACAACGAAGAAAACAAAATCATGGATGCGCACGAATTAATTGAGATCTATTTTAAACTTGGCCTTCAATACAAAGACATTGGCTACGTCCGAAATCGCGTACTGTGACAGTACGTACTGAATTAGAAGTAGTGCCTACTTATCAACCGTCAAACCAGTACGTTCTATATAGTATGAATACGGGAAGTATGAATGAAATTCGGACGTACTACGTCCGCCATTTTATGCATCACGTGACATACATTCCTCACTGCAGCCCGAACATTTAAAGAGCCCGCCACTCTCCACTGGATGAGAAGCTGGGTGTTTATCAGTCCCTGTAATATCAAACTAATATTTAAACATCAGCGATTATATAAATGATCATGATCTATTAATGCTACATTGACACGTTGATGCATATTTACAGTAACTTGCTATATAGCAAACAAGTATTTCCCAATATATCAACACTGGTAAAACATAAATAAAACATAATACTCTTTAGTTTTGTAGCTTTATTAAACCTCTTAACAACAAATGTATAGCTACGATGTTAGCTTATTGACAAACCAATGATTAAACATATTTTACAGCCAATTTACAAACATATCCCATCGATTTACGTTGTGGCTGTAAAATATGTTTAATTTATGATTTATGAAATATGATCATTTATATAATCACTGATGTTTAAATATTAGTTTGATATTACAGGGACTAATAAACACCCAGCTTCTCATCCAGTGGAGAGTGATACCAGTGATACTGCGGTCACAGTGACTGTTGCTGACTAATTTTTTTATATAAATATAGCATGTTTGGTGTTGCAAATACAATGATGGAGGTAGGGACGTTTCTCTCTAACCAGTCAGTGATCTACAGTGTTTACACATCATGTTTTTGTTTATTGTTATAAAAAGTTATTCAGTTATCAAATATTTTATCTTGAGTTTTATACCTTTCCATCAATTTTTAACGAGTTATGATTAAATTAAAATGTAACTATGAAATATTAAAGTGAATAGGGAAATAACATTGTGTTCCTCCTGAGGAACAGTGACAGTTAACAGGTCTAGGTTTTAAGCCAAAATTGACTGGTATTTGGAACTCTTCATTATTCTTTCCACACTGATTAAAGCCTCAGTTCCAGCTGAACAAAAGCAGCTCCAAAGCATGATGCCTGCCACCATGCTTTACTATAGGGATGGTGTTCTTTTGGTGATCTGCTGTCTTTTTTGCGCAAAAACATATCTTTTGGTATTATGGCCAAAACATTCAACTTTGGCCTAATCAGACCATAACACATTATTCCACGTGCGTTTGGGAGATTGTATGTAGTTTTTGGTTAAAAAAGGCTTTGTCTAGCCAACCTCCCCTATAGCCCAGATATTTAAAGAATTTGTGAGATTGTTGTCACATGTAGTGAATGACCAATACTTGCCATAAATTGCTGCAGTTCTGTTGTCGCTGTATATCTATTAGTTATTGACTTTACAGTGTTGTATGGTATATTCAATGTCTTATAAATTAACAGAGGGTTACAAAAAAATTACTTTTTTCAACAATGAAAATGTGGTTCAATGGAGGTTCAGGTCAAGGCGGAATTCCTAGAGGTCAGTCTGTCTTAAGTGTCTAACACGTTTCCTGACTCATCTACTTACTCCGGACTAACAATTATTGGGCGATGACGCCATCTTGTGGGTGTTCTTGGTCAATGTATATTTTCTTCTTTATTCATTTAAGTTACTTTCACTGCTTTCATTATTTAATAAACTTTACAGTTTGTTTCTAATTTGGCATATTAATTATTATTATTATTACCTTAGCAATACAGGGAGTGCAGAATTATTAGGCAAATGAGTATTTTGACCACATCATCCTCGTTATGCATGTTGTCTTACTCCAAGCTGTATAGGCTGGAAAGCCTACTACCAATTAAGCATATTAGGTGATGTGCATCTCTGTAATGAGAAGGGGTGTGGTCTAATGACATCAACACCCTATATCAGGTGTGCATAATTATTAGGCAACTTAACAAAAAACAAATTTATACCCATTTCAATTATTTATTTTTACCAGTGAAACCAATATAACATCTCAACATTCACAAATATACATTTCTGACATTCAAAAACCAAACAAAAACAAATCAGTGACCAATATAGCCACCTTTCTTTGCAAGGACACTCAAAAGCCTGCCATCCATGGATTCTGTCAGTGTTTTGATCTGTTCACCATCAACATTATGCGTGCAGCAGCAACCACAGCCTCCCAGACACTGTTCAGAGAGGTGTACTGTTTTCCCTCCTTGTAAATCGCACATTTGATGATGGACCACAGGTTCTCAATGGGGTTCAGATCAGGTGAACAAGGAGGCCATATCATTAGATTTTCTTCTTTTATACCCTTTCTTGCCAGCCACGCTGTGGAGTACTTGGACGCAGCGTGTGATGGAGCATTGTCCTGCATGAAAATCATGTTTTTCTTGAAGGATACAGACTTCTTCCTGTACCACTGCTTGAAGAAGGTGTCTTCCAGAAACTGGCAGTAGGACTGGGAGTTGAGCTTGACTCCATCCTCAACCCTAAAAGGCCCCACAAGCTCATCTTTGATGATACCAGCCCAAACCAGTACTCCACCTCCACCTTGCTGGCGCCTGAGTCGGACTGGAGCTCTCTGCCCTTACCAATCCAGCCACGGGCCCATCCATCTGGCCCATCAAGACTCACTCTCATTTCATCAGTCCATAAAACCTTAGAAAAATCAGTCTTGAGATATTTCTTGGCCCAGTCTTGACGCTTCAGCTTGTGTGTCTTGTTCAGTGGTGGTCGACTTTCTGCCTTTCTTACCTTGGCCATGTCTCTGAGTATTGCACACCTTGTGCTTTTGGGCACTCCAGTGATGTTGCAGCTCTGAAATATGGCCAAACTGGTGGCAAGTGGCATCTTGGCAGCTGCACGCTGACTTTTCTCAGTTCACGGGCAGTTATTTTGCGCCTTGGTTTTTCCACACGCTTCTTGCGACCCTGTTGACTATTTTGAATGAAACGCTTGATTGTTCGATGATCACGCTTCAGAAGCTTGGCTATTTTAAGACTGCTGCATCCCTCTGCAATATATCTCACTATTTTTGACTTTTCTGAGCCTGTCAAGTCCTTCTTTTGACCCATTTTGCCAAAGGAAAGGAAGTTGCCTAATAATTATGCACACCTGATATAGGGTGTTGATGTCATTAGACCACACCCCTTCTCATTACAGAGATGCACATCACCTAATATGCTTAATTGGTAGTAGGCTTTCCAGCCTATACAGCTTGGAGTAAGACAACATGCATAACGAGGATGATGTGGTCAAAATACTCATTTGCCTAATAATTCTGCACTCCCTGTAATAATAAATAATTGTTGTGATTTACTTGTTTCATTGACTTTATTCATTAATTATTATTAGTTAACCATAATAATAATTAACACTTTACTGTTATTTATCCATTTTGCCTCTTCTCCCTTCATTTCCCCCCACAGCCTTGTATGAGAAATGAAATAAGGTAAATTTAAATGTTAATTAAATCAGTTTAATTGAACTTAAACTTTTATTGGATTTCAACTTCTAACAACTGATTTTTTTAATCAAAGACCTCAACGAGCTGGCCAGAGAAACGCTTAACCCGATCCCTGCAGGAGGCCCGTCAAACATGCCTGCCTGACAAACAAAGAATTTTGCCTTGAATAGTGCCCACTGTCACCACTGTCTGGACTACTGTAATGCTTTATTAGCCTGTTGTACAACATCTTCAATAAACAAACTAGAATGCAGCTGTTAGAGTTCTTACCAGGACAAGAAAATATTAGCATATCCAGCATGCCCTTTAAGATCCCAAAACTCACTACTTCTGGTAGTACCTAGGATAGACCATCAAAGGAGGTAGAGCATTTTCACACTTAGCTATGGAATAGCCTTTCTGAAATTGTTCGGAGTTCGGACACACTTTCCAAATTTAAATCTAGATTAAAGACGTATCTCTTTAGACAAGCTTTCATATAGTGTAATATATGTAACTCATGACCCTGCACTCTGCACTGTAACCAAAGATACAAATTAAATGACTAGTTCTGTATTAAATGAGTGAACAGCAACTACGCTAATCTCTCTCCATTTTTTCTCTGTTTCTACCTCAGGATACCCACCCTGGGGTAACCATAGACTACGCCAGTCTCATCAGACGATCTCAGATGACTGGGACACCTGTGGTTCCCAAGGACATCTGAGGCAAGCAGTCCCAGCCACGATTCCGCCCTGAAGCTCGCCCAAATTCATCAAGATGCCAGTCCCTCTACCACCTGATGATGACTATAGACACAACCTTCTACCAAATTGCCACCTAAAAATCACTACAGTTACAACCTATCATACATTAGTTCCATGCCACTGACTGTTGGTGCACAACAAAACACAACACTTTTAATGTCTCTTTGGCACAAACATTGTATTTTCCCAGCAGCCTACAGCACAGTAATGGCGGGCTTGGGGCTTCTCTATCACATCTGTGTCTATGCTAATAGGTCAGAGATCATTACAAATGGGCAGGATTTTCTCCCTACAACGACGTCAACATAGGGAGATCGCGTATTCGGAGAGACTGATTATGATTTATGGGGATTATAAAAACATGACTGATTGATTTTTTACCATTATAGACTGGTTGTTTTCACACACTGTGGCCACACTACACTGTTCAAACACCTTGTAAAAGTGAGTTTCAAATAATAGGTCATCTTTAAAGGGCGAGTGAAAAATCTGGCAAAAAATCCCATAGACTTAACATTGCTACAAACTTTGACAGGTCATAGCTCTGAGCGAGGATTTTGTGGAAACATGTGGATTACTACATTTGATGAGGCAGACTCTCTAAGAACAATGGGGTGTAAGTTGTACCCCTGGGGCGTAAGAGACGACTGAAATTTCCTATTTACTTAAAATTGGCCCATTGACTGCCATTACCAAAGACCCACCACAGTATCATAGAGACAAGCGGATGGGCTCGTTTTACTCAGGCAACCAATCAGTCTTCCAGGATCTTCAAGAAGCTATTAAGCAACCATTTAGAGCACCCTAGCAACCGATCCCATAGCCTGCCATTATACAAGGCCAAAACAGATACCTTTGCATTACAGTGTCACAGTGTAATATTGTGGTCCGAGTTTAGCCACGGCAAGCACCACTCACATGTTCTTCTGAAAATCTTTATCCGACTAAAATCATATGCCTTCAGAACACTTAAAGTAGAACTATTATGAAACATCAACTTTTGTAAGTTGTTTAAACATTAATGTGTGTCAGCAGTGTGTCTACACAATGACACTATTGTTACAAAAATCTGTCTACTCGTTTTGTTTTTATCTTCATAAAACTAACAAATCTAACAAAGCGCTTCGATAGCACTGAGCGATACAGCCACACACATACAGCCAATGAGGGACACTACTGTAGTATGATAGTTTCCGCCCACAGCCAGGTAATGGTAAGACTTACGGCTACTACACAGGAGACCAGAGAGACCAGAAAAGTCTATTCTTTTGTGCTATGGTGTTACAGGTGCAAGTTATAGTAGACCAAGTTATATAACGGTGCAGCTGTAGTGATAAGAATGTCTCACAAACAAACACGTTTTTTTTTGCTGTTGGATGCAAGACTGATGAGAAAAGTCTTCATTTACTTCTGACATCTGAGCCTCTGAAGACGCCGTTATTAATAGTAAGATCAAGTTAAGATCAAATTAACTTTCACTACCCAAATGACCCTGTGCTATTAGTTTTAAGTGGTTGTTATCAGGGATTATTGCAGAGTGCTCCAGAAAACTTGATTCTAAACGGCCAGTTGTGACATTCCAAGGCATGGCATTTCCCAATAACTTTTTTTACAGCAACCAGTTTGTGTATAGTACATTTATCCATTTAGCAGACCATTTTATTCAAAGAGACTTACACATGAGACAGCATTTAACACTTTGCCTTAGAAGTAAATAATAAACTATGCTGACATCTATTTCTTGACAGTGTCACTATATAGTATATTGTACATTTTAGGCACTTTTTAATACCTGAATTGGCAGGCTGGGTGTGTAGTAGCCATAGACCTCTGGGACCATCAAAAACATCTTCTTTCGTTGCTGAAACAAGATGTCATGCAATGTCAATGTAATACTAAATTACTGTGATAACTGATAACTTAATGGCTCAAAATCTTTGTATGAAAAATTAATTATGTTGCATACATTTTTAGAACAAAAAATGTATAAATTATCAAAACAAAAAGTAAATGGAGAAAATAAAATATACATTATACCTCCATTCTTATTACGTAAGCTTTGAGCATTTCCTTCAATTCTTTATGTAAAATGTTATCAGTTACATCCATTGATTTGCTGGTGACTGTAGTAATCTGGGTGGCTGTTTCACTCTTTACATCCACAGACTGCTCAAAATTACAGGACCAGTTTAACTCTGAACAAAATATCTGCAAAAACAAAACAAACAAAAATATTTATTATATTATAGGGGATTGTTTGTTTCATTGTACAGTTTTGCATTTTTTTTTCAAGTTTTTACTGTTTTGCCATTAAAAAAAAACAGATCCTCTATAGATGTAAAATTATGCTGCTTTAAAACAACACAAAGATATGTTGATGATAACAAACATCTTTTGCATTAATTATTCCCTTAAAAACAAACATCTGGCATTTAATAAAAAAAGTCACTTTACCCCAAAAAGTTGTTTAGCTATATAGCTGACATTATAATAAGGGATTCCGTGCTTGATGATTCCATCTTTGGACTTATCTTTCGTTATGAAGTGAGTTACAGCCTTTGATGTTGGCCAGTCTTTAGATACAACAGCTTTGCCTGCTTTTAATATCCTGTCAAAAAAAAAACGTAGTTAGCAGAATTAGGCACCAGATAGACAAAACATTGTAATTAATTTTGGGACACTTCATAACTTTGTGTTGACACTGAGAACATGCCCATACCTTACAAACATGTCCCTCCTCTTTGGATCATTAATGTCAACAGACACTACCCAGTCCTACAGGTGGACAAGGGAAGTAAAAAATAAGATAAATTTCATTTAGCTGTTTTCCAGGTTTACAGTGCATGTCATGCTCACCTGAAAGGCACCAGACACTGCACTATTAGACACCCTCTCTCTCCATGTTGTCAGGGGGTTGGGCAAACCAGGGATCTGTGCTATCAAGTTTATCTCATATGGAGCCTCTGGCAGCCATGACATGTGTTTAAGACTGTCTAGAACAAACTCTGGGGTGACTATCCACTTTCCTGAAACCACATACAAAGAGAATCACTGACTTAGAGTATCTTTGAAAAAAAAAATAGCTAGTTAAATGTGTTTAAACATACTGTTTAGTTGTTTGTACCAGGGTGGTTGACAAAAGTCTATGTCATATGGTGTAACCCACAAAAAAATGTACAAACAATTACAGTAAGATAAATCCTTCTCATTATATTTGTAACTCCAGCAAAGAAGATAAATCTTTCATGCTATTTGTACATTTTTTTTCTACATTTTTGCTGTTACACCATAGGACACAGTCACATATTTATTTGTTAACTACCCATTAAAGGAATGTTGTTGATTTAAGTACAATTACTCTACTGACATACATTATAACATATGTAAAATCTGAATACAAATATTTAAATGTCCTATATATTATAAGACTAGTGGCAATAGAATCATTCACTGTGAAAAGCTATATGCAAACCAATTCAGTTAATAAAAATACCATGTAAAATTAAAAAAAAACTAAAAAATACTGTTTGCACAGTGAAAAATTCTCTGACATCAAAAAGTACAAATAAGACAAATGTGTTAAGTGCAAATAACACAGTTTGTGAAAAGAACAGAAGTGATTTAAAAATGTAAGATTAGATTTTTTCTTTAAATCCATTGTTTTTACACTTTTTATACTGACCACTGTTTTGTATTATAAGATAAATGTCGGTGGTATTGGTAAATGGTAATGGTAAATGGTAATGTCTTACTGTTTAGCACATGACAATAACATCTTGCTTTGTTACATACCTCCAGCACAGGCTGCAAGAAATTTTTCACTGGCTAAAGCTCTTTGGACAATTAGATGAGTTGTTCCCTCTGTATATGCCTGCAACATATAGTAGACATTTACATTTAGGCATTTAGCTGACGCTTTTATCCAAAGCGACTTACAAGTATTAGGAGACAATGAAGCGATACATCAAAAGCGGCAACAATAGTACTAAGAGGTGCTTTCCTAAGTTTACAATGTTTTGCAGTGCTAGATAGGTACTCTTCTAGAGGAAAGAAGAGTTGTTGTTTTTTATTATGTCAGGTGTTCGTGGAAGAGGTGTGTTTTTAGCAGTTTCTTAAAGGAGGTGAGGGATGTGGCAGAACAAATTGCGTTAGGAAGATTATTCAACAAGCAGGAGACAGAGAAGGAGAAAGAAAGAGAGAGAGATTTAGTTCCCTTCTGTGAGGGTACCACCAGTCGACGTTCGTTCGCTGAGCGCAGGGTTCTGGATGGGTTGTAGGTGTGTAGAAGAGAGTTAAAGTATGAGGGTGCAGAGTTTGTGATGGTTTTAAATGTCAGCATTAATTTAATGCGGGCAGCAACCGGTAGCCAATGGAGAGAGATGAAGAGAGGTGTGACGTGCTCTTTTGGGTTCCTGGAAAACAAGTCTTGCTGCTGCGTTCTGTATCATCTGGAGTGGTTTGATTGCTCGTGCAGGAAGACCAGCCAGGACAGCATTGCAATAGTAGAAACATAGTAATTAAGGACTGTAAACTGATAATGCCAAAATATTGTTTCTTCTTTCAGATATATAAAGTCAGCCTTTAAATCTGGCCTTCACCCTAACCATGAGATACCATTTGAATAGGTAATCAATTTTGAGGTTGGTTTTATTCTTGCGAGGGATTCTGTCTATATTAACATTCAGGGCAATGACAAAAAAATAATTGCATCGTCCATGCCATCGGCATTCTTTTTAAGATCTAACCAACAACTGTCTACCATTTGTTTGCATAAAAGAACTTAATGCTGGTGTTGTTGAAAGAATGATGGGCTTGTGTGACATTTGCAGAGGCTGTGCTAGACATCAGTGTACTGGAACATTTGACAGATACACATTTAAATGTATTATACTAATTGCTGCATTGACATGAAACATACTGTAGACCAGGGGACTTCAACTAAAATTGCTTGAGGTTGAGTAAATGAACTCTCCTCACCAGCCGAGGTCCGGACAATTATGTACTGCACGTAAAAACATAAATTGACGGCTTTCGCCAGACTAAAGAAATTAGTGTAAATTATCGCTCATACTGGGCTTTTAGTTCATTTATTTTTCGCACCCTTACCTTGAACTGCTGAGGGTAAGTTTCTTCAAAAGTGTGTATGTTTAGTTTCGTAATGGCGTTTAATGTTTCCACTTTTGACATCCGCCACAGACTCCGAGCAAATGAGGCACACAGGCCTCGTGCATTTCGATGAAGGAAGAATACATGCGTATTTTTCCACCCATTCATCTCGAAAAACTCGGTTTTCAGCGTCAACTTTCTTAATTTTTGAGAATGCCATTGTTTTTCAGTCATCGAAAGTTGTATCGGTGTGCGCCGCTCTCTGCTCTCTTCACTGCACGTCTGTCTGACTGTTCGCGCCGGCGCCGCACTCGAAACCTGTGTCGATGTAGGACCCAAATAGCTCTACTGAGCTGACTTTATGTGCCTGATATAAATTGGATTTTATAATAACGTTAAACAGCGTTTGCCATTTATTTATTTAATTGTGTCAAAAGGCTTTGCGGTCCGGATGGACGCATCTCGCGGTCCGGATTCGGAACGAGGTCCGCCAGTTGGCGACCCCTGCTGTAGACCATAAAACATACAGTATTAGACATAAAACTGTATGAATTGTATTGGGTTAAGATAACATGTCAAATCTAATATACAGTACGCTATATGGACAAAAGTAGTATTGGGACACATCAGGTAATTATTGAAATCAGGTCTTTTAATCAGACCCACTGCCACATGTGTATACAATCAAGATCTTTGTCATGCAATTTCCAATTAGCTGTACACTTTTAAACTCCTACTGGCATTAATGTAAGCGCAAAAACTGTCCGGCGGGAGATTAATGAAATAGGCATCCATGAAGGCAAGCCTCACATCACAAAGTCAAGCGTCAGATAGTGTGCTTTTAACTTTGTGGAAACAGTTTGGGTAAGTCCCTTTTCTATTTTAACATGACAAAGCAAGTTCATAAAGACATGGTTCAATAATGGTGGGTGTGGAAGAACTTGACTGCACAGAGCCCTGACCGCAACCCCATCAGACACCTTTGGGATAAACTGGAGCAGAACTTGATAGCCAGGGGGCCCCTAACTCCATATTAGTCTAATATACTTGAATGCAATATATTAAAGACCCTGCTGGTGTAATGTTTAGTTTTCCGAATACTTCTTTATAGTTTATTTCAATTAATTGATTTCAACAAAACCATTTTTATCTTTTATTGCAGATACATAACCATTGCTTCAGTTTAAATGTAACAAACTTTTATTTGGTAAAGTGTGTCAGTCTTGACAAGTGTGATTTTAATGATTTAAATAAATATCTGTGCTATTCTGTTAACTGATGCAATTGCATGATTAACATATTTTAAGTTTTACTATTACATTGTCTTTAACATTTCATTGTTATTAACATAGATTAAACATAGATTTATAAGGAATAATTAGCAAGCTATGCATAACGCAGTGCAAAGGATCTTTTTTTTATTAATACCTGACCTTCAAAAAGATGTCAGAAGATACTTACAGAACCTCCAGTGTACTTTCCTCCCAACTGCCTGATGCCTTGAAGTAACACTTTTTTCTCGGAGGGACTTTTGATGCCAGACATTTGAAAGACATACTGTTTGCCCATCATCCTGGTAAAACCATACAACCAAATATAAGTAAATAATGTAGCTAAATGTAAAATGGCTCTGTAAACATGATGCAAATATAAACAGACAATGTAGTTTAGTCTACTTAAATGAGCCTAATTACAGAGGCAGTTAGATTAGAGCTGTTTTACAATCACATATATATAGTTCCCATATCTTACCTTATGAAAACACCTTATAATATGATATTACAGTAACGCTGGTTTCGATGCCATACACATTAACACCATCACCAACCAGAAACATAAGATTATGTTTTGTAAGCAACAACACATGTACAACACTGTTTTTTAAGGCTCGTACAAAATATGATGAATATTAGAAAGCTTACGGTATAACTTATTTTTTCGATGTGTAATGGCGGTTGGCAAACACTTATTGTGCATATTCCGCCATCTACTGGGGTGGAGCGTGAGCCAATTATATAATAATTAAAACATCTACCTATATTCTCTATTATGTATGTTATTTTTGTGCAACAGAACTTCATGCCCTCTATGCAATTATTCATTTGTCCCTGCTAATTATTTAGCCACTGGTGTGTAGTTTGATGTCTTTCCACATTATGGCATTAGGGGTGAACAGTTTATAAATGCTCACCACAAATCTACTGATTTCTATTTAATAGCCATATGGTTTTGAAAAATGTAATTAAATTCTTTAAAAATGAAATAAAGATCAACAAAAACCAATAATAAACACGAATATAAAGCAAAATCTACATTCATAAGTAAATGGTTTACCCTAATGTATTTGTGACTTGTACTGTTCCATAATACGGAAGTTGTGATGGATGTGTGGTTGGTTGTTAGAGACGCGTTGAGCTTAACAATAACAGCGCATCATCATACATGCACAGGATGCGTCCGCCTCTGTCTTTAGGTACTGTAACCTTAACTTTTAAATTGAGCAAAGCTCGATGGACGACATTACGCCGTCCTCGTAAGCGAGTTAACAGCATGCTTTAACCCTGAACAACTCAAATATAGAAAAAAAAACCTTTTATATGTTGTAGGAGTCTTCTTATGCATACATATATGCGGTTTTACGTTTTTACGTTGGCATTTTATTGCGTTTTTAATGGAAGTGTTGTAATATTGAAACCTTGAGCCTTTGGGGTAACGGAATTTTAGGGATTTAACTTACTTTCTAAACAAATTAGAGTGTATTTGCAGGGTGTACTACTTATGTAGCTTAATCTCTCTCTCTCTCTCTCTCTCTCTCTCTCTCTCTCTCTCTCTCTCTCTCTCTCTCTCTATCTCATTAATGATAACCAGACAAATCAGATTTTTATGAAAAATCATTTATTATAAAAAAATCCTCAGATTGTATTTACAAAACCTGATAAACTAAATAAAACTAGGTATTTATTATGTTGAGCTCTCTTCATAGCCATGTGTAATTATGTTGTTGTTTATGGATGCTCCTTTCTTTTGAAAACTGTACTCATTGATGCTATCTGTCAGAGACGTGAATATGTCCTCTGACATAAACAGCGTAAGTACTCCAGTGGTGTATGGAAAAAGATGACATTGTTAGTGATATTTATATAAGAAAAATCAGATTCGAAAATCCTTCATCAGACAACGATGCGTGTTGCTGACATGATCTGTACTTGACTGGCTTGGTTTTGTTGGTGATGTCAATTCAATTCAGGTTTATTTGTATAACGCTTTTTACAATGTTCCATTGTTTCAAAGCAAGTTTACAGAGAAAAAAAAAACAACAGTAGAAAAATGCAATACAACACAAGGTATTATTAAAAAGTAAGTCAATGTTAACAGAATCTACAGAACCCTATCTAGTAACTTTCTTCCGGTGAGCACTCCAATATGGTAAATGTCCACTTAATCATATGGGCGGTCATAGAGTATTTTTATTTTCCTGTTCAGAGGCATCTCCATATTCTCTTTATCAGTTACATGTCCCATCTCAAAGTTGCTTTTTCCAAATTTGAATAATATTAATGACATCATGCACATTGTAGATTCTGCAATTGAAAAAAGAACACTGATTCTTTTCAGGCTTATCAATGTCAATGCAAATCATTCCCAATCATACCTACACATTTCAAGAAATGTAATAATTTACACATTCTCTAGAATACACACAATATTGTCTGGTGAGTTTGTTGCGCTTTATATAGCTTTCTAATAGCCTCATAACCCCCACATTCCACAACATTACCACCCGGCAGCAAGCAGATTTTTGGGCAAACAACCAAAGCATCTTATAAATAATAGGTACAGATAGTTTTACATTTTGCTACACAAATACTTTCAAAATCTCAAATGAATAATTTATTTCTGAATTCAGCTATTTCTGACCGCACTTGGCGACCCCTGATCTAAAACATTGCAATATTGCACAACACATTTATTTCCAATCTGACAGTGTACTATAGATAAATATAAAAGACTGAAGAGCACTCTTTAAGGCATTACCTTTAAAAACTTCCAGTTTCCCTCCATTGATGTTGTCAGCTAAGTAACTGGAGGAAAAATTGTTATATTCATTCTACACTATTAGACTGATGCTTTTAGACTTGCTTTTAATTGCTACAAGTAAGCAAAATAAATAGTAAAGCTTTTGGGGGAAATCCACAAGTGGTATATACATACTGTACATACTGTTGCATACATAAAGTACATACTGTTGAGTGTTTACTGTGTACTTGAATAACATTTAGGTAGAGGTTAGTTTGGGTGTGAAATAAAGTTTAAATTCGTTAATACATTCAGAATATCTATGTTTTGTTTTGTTAATGATGGACCCCAGTAGTGTTTGTGACAATTTTCTAGGTTTAACTCAAAAATTACTTTAATGCTAAAATTATTCATTATATGTTTACCACTGATCTATACCACTGACAAAGGCTGGATTAAGCCCCATGTTAAAAAGTGCACTAAAATACGCTTTATTTAAGTACACTTAGTACACTTTCATAATGTACTTAAAGTGTTCTATTTTAACATACTAATTTTGTACTTAATATACTAAAAGCTCAACTGTGCTATTTTGAGACACCAAGTGAACTAAAGTGTGCTTTTAACATATTATTTCTGTATCTCAAAAAATGTATTTGATTACTTGTAGTATACTTAAACCAACATTCAATTTTTTTAATACACTTACCATAGATAGAAACTGTACTTTTAAATCATTCAAAATCTAACAACAATATATACAAATTGATACAAAATGTATTTATAATGTATTGGCCCAAAATTTTCACACAGTTAATAATACATTATTAGTTCATTTAAAGTGTGGTATTTTGGGACAACTAAATATACAAAATTTGTACTAATATATATATATATATATATATGGGATGCAACAATACAGTTAGCCCATGGTTCAATACATACCTCGGTTTTTTAACCACGGTTTTCGGTTCGGTTCGGATGGCTTGACACATAAGGGTGTTTTTTTGTTATTCTATGCTTAGGCAATAGGAACAGTAAGAGGTTAAGAAGAAAAGAAAAAAAAAACATTTATTGCAATACTCCTTTATTTTACTTAAAAGCAAAGAAAAGTCCACTAGTTCCTAGTGTATTGTATAATATAAAATATTTTTTTTCTTTTAAAATTAACACTGACATCTCACAGCTGCTGGTAGCCCATGTACAAACTGAGGAACACATAAATTCCTAAATTTTGAAAATAAACATATATGTGAAGTTAGTAAACATAAATTGACCATTTCAAATAAACATACTTGTACTTCAGTAAACATAAATAAACCATCTTAATTAAACTTAACAGTACTCCAATACAGTATCCTTCATTCAGAATGTAAAGTGCATTTTCACTTAGTCACCGTTTTTTCTTCCTCGGCATTATACTCAACAGCAAAACCGAAATGTCTCCACACCACGGATTTGAAAGACGCCGGCGCTTCCTCATACTGTAGCCTCACTTCACCACCGCTCGCCATGTTAAAGTGTTAAAGATGGTTCAGCGGCCCCTAACTTTAGAGCATAGTGATTGAATATTTACTCGCGTAGACTTACAGGCACACACAAACAGTCAATTCGGAGAGAAATAAAACGCGCATAAATTATTTAAACGTACAACCGAAAAAAACGCAATTCACAAGCGCGTATTGAACCGTGGATGTCGTACCGAACGGTTCAATCTTATATTGAGAATTGTGGCATCCCTATTATATATATATATAATGTATATGTATATTTAGTAAAATTAGTTGTCCCAAAATAGCACACTTTAAATTAACTAATCATTAACAAAAATCACCTCATATAAATTACATATGGGGTAATCATAGAGTTGATTACCCCAGATTACTTGGCAGGGCACACAACATACAAAAAGTGAGTAATCTGGAAAAATGTACAGTTTGTCATTTGACAAAGTTTGCTTAAAAACAGCTGGCAAATAAGAAAGGTAAAGGAGAAAAAAGTGTCTGTATTATCAATGTATTATTTGGAGAACAAAATTAGTCATAATGTTTATTCTCTGAATCATAATCAATTTAAAAATTTAGGAAATGAAAATAGACTAACAAAGTCCTTTTTAATCATATAGGCCTATTATTAGTGTTATTAAACTCTTCAGCACATCAGCTTCAATGCAAAACACCATATTGGAAGACAAAGACTTTTTCCAGAAAGTACAACCTTTAATGTTTAGGGTGTGACATTCTTACAGTATCAAGACCTCTGTCTAAAACCACAAGCTCTCTGAAATCTCTCTCTGAATTAATGAATTATCGTTCATTAACTTGGTGGGGAATACAGTAGTGTTTAAACAACACTGTTCATTGTTCGAAGTTAAAAGCTTATGAATCATTAATGCACAGTAAAAAAGGTCTAAAGAGATGTGTAAAATCAGTAGAGAAGCATGTTGTGCCTAAGACAGATCAGAGACAAAATGTTCAGTTATTATTTCCTAAATATTACTGAACCCCTCATACACTATGGAGTTATGCAACAGGGTGCCTGTAGAATTACCCCCTAACTGTAATTAACACCCATATGCAGAACCAGACCCCTGGTGACCATAGCAACCCATACCAAATCTTTAAGATAAGACTCTTTCCCAGATTTACTCTGTCCTCATCCACTTTGGGACAAACAAAGAAACCCTTTTTCAGTCATAGTTTTTTTGTATAATGGAAATGTATAAACACGCATTTCTTATCTTCCCATATATGTTATTGTCGTTTTCTGTTCAATCTATATTTTAATCCATACTTGTTTAAATTTATGTTTTAGAACTACTAATTTAATCATTATCTCTTGTAGGCCGTGTTTGACATGTTGCATTTTTAATTTTCTTTGATATTATTATTCATTATACTTAACTAATAATACTAATATTAGTATATACTGATATTAATAATACTTATACTATACTTAACTGGTAATTATTTTTTATATGTGTATTAATAAACTCTTTTTTTAGTTTAGAAGTTAACATCCAATATGCAAAACACAATGTTGGAGGACATGAGGAAAGTACAACTTCTGATTGGGTCACTCAGGGTGTGACATCTTTACAGTTTAAAAACCTCAGTCTAAAACCACATACTTTTTACTGTCACCCCGCTTGTTCCACTGCTTGGCTTTATCCAAGTCTTTTAGACTTTTAGCCCTTTGGGGTCTTTTAGTGAAGAGCTAGAAGCAGCCCACACATCTTCTAATGCAAAACTGTGTGTGTGCATGTGTGCGTTCCTGGTAATTACTACCTGGTTTCCACCGAATGTGCGTTTGTGATGTGTGTGTGAGACGATTATCACTATATGCTCTTAAAAATAAAAATTATGTCATAATTTTTTCACCCTTATGACATTCAAACCCTGTATATCACTCTTTCTTTTGTAGAACACAAAAGAAGATATTTTTCAAAACGCTGGTTACCGGCACCCATTGACTTACATTGTACCTTGTGTCCATACTATAAAAGTGAATGGGTGCCGATAATCAGTGTTTTGCAAAATATCTTCTTCTGTGTTCTGCTGAAGCAAGAAAGTCATACAGATTTGACATGTATATTTTTTATTATTTATATGAATATTTTTTTATTTGTAGGTGAACTATCCCTTTAATTCTACATTTTTTTCTCCCAACCAAGTATTTGATTTAAATACGTATACTTTATCTTAATTAATAATGAATATTTTCCTTTTGGGCTAACACTTGTTTCCCTTACATTGTTAATGGTGAAGAGAATGTTTTAACTGTTATCATTCAGCAAAGCTCGTTATAATCTTATCTATTTTGGTGGAGAAAGCAATAATGTTTAAATAACACCTTTCATTGAATATATACAAGCCAGCCAGCTGATTCAGTGACAAAATTGTTTACAGTGTTTGCTCTGTTTTGTCTTTTACTACATATGATAATTCATACTCAGAAAGTTGAACTGATTAGTCATTACAAGATTAGTAGCTCAAACATTTTAAATTGCACCTGTATTGTTTTGCATTTGGTGACTTTTTTGGCTTGTCATTGAAGATCTTTAAAAATACTGTACAGTACCTTATCTTGCCTCATTCTTGTGGACCCAGTCTTGTGCATTGTCTCGTGAGTTAGGTGTATTATCACACCCTTCATGCAAAGAAATGCTGGTGTGTCTTTAAATGTTGAGGGAATACATCTGTCCCAGTGCTCAGACTCATGAACACACATAGCACCAGCTCTATTCTGATGTGGCAGCTCTCAGAACTACTATGGGACTTCACAACAACTGAGTTCAAAATAGATAACAAGACAAAGGAAATGAAGGATGCATCTGCCTAATTGGGCCCTATGTGGTGACAACATGGACCTGACATATTTCCCACAACTCTCATGTGGATGAGACAAGAGCGATGATGCACATCTCTTTGAAACATTGGGTACACACACTTTTTCACACATACACACATTGACACAGTCTCAGTGTAATTACACTGTTCAGTTCCTAATCCTGTGTCCTAAAAACCTGCACAAGTCGCTCTTCTTTTTATCCTCAGACAGTAGTCAAGGCTTGAATGCAATATAGAAAATAATAAAGTGAGAGCTAAGCTGCGGAGTCTGTGAGAAAAATAATATTTAGACAGCCTTTCCATTTTGTGGGAGTTAAATTAATGTTGAGATTTCTGTCTACACGAGAGGAAAAGGCTGTGTCGGAGAAAAAATAAAAGCTGTTTGGTGTTTGACAAGGATTATTAAAATCAGTCCAGATGAAGGGTAGAGGGGCACTAGCAAAGCCAAATTGACACTGACATTCTCCATTACACTACACCTGACTTGCGATGATGAAGTTAAACAAGGAGAACAATAAACAGGGAGAACAATCATTTTTATTAATATAAAGCAAGAAAGCACAGGGCAGTAAACAGCTGGCAGAGATGGATCAGCGGCCGGGCTGAAGGAGGAACCCTAGATCGGTGGAGATCGTAGTTTGGTGGTGAGGACACAGTCCGTGGAGGATGTTCCTGAAGACGGCCGGAGAGGTAAAGTGAGGCTCCGTGACAGGCGGCGAGGCAGTACCAGCAGGTGGGCAGGCAGAGGGAGATCTAGGTAGCCAGCGAGGAGACTGCAAGGCAGAAAATAGGAGAGGGAGGCAAAAGGTACTACAGCACAGTAGTCAAAACAGGACAAGACAAGACTTAGCCAAACAACAAAGTTAATCCTACACTGTACTAAAAAACCCTGCCACTGCAACAAACGTCTAGCAATCTCCTAATGGTGTAAGTTGGGAGGGAGGCCATCCACTAGACAAGGGGGTGGGACGATCGCTGGCAGGGTTGAGCGGGGATGTGAACACAGGCCTGACAGCCACCGGATCAACTTGGTGATATGGTATGGACCAATGAACCAAGGCACCAACTTGCGAGAGGGCGCCTGGAGAGACAGTTCCTTTGTAGAGAGCCACACTCCCTGACCACACACGTAGGCTGGAGGAGAGGGCCTGCTGCCTTGGTTCGTCCAGAGATCCGGGTCAAGATCTTCCTGGCCTTCTCCTAGGTGCGCCGACAGCGCTGCACGAAGGCCAGGGCAGACGGCAACACAGCATCAGATTCCTGTGACAGAAACAAAGGCGGATGAAAACCAATCAAGCACTCAAATGGTGACATACCTGACGTTGACACGGGAAGGGAATTGTGGGCGTAGCATACCCAGGGACTCGGGCTGTTAGGAACGTACCTTTGAGATCCTGGTTGGCCCGCTCACATTTCCCATTGGTCTTCGAATGAAAACCTGAAGACAGACTCGCAGTGGCCCTAATCTGTCTCTTTCCAGAAACCGGAGGAAAACTGAGGACCCCTATCGGAATCCATGTTGACCGGCAAACCGTAAAGATGGAAGACGTGTTCTGTCAGAGCTTGAGCGGTCTCCCAGGCTGAGGGAAGTTTGGGCAGGGCAATAAAATGGACCGCTTTGGAGAAACGATCCACCACCATAAGGATAATGGTGTTATCCACCAGAAACGCTGACGGATGGCAGCCAGCGTTCCCCGAATCCCCTGATGGCAAGCCAACCTGAAAGAATGCCCACAGCGGAGAACATCAGAGCTCAGTGCAGCTGGTACAAACAACGTGCTCTCTGGGCAATCGATCGGCACTTGCACCCCCTGTCCGGCCTCCACTTGCCGCTTGATGCCCCAGAAAAGAGCTCCAACCACCACCCCCTCAGAGAGGATGGGATTGGCCGTAAACTTCCTCCGGGAGTTTAACAAGAGAAAGAGCATCGGGCTTGACGTTCTTTGACCCAGGCCAGTACGAGAGAGTGAAGTGAAATAGAGTGCCCATCGAGCCTGTCACGAGCTCAGACTCTTGGCTGAACGAACATATTCAAGGTTAACAATGTGTCTGGTTATTGGTCTAGACTAGAACAACTACATTTACATTCATGCATTTGGCAGATGTTTTTATCCAAAGCGACTTGCATTGCATTATACGGTAACACTTAGTAATATAGTTGTATTAGTTAATGTTAGGTAATGCATTAGTTAACATTAACTAACAATGAATCTTCGTTAATGTTAGGTATTGTAAAAGCAGTTATTCATGTTAGTCCATGGTGCATTAACTATGGAGCCAATCACAAATCGACAGATGTTTCTCTAGGGGAGGGGTTGTTCACAGAGACAACCTGGCAAGTGCCTGCGCAGTGCCTGTGCACATGCGCAGTTGCTGAAGCGATCTCGAAAAAGCAATTTAGGCTTAAGAAACAAAGGTTATGGTACAGTTAATGCCGGTTTTTAATTGTTGGTCTGAAATATGTTATTGAATAGTGATTTTAGAAAGCGATTGTAAAAATATTTGCCTTTACCCATTCAAGTAGATGGGACTGTTGTCTTGATGGTCTTGTTAGGAGGCGTTGCAAACATGGCGGCGGAGTAAACTGACTTCCGTAAAGGCTCTTGAAACACCGCTTGCTGCCGCCACCTAATGGTAAAAACGTGAAAACAACAAGATTTTGGACAAAACGCAATAACATGTTTCAGAAAACAGTTGCAGATAATTTATTAAGTGTAATGTTTTTAATATAAATTATAATTCTTTGAATACCATTAAATATCAGTGCTTGTACTTGTCACTTTCCTGTTATGTTTGTGATTAAAGATATGTATAATAAACCACCCTCAGTGTTTTTTTTATTAAACATGACAATGCATACATGACAAATGGGAATACAGATTTGAAAACATTGTATGCAGGGCTTGGCGGCAACTTTTTTGCTCGCCAGCCACAGTGGCAAGTGGTTTTCCTAAGTTACTAGCCACTCAGCATTTCACTGGCCACAGTAGTGTTGTTGGGAAAATACATTTTAGATGATAAAAGTTGACTTTAAGCATGCTAAAATTACTTACTAAAATTACTTTAGTAGTAAAATTACTACTAAAGTAACAAAATCACCATTAAAGCATGCATGTTATGTGTGCTGTGTTTTACATAAGAATGATTCCCTGAAGTAAGCGATCTCATCATGCTGTCAATCATCTCTTTTGCACTGACTGAACCCTAATTTCATCATAACCTTTAGATAAACAGTTAAAACATAAACACTTCATGTTATATGTTTATGTTGCAAATATGTAAGGGAAACACGATCGCAATTTGCTCGTTCTAAGTTTACTTGTGAATCTATTTAATATATCGTAATTCGAACTTGCCATTGCTATACTTGTGGTACAGTAAGCTCAGCAGTGCCCGCTCCCAACGCTGCTCATTTGTGCGGTTTAAAAGTAGGGTTAAACACACAGGCAGCACTCATGCGCATGACGCTGCAAAAGATGTGCTTGGTCAAACTTGTCTGTAGTGCATTTACATAGAAAACAATGAAAACTTAGCACAGCGGAATGGATAACACCTTTCTCTGTGAATGACCAAAACAGTCACTGTATCAGCTAACAACACTTTCTGTGCAGTAATTAGACTACATTTTAAAGAGAAATAAAAAAACAGGATGCACCACAACAAAATGTGCACTTTCACAAATGCTCACAGATATATTTTGTGGTCACACAGGTTAAATTTTGGGGCTAAATGGCACTAAAAGTGGTTATTTGCTCATAATCACAGGGGAACCACTTTAAGTGCTATACAGCACTCAAATAGTTCTATGTAGGAGCATTAGAGGTGCCATATAGCACCTTCACCACTCCAAAGAACCATTAAAGAACCATACAGGTGCTTAACAGGTTTTTATACGGTAGCAGTGCTATATAGCACTTAAACTAATATTTTTTTAAAAAGCATTGCTGATGAGGAAAGAGCGTATACCCAGAGCTATAATTTAGGCAAAACGTTGCCTCTGAATAAGCTAAAGTATTACATAAATATAATATACATTATATTAAAATAACTTTGTTATATTAGAATGCGTTTTTTGTAACACTTTCACCAATGTTTCAATGTTTTATAGGAAAAGGAATGGACAAGCAAAGTGATTTTCCGCATGACCATGTATTTGTGGAGCTGCAGGTGGAAAGCATCCCTGATGAAGTGGATTTCCAGCTCCTGATGAGTGACACAGAGGATAAACTCAGACTTAATGCTTCCAGGTCAGTCAGTGGCCTACTGAAGGTGTCTCATATTTGCACAATTTAAGCGCTCACATATCTTCAACTGCACCATAGTATAGACATTTTGTGCATGGTATTAAAAACACAACACTTTTAAATGTATTTTTCTGTTTAAAACAAAGGTGACACCACTAACAAAATTTGAAAAATGAAAAACTTAAAATGTAACCCTAGTATTTTAGGAAGCAAGAGTGATCAATAATTATTTGCTTAATTTATGTTCTACCTTGTTGTAGCACATGACATTTAGTTCAAATTATTTATAGCTCCTTGTTACTCCTATGATTCCTTGTTACCTGCCTGTTTCCAGGGAAGTCAGATCTTGGAATGCTAGTCTGTCATCGTCTTTTTCAGACAATTACACCACAAAGTGTCAAAGAAACCCACGCCTAGTCTGAACTAGTTTTTTTTAACTGAGTAAGACATATGTGTTATTAAGTGCAATCCATATCATATGGCACTGCCCAGATCGAACTGAATATTACATCAAAGTGTCGCGAGAACAATTCAGATTGCATACGCTGTAGTTTGATGTCATACTCTCTTCAGTATGTGTGGCGCCACATTAAATTAAACACAACTATTGTCTAAAGTGCTGGTGCACTGCGCCAGTAGTTTAAAAAGTGCCAGCCCTACTAAAAAAACATCTAAAACCAGCCTAAGCCTGGTTCGACCAGCTTGGCCAGATTGACCGGGCTGGAAGTCCAGCTTGACCAGGCTGGAAGTCCAGCTTGACCAGGCTGGAAGACCAGCTTGATCAGCTACTTCTATTTTAAACCAGCTAAGACCAACCAACCACCTTAGCCTGGTTGGTTAAGTTTCCAGCCTGGACAGGTTGGTTTTAGCTGGTGGGTCAAGCTGGTCTTCTCTTAATCCTTCTTTTAGCTCTTTCAGTCAGATTCAGTCTACTTTACATCTCTGTTATAATGAAACCCTCGACAGACAACAGAAACACAGCTCTGATCATGGGCCAACTGGGGTTGGGATTGGTTAATGTCAAAGGCGGAGATTATCTGGATCTGCGTCAAGATGTGAATTGTGCTTTTTTAAGTTGCACAAATAAATGCAGATTACATTTAAAATGGTGAATCACCAGCACTGATGTAAACGTTTCATGTATATATTTAAATAAAGGAATATTCTGTTCAAGTAAAACTACAGTATTATAGAAAATCAACTTTTCTTCAACAAGTTGTTTAATAGGATTGTATCAGTACTATTTCTCATGAAACATCACCAAATTCTTTGATAAAGTCTGCCCTGGTGGTCTGTATTCAGTAGCCAGTAAAATTAAAAAATGATTTGCTGTATTTGTGCTGTAACACCTTCTCTTTTGAATTTGGGTCGAGGCTCATGTGTATAAGTAACCTTGGGGGATAGCCTCATTTAAAGTAATATAATAATCTGTTTTTTAGCCATGTTTTTTTCAAACATATCACATCAGGGTTATGATCTGGTATCTTATAATTTTCATTCTAATCTAATAATTAGCAAGCAGAGTCATAGGAACTGATTATTATTAATATTATTATTATTTTGTTTACCATTTATTAAGTTGCCCCCAAAAAGGTTGGCACAGTTCTTTGTATTTGCTATTCCGTGGGGCAGACACACTCTGTACAGAGTTTTTACTGTATGTGCTATGAATTGTGTTTTCTGTGTAGTTCTGCTAGACATGTTATGGCTAGCAGATGGTTGATTAAGCCAGTTTTTCTGCACCCTGACTGGAGTCCCAGTTAATCTTAAAAAGATTTTTTTAAGACACATTAAGACTATGTCCCATATTTCTAGACAGAAGAGCAGCACCACCCAAAAAGGAATGAATACACTCTTTTCAACAGGTCAGGTTTGCCCCAAAAACTTTTTCAATTATTTATAAAACCTATATTATTCTGCAGACACAACTTATACATCCAGCTGTTTATTGATGACGGTCTGCTATATATCTTGTCGCCACAATAAGAAGGGAGGGAACCAGACCATAGATATTTAAAGAGGTCATATGATGTGATTTATTGTTTTCCTTTCTCCTTAGTGTGTTATGTAGCTGTTTGTGCATGTATAAGATCTGCAGAGTTACAAAGCTCAAAGTCTCAAACCCCTGTGTAAACGTTAAGGCTCAGCCACACCTTCCTAAAACGGCTCGTTCAAACACAACCCCACATTTCTACGTAGAAATGTGGTGGTAAAGTTTCCTAACCGCCCAAATGTATCCGCAACAAAAAGAAGGCGTACCTTTATTCTCCCTGTTGTATTTTTGCCGCTGACGCCGCCATGTTGTGAAGACGCTGTGTTTTTCAAATATGGTAAGGGACATAACATTTCCGTCACATGAGGGCCAATCACAGTGTGCTGGATTGCTGGCCAATCAGAGCACACCACGCTTTTTAGAATAATGCATTTTAGAAAGGCGGGGCAACAGTAATTGTAATCTACGGTTTGTGGAAAATAATTACTTTTTAAACACTAAAACCATGTAAACACATTGCATTAAACCAAATACACAAAATAATGTTCTTTTTAGAACCATCATATGACCCATTTAACTATGGTGTCTGGTGCTTCTATTTTCATGTACATTTACATTTAGGCATTTAGCTGACGCTTTTATCCAGAGCGACTTACAAATATTAGGAGCCAATGAAGCGATACATCAAAAGCGGCAGCAATAGTACTAAGAAGTGCTTTCCTAAGTTTACAATGTTATGCAGTGCTAGATAAATACCTGTAGGGGAAAGAAAAGAAGGTTTTTTATTTATTTTTATTATTTTTTTTTATTATTATTATGCTGTCAGGTGTTCGTGGAAAAGGTGTGTTTTTAGTAGTTTTTTAAAGGAGGTGAGGGATGTGGCAGACCGGATTGCGTTAGGGAGATTATTCCACAAGCCGGGAACAGAGAAGGAGAAAGAGCGAGAGAGAGATTTAGTGCCCTTCTGTGATGGTACCACCAGTCGACGTTCATCTGTTGGAGCGTAGGGTTCTGGATGGGTTGTAGGTATGTAGAAGAGAGTTAAAGTATGAGGGTGCAGAGTTTGTGATGGTTTTAAATGTCAGCATTAATGATTTAAATTTAATGCGGGCCGCCACCGGTAGCCAATGGAGTGAGATGAAGAGTGGCGTGACATGTGCTCTTTTGGGTTCCTGGAAGACAAGTCTTGCTTCAGCGTTCTGTATCATCTGCAGTGGTTTTATTGTTCGTGCAGGAAGACCAGCCAGAAGAGCACTGCAATATTCCATTCTGGAGATTAACATGGCTTGGACAAGCAGTTGGGCAGCGTGCTCAGTGAGGTATGGCCTGATCTTCCTGATGTTGTAAAGTGCATATCTACAAGACTGTGCTATCCTTGAGATGTGTTCGGTAAAGGACAGCTGGTCATTGAAGATTACACCAAGGTTTCTAACTGATTTAGATGGTGTAATGGTTGTGTTGCCAATTTGAATTGTGAGGTTGTGTTGCATTGCCGGTGAGGCCGGAAGTACCAGGAGCTCAGTTTTGGCTAGGTTTAACTGAAGGTGGTGTTTAGTCATCCAAGATGAGATGTCATTCAGGCAGGCTGCAATGCGTGATGCTATTGTGGAGTCATCTGGCTGGAAGGAGAAGAAAATCTGGGTGTCGTCAGCATAGCAGTGGTAATCAAAGCCATGTGATTGAATGATGGGACCCAGGGATGTTGTGTAGATGGAAAAGAGGAGTGGTGCAAGAACAGATCCCTGAGGAACGCCAGTGGCCATGGGATGGGCTTTAGACAGCTCCCCATTCCATGACACCCTGAAGGACCTGTCTGAGAGGTAGGATTTAAACCACCGGAGTGGGGTACCTGTGATCCCTAGCGATGAGAGGGATGTCAGTAGGATCTGGTGGTTGACCGTGTCAAAGGCGGCGGAAAGATCCAGCAGAATGAGAACAGATGATTTAGACTCGGCTTTTGCCAGTCGCAGTGTCTCAGTGACTGACAGAAGTGCGGTCTCTGTGGAGTGGTTGCTCTTGAAACCGGACTGTTGTTTGTCCAGTAGACAAACGTGTTTGTCATGTTGTGTACAATCAAATTACCACTTTTAGAAGGTTTCTCAGTGGGTGCTTAAACCGAGTGGGGCAAACCTGTTTGAAACCGAAAGTGAGAGTCTACTTTTTAAGTCCTCTCTGTCAGCCTAACTATTTCCGGTTGTATAGATTGCAGAAGTCATACGTGAAGAAATGCATCTAAATTATAATGTTAATCAGTTTCTTTAATAAAAGCGATGTTGTCTTGGGTTATATTCACAATCAGTCTCACTGGTTCTATGTCTGTGTGAAAAACAAACTACAAATAATTAGGTAGTCTACTAAACCTGAGCAGTGGCATTATGTGTCATTAGGGGTAAATCTAATGACTGGGGTTCATGGTCTGTTCCTGCTACTATGCTACCTTCTATGCTTCATGCACAACGGCAGCAGCTCTGATGCTTTTTGTAACACAACAAAACAGGAGAGATAAGTTATATTTAGTTGTGTTCCAACTAAATATTTACGGTCAGTTCAGGTTAGTCAGGATCTTCGCGGAGTTCAGACTTTTTTCTGTTTACCGTTTGTAGGCTTCTGTTTGGCTTAAGAAAAGTTTACGTTATTTTGTGTGACTACACATTGCTTTACGGCAAGCTTACGACCTACTAACTACGTTCTGCCTTTAGAACAAGTGGTGCAACCAAGTTAGGTGCAGAGTTAGTTACAAACTAGCTAGTAGTTACTAAGCCTCTAGTGTGAACTTTACATTCCAGTTTAAGTAAGAGCTTACAAACGCCTAGTGCAACCCTACCCAGGTAATGAAAGATAGGTGTGACTGTAATCATGGCTGACAGAGGTGGCTGACGGAGGTGCAAAGGATGATGGGAAATGCAGTCCTGAAGGTTAAAAGTCCGGTAATAGATATCTGATGAATGTGGTGCTACCGTGACAATAACCAGAAACTCAACTTTGGTTCCACAGATCAAAGAAAGTCATTGGGGGTTTGAGTGACACAAAAGTTCATACTGATATAATTATAATTTTTGTGTGAACTAGGGATGCAACAATACAGTTAGCCCACGGTTCAATACATACCTCGGTTTTTTAACCACGGTTTTCGGTTCGGTTCGGTTCGGTTCTGATGGCTTGACACATAAGAGTGTTTTTTTTTTGTTATTCTATGCTTAGGCAATAGAAACAGTAAGAGGTTAAGAAGAAAAAATAAAAATGATTTATTGCAATACTCCTTTATTTTACTTAAAAGCAAAGAAAAGTCCACTAGTTCCTAGTGTATTGTATAATATAAAATAATTTTTTTATTTTAAAATTAACACTGACATCTCATAGCTGCTGGTAGCCCATGTACAAATTGGGGAACACATAAATTCCTAAATTTTGAAAATAAACATACATGTGAAGTTAGTAAACATAAATTGACCATTTCAAATAAACATACTTGTACTTCAGTAAACATAAATAAACCATCTTAATTAAACTTAACAGTACTCCAGTACAGTATCCTCCAGTATAGAAATAAAACGCACATAAATTTTTTAAACGTAAAACCAGAAAAACCGCAATTCACAAGCGCGTATTGAACCGTGGATGTCGTACCGAACGGTTCAATATTATATTGAGAATTGTGGCATCCCTAGTGTGAACTATCCCTTAATTCCAGTACTCACTGGGTTAAAAGCACATCTGCTGTTGTTGACTAGCATTTATCTTTTTGTACTGTGTTGTGTAGTCTGTTAAAGAAACATTATTAAGGCAAGTGTTTATTGCGTAATGCCACCTAGCAAGATTAATTCCATAATCTCTTTAGTTTTGGTATATATGAAACTGTGTGGAAGAGCATGTATCTGTTAGTCACAGATGCAATGGAACACATGGATGGCCTTTAAAAAAATTAAATATTAGTCTCTTTGTCGGAACATCCAGTGTCGGCGCTGTGGTGGGGCATTCGAGGGCCGTGCCCCCCCTAGCGGTCATTGATGCCCCTCCTACCACAGGCCATAGCGTGGCCCCCAAAAAACCTTTTAGTTATTCTTTTAATATTAAATGTGCAAACTGTAACTTAAATAAAATAAAATGAAATCAACGGGGAAAACATTAATTTTGGTTGTTCATGACATGTTACTAGGCTTGGTCAGCGTAGGCTACGCTGTGTGTGACTGAGCTGGATCTCAAGTAGAGAGAGGGCATAACTTTACCCCACCCCTTTCTGCCTTTTAATGTGACTCCACTCCAAACACTGTCTTCATTTTGTTTATTAAACGCAACGTTTTTAATTTCAAAAGCATTTCTAAATTCAGTTCATATTTCCAACAAACGAAATTTCAAGCCAAAATAACGAAATGGTTAAAAAATATCGCAAAAGTTTTGCGCAAATCTGTAACGGAAACGCGGCTACATGATATAGAAATGAACAACAACAAGAATAAACGAAACTCGCAAATAATAATTAATGATAATAATAAAACGTGTTTCTCTTTTTTATTGCATTTCTGCTGTGTTGGACTATGATGTTGCCACTCCGTAAAAATATTTCTCAAACGGCAGTGCCCCCCCGCCGATGACCCAATGCCCCTCCAGTAGATCTGCTCTGGCGCCGACATCGCAAAGAATTGCAAACACAGCATTGGTTGTTGTATACTTACATATATACTTATAATTAAATATAAAGAAAGACACATCCTATACATAACATTATTTCAATAGTTTCTAACTGGCCTATTCAAAACATGACTGTTTCAGTATATATTAATCATTACATGTGGTGGTTATTGAAATTAAATATAATATGTGTTTCCTATATGTTATCAATTACACTGTATTGTGTACTGTAAGGATTTTTGGATTTCTGGCTGCACATTCTACTAGTTCATATCGGACCACATGATTGATTGAGGGTTGAATAGCATGCCATTTTATCTGAAATCAATAAACTTAAACATACACTAAATACAAGAAGCTAGTCACCCTTTTTCCATTTAAATGAGAGCGATTGTGGAATTATCAAATAATGGTATTTTGTTGCCAGTCTTTTATTTTCTTTTGTTGTTTTAATTCATAATCCTTGTACACAAACTACCCGGTATCTCATTATGGACTGTCAGTCCTACCTCTTATTTCAACCCCTTAGCAGTTGTGTTTTTCTTTAGTGTTAGTTATTTTTTATTTAAAATTTATTGGCCCATAAATCTCGGGGGACATGTCCATTTGAATAAGAATGATGCTTCTGGTCTCTTTTGGCATCTGGTTCTCATGTGCATTTGGAGGACCTCTCATGACCAGACCTCTCTGTCTTTGTCACTTTCTCATCCTCAAGCACTCCTTTTTAAGTTCAAGTTTATTTGTATAGCACTTTAACAATGTAGCACTGTAGCACAGCAACATTAACAGAATGACACAAGCAGAGAAATATAAAAGCTAGCTTAATAACTAATATCTTATATCAGCAGTCTCCTAATGAGCACTCCAACACGTGGACGGTGACAAGGAACTCAAACTCCATTAATGAATGTGTATATATACAGTATATATATAGAGAGAGAGAGAGAGAGAGAGAGAGAGAGAGAGAGAGAGAGAGAGAGAGAGAGAGAGAGAGAGAGAGAGAGAGAGAGAGAGAGAGAGAGAGAGAGAGAGAGAGAGAGAGAGAGAGAGAGAGAGAGAGAGAGAGAGAGGTATGTGTATTTAGGTATGAATTTTTCATTGGTCTGGATTATTAGTTGTGATTTTCTTTTTTCATATTATTGTTTTCTGTTTATTTCTTGCTTTATTATTTTCTTTCTCCTGCTTCCTCTTTTCCTGATACCATATTTCTTTCCATTGCGCTTCATGTTTAAAAAAAAATAAAAACTTTGCCATGCTTTTATCCTTTATGTTATGCTCTGAGGACATGCACAGGCCATAATGTTCTATGCTAAATGTGTTGTGAGTGAACGAGGGCTCACTACCCCCTGCCATTAGACACACATCTCTTTGTTCATCCGCCATCTTCCTCTCCAAATGGGAAAGTAATAATTGAAGATTCCACATCTTGAAACGAAAACTCTTGTGTGGGTAATTCAAGGATTATTACTGAAGGCTGCGATAGTTTTTCTGCCTTTCTAAGCATTACAGGGTTATTTTGTGTTCTTGGACAATGTGGTAGATGGGGAACCATTATAAGAACAAAGAAGCCGGATAATAGGGAATTTTGCCTGTGAGAGAGAGGGGGATGATGAGATAAGACTCTGTTCTTGTGGTCAGTCAGCCATGGTTGGCTTCATTTGAGCTGATTTTGATGTAACAACATACTTAGCACTATGTTGTGAACTCCACCAGGGTGGGCCAAAGTTGTACTACACCTGTATGACCCTGATATATACTCCACTTATCTGATTTGCAGACAAATTGTATAACAGAGCAGGAAATGAGAGTGATATTTTCTTTGCCCACCTCTATTCATGGTTCTAAACTATATATGGGTCAGTGTGTGGTTGTTGGGTCTAGAATGTCAGAGATTTGCCTAAGAGCTCCTTCCTAACTGAAGGAGATTAAGCCTGTCAAACAGCTTCAGATATCCTATATTGAAACACTGTTATCCATTAAGCTTTATTAAATCAGGCACTCGGGAGTCCACTGGCAGGCCCCAAAAAAGTGTTAGTTATAGTCCAGTAACAGGAGACAGGGTTTCAGATTTCACTCTAGTCAGGAAATGGCTTACAGAGGGATACCTGCAGTGCCAATTTACCTTGTGTGTGGGTGGTATAGTATGTATTTAGACAGATAACCCAAGAGGGTTTGCCACTGTGGAAGGCTAAGGGGAGCAAGATCTTGAGTCAGTGAAATCCACTTTCAGGGATTTTATTTAGTCTGGCATATTCTGAAAAAATAGACCTTCTCTGATAGCTCCCCAGATAGACTATTTGTTCTGTGGCCACATGACTTAATACTTACTGAACCTGGAACTTATTTGAAAGAAAATAAGTATCTGTTTTCCCCTCTCGCCAGATCATTCTTTGCTTCTCTTTTCTGGAGCATGACAGCCCACCCACACTAAATTAATTTTGACAAGAAACTTAAGATAATGGCAGAGTGCTGACTAGTCAGAGTATTAGGTTTCTGTAAGGCAGAGAGCTGTGAAACTTGCCATCATATTTAATAAAAGACTTCCATTGTTTCTATCTTTTTCTTGTTTCTCTTGTTCTACCCCACTGCCTTACCTGGTATGTTATGTCTGATTGGCATGTATTTACATTAAAAAAAAATTGAACGGGTAGTTGGCAGATGAAAAAGAAAGCAGAGAATGATGTTTAAGGGAGCTTTTTTCTAGTTTTTGTGTTATTGGTTTTGTGTGGAGCTGATTTTTACCTACTCTTTTAACTACGCCTTTTGTGTCTAAGATTGTTGACAGTCTTTTGGCTTTTGTGTGAAGATACAATCTCTCTTTCTGCCTCTGTTCTTTTATTTTCCTGTGCAACTATTGAAGGTAGTAAATGACTATGTTCACATGGACATCAGTAATCTGAGTTTTTACCTTATTCTAAACAAGACAATATTATTATTAAGGTGTTTACATGAGTTTCTTTTAGAATATACATTTCATGTTCCTGTTTCGTGTACATAGATCGTTAATAGCACACGTACCACTGCCTGGTGTTTGTCCTGTCGCAAAATGCAGCGAAAAGTCCTACACAATGGCAATAGTGTGATTAACGTGTGATGTAACGTATGTCTATACTACACTTCGATAATGTGACTATTCCAATATTTCAAGTGTTTTAATTCGATTTGTCTTTCCTTTTACTTTGACTTTGGACTTAATTGTTTTAATTGTTAATGTCGGAATATTGTTGTCCATGTAAATGTAGCCTACTGATTGTAATGTAATTGGATCTGATTAGCCTTAAGGATGTTAGCACACCTCTAGATGAGGTAAGGTAAACAGGCAGTTTGTCTTTAATTCTTTAATTTAACTTAATTTAATTTAATTTAATTCTATCACTGTTTTGTTCATAGAAATTAACCTTATATACACTATATGGACAAAATTATTGGAACACACCACTTAATTATTGAAATCAGGTGTTTCAATTGGACCTTTAGCCACATGTGTATAACATCAAGCACTTTGTCATGCAGTCTCTATTTACAAACATTTGTGAAACAAAATTGGTTGTCCTGAAGACTTCAAGTGTGGTACTGTAATAGGATGCCACCTTAGCAATAAGACAGCTCTTGAAATTTCCTTGCTGGATATTCCATGGTCAAACGTAAGTGGTACTGGGAAATGGAAGCGTTTTGGGACAACAACAACTCAACCACGAAGCATAAGACCACATAAAATCACAAAGTGCGGTCAACGATTGCTAAGGTGCATGATGTGTAAAAATCGCCAGTGCTCTGCTGATTCCTTAGCTGAAGTTCTTATTATTTCATGGTTACAGTCTCAGGCTATCTCAATCAGCTCCCTTGTTCAGTAGTCAGGACACTAATCAGGGAGTCGGACATTTTAAGGGCTGTCTCATTCAAAAATTCCTTCCAGAACACTGAAACGTTCGTTCCCTAAAAATTCCTACAATGCAACGCAAAACCCAGGGAGCATCGATGCTCCCTATGTTCCCTTTTAAAAAGTTAGGTCACATTCCCTGAAGCCGCTCCATTTGAAACAAATAGCGGACGAGTTTTTGTATTGGCTTTTTATAAATTTGTCTGACATTTTATATGGTTTTTAATGACTTTTACGACATTTAAGGTTTTTGTATTAGTTTAAAGTTTTTGTACTAGTTAACTATACGATTCTGCTTAAAGTAATCTCAGTGACAGAAATGTGTGTAATTTAACTAGCCATTGGCATTAGTATTTTGTATGCTATGTATTTTTGCAGTAAATAATGAGGAAACCAGAGCGGAAACGAGAACATAGTGATGTCGGCGGAATTTCAGTCATCAGTGTCCCAGTGTGTAGTCAGCCAGGGTTCTTACCAGTGCCCGAATTCTTATACATGATATACTGATGCACCAGCTAGGGAGATGATTGAGACACAGCCTCAGAATTATCAAGTATTACACAAAAGCTATTGAGATGTTCTTAAGATCCAACAATGGCATTAATTTACTGTATGAGTCCAAAACATAGAATGAATAATAATTACATTATAAACACATTTCGATGACTAAATAAAAAATGTATTTTTTTTATGAATAAACCACAGCAGATACCAAGTGAGATTTTTTTTTTTTACACTTTCTTTGTAATGCCCGTAAACTTACGTAGAGCAACACATATATCCACAGTAATATAGGCAGTATTTTACACTTAGTATAGCAAGGTTATAGAGGTTAATATTTATTTTTATATAAATATTTGTTTTTTTAGCCAATTTATTTTGCTATTCCTAATATTTATATTAAATAATTAAATTAAATACATTTTATATATTTATATGTAACTATAAATGATTTAGATATTATTTAATAACAGTATATTTACCTGGTCATATAAAAATTAACTGCCAGATTAGTGCAGTTCATTTGTGCTACCCATTGAAAGTGATAATTCCACTATTTTTTGGATCTTTTCTGATTATTATTTCATCTTATCATATCATTGTGTTTTACATCCGTAGTAGTTTTGCAGTAACTAACACACAGTCAGCTCAGAAGTGCGTGTCACAACCACTCACTCTCTCTTTTAGCACATTTGCTGTGCACCTACATTTATATATTAATAAATTAATAACACATTTGAGCATGCAAAAGTTGCACCCTTAGTTATGGGTTTTGACTGCTTGATTCATATAATAATTATTTCAAATGGATCATACATATACTCGCAATGTTTTTGATTGTTCTCTAGGGATTCTTATTTTTAGATATATACTGTTGCACTATACACTGTGTAAAACGGTTTAAAACATTAGTCCTTTTAATTCCTTGTAGTGACAATCTGTTCTGTTCATTATTGCATTGCATTTTCAAATATTTAGTGTTGCAATGAGAATCTCTGACCTATCATCACTGGTACTCAGGCAAAAGTATGACCACAGCTGACAGCAACTGCTTCTTTGATTGATACATTTACATTTAGGCATTTAGCTGACGCTTTTTCCAAAGCGACTTACAAATATTAGGAGACAATTGATGCCAATCCTCATGGGTGCACAGACCAGACCAACACTGTCGACGAATTTTCTTTCTGTAACTGGTGACCCCAGCACTTAAACACATAGAGGGAGGCAGGCACTTGCAAGTTGCCTGAGTGAATGTAAATGAGAGACCAGTGTTTTATGAAGGGTAAGTGCTGTGTAACCGCACAGATGGAAGCTTGTTTTGATCCTGCTGTTTGAGCAAAGTCCTGGGGTAATGCCCGGCTCAGTGTGGGCATTAGGCACAAATCCTTATTTTATTAGAAACATTAAGCAGACTTAGTATCTCTGCTTATTTGTTAGCTCTGGATGGCTACACTTCACTAATGTATAATAGCTTCGCCTATGTAAAAACAGCATATCATTGAGTACTTGATATTCACAGAGAACACTGCAAAGCAAAACTTGTTATAAACTAATTGTTGTAATTCTATATGTTAAAATACCCTATAAAGACTGTAGTTCATTGAAAAATGGTACAAAACTCAGAAAATACATTTTAATGGCCCTTTCACACTATGAATGATTACATTTATGTAAATTCGGGTAAGTAATGTAAGTTTTGTTAAGCCGTTAACTGTCACAGGCCCACAGGTCAGCCCAAAATATTTATTTTCTTTCTCTAAACAATATTATCCTATTTTAAACCTAAAAAAACTTGACAAAAAACCTTTTGTGAAAAAAAATGAGAAAATTTAATTTTGTCAAATGTTCTTGGCCCACTGGTAGGATTTTATTACATATTTATATCACTAATATCCTATTCTAAACCAAATGAACATATCATTGAAAAGCTCTAAGGAAAAAGCCTAATTTCAAAACAATTTGTGAAAAAAATATTTTAGTGGTATTAGTTTTCAAATTTAGTTCGTATGTAATGTTGCTGTTTAAGCTTTAAAAAGATCCTAATGTTTATAAAGCTCAATGCTCATTGCAAAAGAAGACATTTATTTTAACAAAAATCACTTTTTAAGAACTACAATAAATGGCTAAAATGGACTACGGTGAGGTTGTTCCTAGATTGGTGAGATCACAAATCCTGAATTTGAATAAACTCTGCCCCATAAGTAGGCAAAAAAGAGGGTTACCTTGTTAAACTGCTTTAGAGAAGATAAAGAGGAGAGCTGTTGAAGTGTGTTGTTGCCATGATGATGAAACACTTGACTGAGCAGCACTCACTTATACTTTTGTAAGCCTTTATTCACTGCTTTTAGTTCTGTTGATAAAGATTCAGTTAAACTCATTCAAAGATAACAGTGTGATCCAGTTTGTGAGACTTATCTGCTGTGAGAGCTATTCTGTGTAATACATGCATATTGTGTGCATGCACATACTGTTACTTTTTTTTCGTTATCTTACTCAGGCTTAAGTTGATAAGCAGAAATGACTCTATAATTATTACTGTTTGTGTGATTGGTACAACGTAAAACAGCTTCAAGTGATTGGTGATGCAATAATGTAAAATATGTCGGGTGGAGGAACAGGACAAGGGACATTCTGTCAAAAACAAGCAGTACAGTATATATATAAATGTAACACACACACACAGTTATATTTCTTAGCATGACTAAGAAAAAAGTAGTCAAGTGAATGCTGTTTTAATTAGAATATAAAAAGCAGTATTCTTCTTCTACTTTTGGCTGTTCCCGTTAGGGGTCGCCACAGCGAATGATCTGTTTCCACCTAACTATTCTTGGCATACTGTAGCGATTCTGTGGGGAACAGTATTAATATTAACACTTTTACATTCTTCACCAAAAGAAGTAAAAATTATAATGAGCTTTGCTCAAAGATGATAGTTAAAATATTCTCCACCATCCCCTCTGTAGGGGAAATAAATATGACCCCAATGGGGAAATATTTATTATTGATTATGATAGATTCTAGGTATTCGGATGAAATACTTGATTTAGGGAAATACTAAATGATTAAGAGCATGTAGCGATAATCGACATGATTAGGGACTCCGGATTATGAGCATGAACTACAAACAAAATCATGTGTAATATAAACAAGACTTTATTCACTAACTAAATACTATCCTAACCTAAACACACATACACACACACATGCATACAGTTTAGCATTAGAAGTTGAAACAAAGAAACAAATTAAAAATGAATTTATGGCAGTATTTGATATTCCGCAGATCAACAGCCTGAACAAACCATCAGTTTCCTATTTCTGTAGCACCTTTGTAAAAAGAATCAATGATGCTGTATGCATACATTAATAAGACATTAATAAGTATGATACTTGCATGTCTTGCCCATCAGAAGGAAGAGTCCTGATGCAGTTTGTTGAGGCTCTAGTTGATCTTGGCTGAAAGTTGTAGTGATGAGAAAGAGAACTGAGGCAGAGGGTCTTTGAAAGATGGAAAGACAAGGCCGCAGCCTGGCACAAACTTAGGGGTCCGGTGCAGGCTTCTTCTAGCTCATCATTAAAGGACCCTAAGAGAGCTTTAACCCCAAGGGCACTTGAAAGGACCCAGTTGACGTGGAGTAAGCAGAGGAAGGGACAGAAAGGGAAGAGTGCCAGAAAGGGAAGAGAGAAAAGAAAGGAGTGCAGTGATCTTTAAACCGTGAAGATGTCACACCCCAAAGATATGAGTGATCCAATCAGAGCTTGTACCTTCTGAGGGAAAGTTATCTCTCTTTGCCTTCCCAAAAAGGTATTTTACATAAGGAAGCTGATTGGATGTTCACTGAGAAGCTTTAAACATGTTTAATAACACTGATATGAAAAGAGTTGCCAAATTATAATGCACACTGATGTACAGGGAATCAAAAATGCAACTCATAGATATCAAACATGTTCTACATGTGATTATGATTAAATCATTAATTGCAGAACCTTCATTTAAAAGGGTTTTGATCAAACTACAAGTAAAACATAAACAACAATGACACATTATACTATTTTAAAGAAAGTTCTGTTGTTTGTCACAAAGTGAATGAAGAGAGTGAATCTCCCTACATTCCTTTGGGTCGTACAACAGTCTTATCTCGCAGCTTTAGTATGAGTTGTTATGGTCACCAGAGGTCTGTTTCTGCATCTAAGTTTGGGGTAGTTGCAACAGACCCCCAGCGCATAGCTTTAGTGTGGGTGAGGGTATTTAGTTATATTTAAGAAATATAACCAAATATAATGTGTCTGATCTGTGTCATGCACTACAATATTCTACTCTCGCACTAATCAACTTCATGTCGTCTTTTAGCACATCCATATATCTCCTCTTTGGCCATCTTTCCTCTTGCCTGGCAGCTCTATCTCTGCACATGTCCGAACTATCTCAATCTGGCCTCTCTGACCTTGTCCCCAAAACAGCCAACCCAAGCCAGACAATCCAGTCCATCCTCGTCAATCTTAAAGAGAACCTCAACACCCTCATCTCTGCTACCTCCATCTCTACCTCTTGTATTTTCATCACTGCTACAGTCTCTAACTCATACAACATACCTGGTCTCTACTACTGTCTTGTATACCTTTCCGTTGATTCTTGCTGATACTCTTCTGTCGCACAACACTCCTGACACTTTTCTCCACCCACTCCAACCCGCCTGCACTAGCCTCTTTTCCACACTCTCAGTTGCACTGGACTGTTGACCCTAAGTACTTTAATTCATGTACCTTCTTTACCTCAGCCCCCTGTGTTCTATCTCCCATTCTCTCGTTCATACACATGCATTCTGTCTTAATACGACTGACTTTCATTTCTCTTCTTTCCAGAGCCATACCTCCACCTTTCCAGGTCTTCTTCCACCTGCTCTTTGCTCTCACTACATCACAATGTCATCCTCAAACATCATTGTCCATGGAGATTCCTGTCTGACTTTATCTGTCAACCTGTCTATTAGCAAACAAGAAGGGACTCCAAGCCAATTCTTGATGTAGCCCCATGTCCACATTGAACTCCTCTGTCTATAGCACATCTCACTACTGTCATACTCCTGTTATACATATCCTGAACTACTCAGGACATACTTCTCTGCCATGTCTGACATCCTCATAACGTACCATTGCTTCTCTATTGGCACCCTGTCATACGCGTTCTCTAAATCCACAAAGACGCAATTCAGCTCCTTCTGACTATCTCGGTGTTTCTCCATTAACATTCTCAGAGCAAATATTGCTTCAGTAGTGCTCTTTCTGGGCATGAAGCCATACTGCTGCTTACTGTCATCCACTTCCTTTCTTAGCCTAACTTTCCGCTCTACAATATTCACCTTTCCCTCTCATTTTCATCATTCATCAAATCAACAAAATACTCCCTCTATCTTCTTAGCACACTCTCTTCACTAGTTAGCTCCTTTCCATCTCTATCTTTAATCACCCTTATCTGTTGCACATCCTTCCCATTTGTATCATTCTGTAGTCTTTCTTGCCTTCCCTTGTGTCTAACCTGGCATACAACTCATCATATGCTTTCTGTTTGTTAAGATGAAAAACCTAAATCTTAAGATGAAAACCCTTAAGCTGATGTCAGCAGTCCCCCAGTGAGGAAACACTCAGTGGAACCTCAGGAGAAACCAGACCCAACCATGGATAGCCAGTTATCTTCTGGCAATATTGCTCTCTACAGGCTGACAGCGCTTGCACAGCTAGCTAACTTAAAAGAAAATAAACAACTAAATTTGTGATTATCTCATATTCTAATGGATAGTTGCAGTTTTGTAGTTTATAACAGTCTTCCTAATGCTATAAGGGAGGTCCAGCAGTTGTATAGTTGTACAGTTGTATATGCAGTTAGGCTGCACTAATTAGGTCAAAACTGATGTACTTGCAACAAAGAGTGTCTCTTCCAGTGCGCTTCTGTGTGTGCCGGAAAATAATTTGAATCTGGACGTATTTGAATCTGGCAGTCAGTTACGTCACCATACATTCTGATGTCCCACATTTGGGACCGTACTGACAACAACCAACAAACAAGTCAAACAAAATTTTACTAAATTTACTACTTAGAACTTTTAAATTTGCTTTGATGTCATTCGCTCTGTCTTCCGGTAACATTGGACAATGGTGGCTTGTGCCTCTATTTTTATGTTCTGTACATTTGAAATGCCAATAACTAGGGCACTTTCTAAAGGTTTCTTGGTGGGTGTTGCACCAAGTGAGAAAAATATATTAGAAACAGTAATCGGAACGAATTGTTTTGTCCTGCGCCTTTTCTGTTTTACAGTGACAAAATGTTTCTGCTGTGGTGATCTGCAATCGGAACCAAACAATGTGCAGAGCTTTTCGCATCCAAAGTGTTATCTAAAGCCCTTTCAATCATCCTTTCCTCTGGTAAAATTTGGATTTGTGATTCTAATTCTAATATCTTCTCTGTGAGCCTATTTCCCTGCATTTATTACATGTCGAGAATGCTACGCTAAACATGTGACAAACAGTGCATGTAGCAGTACTGGGAGAAGACGCAGTAACTGTTGAATAGTTCCAACTTACCAAAGTTGTTTGATTCACTCGCAGTAAATGATGTGCGGGAGAAAAGTAATACGAAACACAGAACACAGAAGACAAGCTAACAGGCTAGTGAGGCTACAAACAGTAAAGACAAAGAACTGGCTAACGTGATGCATTTTTGTGTTTTTACAACCAGCAACAGGGAACATATAAAATCATTAAATTAAATGAGAAAAAGACTGTTTAAGCACAGTCATTCTCCTGTCGTACACATTTTCACATTACTACAAAGAGACATTTGTTGAATTCATGTTGATGTGCGTTTTAAATAGCAAAAAGCATGGTTGATATTTCATTTCTATACAATTCAGCTACATATTATTAAAATATAAAAAGCTTTATGGTTGCCCGCTTTATTTTTAAAAAGGTACAGTAAAACTGGATCAGGTTAAATTAGAATTTATTAACTTGCTATTTGAAGGCATCTGAACTTGTGCTTGGTTTAAAGTTGTTAAAATTGGTCCTGGCAAAGCCTACAGTGTGGGGACTTGTCCCCTCAAAGAAAGTAATACCAATAATTTTGACCTTGTAGGGACGTTTTTTTTTATTTATGTGCCTGATGTTTTCTGATATTGGCTGTAGATATAGGGGCCATAACCACATTAAAATGGATTTGTAAGTGGAAATGGAAAAAATATATATTCTTACATTGTGTGTTAGTTAAAAAATGATTTCAATGCTGTTCCATCATAACTTCCTTTGGCATCTGATATATATATGATAAATATATGATATTAATATTAATGATTAAATATATCATATATATATATACAGTATATATTTAATTTTGGAAAAATTTTAGAACATGATGGGTTAAAGTTGTATTTTTGTGGCATTCGTATAATAATAGCAGTGGAGTGTATATGTGTAAACATCAAACCACAAATGTCACACTTTTACACATGCACTAAAATGTGTGTCTATGTATGTCTGTAGTATTGTGCAGAATCTGAAGGACTTCCATGCCAAGGTTGAGGATGCCTGGACCAGTGAAAGGAATTTTAGTCCTGTAGAATGCCTCCAGTTGTTTAGTCAGCGTAACATCTTAAAACCAGTGGTTACGGGACACCAACAGCTGCTGGACTTCCTTCGAGCTGTGGTAATCAAGCCTTGTATAACACAGTCTGTCCAACAGACATCATTAACATTACCTGATAAGGAATAGTGGTAACACTTTACAATAACAGTATATGAATAACCATGTTGTACTAATATCTAAATTAATAATCACTTTAATATTAACTAATGATAAGTTAAGCCATGTACTAATCAAGAACTAAAATCCACCAAATAGCAAAAGAACTTACCTCCATAAAAATAATTATAATGCTTTGAAACAATGTCAAATGTGGATGAAAGTTTGCGCAATATCGCAATAAAAAGTTAAAAAGAACAGCATTTATTCAAAATATAAATATTTTCTAACAATTTAAAAATGTAATCACTTTTTATTAATTTAACACATCCTTGATGAAGAAAAGTATTAATTACTTTAAAAGAAAAGAAAAGTGTACTGACCCCGAACATTTGAATAGTAGTGTATATAGTGTATGTATTATTAGTAAACCTTTCTATTTTAAATAAATGCTGTTCTTTTTAACCTTTGATTGACTGATCAAAGAATCAAGAAAAAGTATTACAGGTTCCAAAAAAATATTAAGCAGCACAATTGTTTCCAGCACTGATAATAAATCAGAATATTAGAATGATTTTTGAAAGATCATGTGACACTTAAAACTGGAGTGACAGCTGATGAAAATTCAGCTTTGCATCACAGGAATTAATTATATTTTGAAGTATATTTATATAAAAAACATTATTTTATATTGTAATAACATTTTGCATTATTACTGTTTTACACAGTCTTACTCATCATTACTTTATATTGAAGTGATTTTTAATTTAGATATTAGTACATGATTATTCATGGAGTGTTATTGCAAAGTGTTTCCAGAATGGTATTGAATCTACATTATTTTTGTTATGAGTAAACATAATCATTTTTTTTAAATGTTGCTTAACATCTTTCATACATTCTGACAGCAAAACTTGCTAAAGACAGAGGAGGGTTGTGAAGAGACTGTCCTGCAGTTCCTGTTGAACATCTCCTCTGAGTGTGGTGTTGCATTCTCTACTTCATGCTTTGCTGCTGCAGAGAGGCAAAACCCGATCCCTACTCTATCCACACCATGTGACGTCCTCGCTCTGGAGGTCCAGGAAGTATGGAATGATGTTAGTTTCTTATTGCGGCACCATGTACTAAGCAAATTGCAGATGATGACTGAACCAAGCCAGATTGAGGAAGAATTTGGTGTTAGTGCCAGGATTTCTAAGAAGATTCTTTACCTTCAGCAACTGTATTTCATCTCCTCTAAAACTGAGGTACTCGGCTGGTACCAGCAGCTTCAAATAAAGGCCATTCTAACTGTTCTCTGGAACAACCAGAGCTGTAGCCCTGGTGGTGAGAAGGGCTTTGACAAACTGGCCTTTAGCTTTCAGACTGCTTCCCCAACTCTTTGCTTAATGCTTAGAGAGGACATTCAGGTGCTTAATAAAGTGGCAGAACCACATGACACCCTGGCCTTTCTTAACAAGGTCTACTTGAGCACAGTTGCACAAGAGCTGGGCATGTTTTTAGAGAAGGAGATGGAGACAGCCCTGATAGACAACACTGCACAGAGCATCAAGAGTGGAAAGACTTTCAGCAAGAAGTCTGCAGTAGGTCAGTGTCTTTATGTACTCCTACTTTTACAAAATATAAGCCACAAATAATACACCCACCAACTGCTCACCATTGCAACTTTTACATACACCAGCATTACGACCTCTGAAGTGATGTAAGCACAATATTCAATCAGCAAATGATGTTTGCTAAAATAAAAATAAAAATGTTCTCTTTGTATGGCATGAGACTTTGTATGTTTTTAGGTCAGCACTTTCTACAAATTAAAAAAACTGGAATGATATGCAAACACAGAAAGAAATAAAGTGGCACACTTACAACAATGCAAAAAAAAAAACATCCACAAAATTATCATGCTCTGACGTACACATGCACAAACGTCTGGTTTATCATCTCTGTGGGGAATGTACAAATAGTATATTCTACCCCCTAACTCAACCCCTTAACCTATAACCATCACACAAAACTTTCTTCATTTTTACATTTTCAAAAAATATCATATGATTTATAAGCTTGTTTACCCGTGATGACCACAATTTAGGTCGCAATGACACAAGTCTGTGTGCATTCAGGTTTAAGTCCCCACCAGGATATAAAAACATGTATACACACACACACACAAACACACTTTTCTCTTTGTAACGTTTTGTTCAGGTATGATTCTAATCATAATGTGACATTATTAAAAAACTGATTTTCAATACAAAAAATGCTAAACTTTTACAAAAAGTCATTTTTATTGTTATTTTGATTTCATAATATGTAGATATGAATCCGACTGAAAAAAACCTTTAAAAAGATATCTTTCAGTTGGTCAAATAGCAAATATCAAATAGTGGAGCTCTGCAGCCATCTACTGGTCTCTAGAGACCCCAAAGACCATGACCCCAAACAAAGAGTTAAAAAATGCATAATCAACTGGAGGGTGCTATTATTGAGTTTTGGTTGTCTGTCATGTAATAACCAACATACAGTTACTGAAACTGAAAAAAAATAATTTGAGGGCTTAGAGAGAAAAATGAAATCTTAAAGAAATCTGGAAGCTGAGTGACCCACAACATGCAGATAAAGGCTCTAAGTAAATGTCGCTAACATTAGCTTTCTTTATGAAAACTTCTCTCCAAAAGGCATTCCTGAACTAAAATAGTTCCCAGTTTATGGTGTAAACATGACAAAAAGCTAGTATCAAATGTGACCCTGTCTGTGAAAACCCAGCTTTTAGACTTTAGCCTGGTTTTCACAGACAGGGTCATTAATAGTGTCCGGGACCATGTAAACGTTCTTCTGGAGGGACAGACCCACAATTAACCCAAAAAATGTATACAAACAAGAATAAGCTGTAAGTACTCGATCTAAAAATGGCAGTTCAAATTTGCTTGACTGGATATTATAGAAGGTATTTACTAAGAGATGGTTGATGGATTTGCTAATTAACCATATCTCTGTCTAATGATAATGTGGTAAATGTAATTAAATTATTATTCAATTTGGTAGTTACATTTAACACCATAGATTAAATATAGTAATATTATTTAAACTTACTTGACTGAATATAGACCTTGTGCTCAAAGATAAGTAGTGTGGCTTCATCCATATTTTATCTGTGCACATGATGTAGGAATGCAGAGTGGTCATGACTGATTTTTTCTTTTAAATACCACTCTTAATTGTTAGTTTTCATGTTGCCACCTGTGTAATGATTGGTTAGACTCATCTGCTGGTGAATTCTTGTTAAAAGTACTAGATTTAGCTAAATTTGTTTATGGGTGTACTCATTTTTGCAACACCTAATTTTCATGGAATGTATTAATTTTCTTATCCTAGAGAGGCTAGGTGATCACAGTCTTATGTTAATAAAAATAAATGTATTTGTAAAACAGTTTTGTAAAAATGCTGCAAATTAGTCACATATTTTATCCATGAGAAATGGATAAAATCTTAATTTTCAAAGGGGATGTACTCATTTATGCTGTGTATGTATATGTATATATGATCAGATGGCATTTTTAATATTAGTGGTGGGTAATAATTACTATTATTATAAATAAGTCAGTATTTTTTGTGTTTTTAGCATTTTTTGACAATAAGTTATGCCTGTGGTCTACTGGTACTTTGCACGATATATGCTAACAATTTTTTACAAATATCTTTTAGGAATGTGGATCTGCATATGGGATCTGCATGCTTTACAAAGCATATGATGTTCACTTCTATAATTGCAGAGGAACTGTTTCAAAGAAGTGGCACAAACAAACTATAAATATCTTTTCCTACCTTCAACTAGGGCTGGGCGATATGGCAAAAATGTAAACTCGATAATTTTTTCCCATATTGATCGATAACGATATATATTTCGATATATAAACTGTTAATGCTGCCAGCTTTAAAAGAGGATCCCAACTATGACTGAAGCCATAAAAATTTGAGGGTTCATTAATTACATTTTAAAGTACAGTTTTTTGTCGACAATTTCATCATTTTTGGATAATAACTCGAGGTTAGTTTCACTTTGGTCGCTGCTTCCACTTATTTTGTCATCCTCGTGCGAGTTTGCAAAGTGCTGTAGGAAATGGACTTTGTTCTTTGGCGTGAACGGTAAAAGCTGCACGCTGATTGGCTGTTGTCGATATTTCTGCTGTGTGATTGGCTCTTATTAAAAATCTGGGGAATAAAAACTCTATTTCTAGTCCGGGTTTACATGAAGGCTACAGTTTGTCCGGTCAGAACAATGATGACTCAATGATATCTTCCAAATGGTCTTTATTGATTGTGCATAAAGGTGTGGTTCTGAAATATAAAATACAAACATAAGTATAAATATAATAAATACAAATCACAATACAACGTTACATATACATATAATCTATGTGTGTGCGTTAACTCTGCATCGAGCTGTTCACGTGCGCACCCCTGCTATTCGTGCTCTCACTGAAGCGGTAAACAACTCTAGAAGCCTCTTGGCGCTATCTGAGATGCGACAAGCGCATCCTTGTTTATCAATATTAAATGTATATAAACTAAAAGTAGATCTCCTGAATAATGATGAGTAACAAAGTACAATCACGTAAACAATACTAAATGTAAACACTTGTACAGGCGGAATACCGTTTCTCCATACAATTACAGTGAATACTCAGTAAGTATACAATAACTTGCATTGTAATGCACGCTGCGCACAAGCGGTAAAACTCCTCCGATTTGGATTATCAATTACTTCAACTGAACTATCTACAATATTTCTACCGATCCTCTTTGACTATTATCATCCACACACTCACTCTCTTCTCCGTTACTTTCCAGAACTCCGATGGAAAAGTTTAGAACTAGCCCATTTGACACTGGAAGGCAGGGGTGACTGGAATAGTCCATGTGTTAAAGGGGACCACATTTTACACTTATATTAATCCATATCGAGTAAAAATGCCTAGAGCTTATCATCGTTATCGACATATATTTTATCGCGATTCGATATGATATCGTTTATCGGCACAGCCCTACCTTCAACCTTAATGAGTTCCAGTCAATCACGTGTCACGGCACATTAGAGCGGCAAAACGATATGTGATGTTTTTTTGACAAATGTTATGAGGAGCACATGCAGATAATCGAACTGGCCAATTCATCATCAAAAATCACATTGTCGGCCCCATCAGCACAAGAGAGCGAATCTCTATAAATAAATCAAAGCGGTCTTACCTTTATTTTCTTTAGTCTTTCAGCATTGGCACACCTAATTGCAGCGATGTCACAGATTGAACTATCCCCAGGCAACAATTCCTTTAACTCCTCTGATTCCCTGACATCTCCAGCCAGCCGCCAGCGCACTAGCACTCCATAGGATGCCACAAGTGAGCCCACAGCTGCACCACGGGGCCGCTAACCCCCGATCCTCTCACTGACCAACCGAGCCTCAGCTCCTGCTGATGCGCTGCTTTAACTTCCACAAGCTGCCACAACAGCATGAGCATGCCTCCACCATCGGCGCAGACCCACCCTCAGTTTTCCCCAAGCAACATCTGGAAACAGATCTTGTCAGAAAATCAGGCTCTTGGCACCCGCAGCGGAACCACTCCCAACCCCAGAACCTCCCTATTCAGAGCTGATTTTCCTGTAAATCATCCACTAAAACCTCTTCTTGAGGCCTCCCTCAATTCTATTTTACAAACTGTTTCCACCAGGACCCTCCAATCTTACATAACTGCATGGAAATGCTTAAAAGCAGATCACTCCACCTGACCTGGCCTACCTCCAGCTCAGGAAATCACAGACCAATCTCCCACCCGCCCCTCTTTTCACAGACAACTCCAACCGCCCCATCACTCGTTTCTGGTTTCAAAAACACCTCAAGTCCATTCTGCTCCTATCCGGTACCAATTTTTCCAGCCATTCTTTTCAAATAGGTGCGGCAACCACATCGACCCAAAAAGGCCTCTCCCAGCAACAGATCCAAGCACTCGTCGTTGGTCGTCAGATGCCTTCATGAGCTACATTTGATTGGATCACTCCCATATTAAGCAAGCCCATCGAACCCTCACCAGCCTACCCCTCTAAAGCCAGCTCATCCCCTTTCACCCATCCTCACACCCACCATAGCAATCCCCCTTTTAAACATCACAGAACCCACCTGCTTGTCCCCACCCCAACCATTCCAGCATATCCCGCTCCCGCAGGAGCCTTATCTGTGTTCCCCACCGCAACAGCGGTGCCCGCTTCCACAGGAGCTTTATCCGTATTTTCCCACTGTCACAGCAGTGTCCACTCCCGCAGGAGCCCTATCTCTTTTTCCCCAGTGCCCTCTCCTGCAGGAGCCTTTATCTGTATTTCTCCACTGCCGCAGCAGTGCCTGCTCCTGCAGGAACCTCATCTCTATTTCCCCACTGCCGCAGCAGTGTCTGTTCCCGCAGGAGCCTTGGCTAAATTTCCCCACTGCCGCAGCAGTGTCTGCTCCCGCAGGAGCCTTTTCTGTATTTTCTCACTGCCACGACTCCTCCCACAGGAGCAAACTTTATTCTCCAATGCCACCGCTCCAGGCGATGTTCAGCATCCCATCAGCCTTAAGCTCTGCAGGTTTGGTGGGTCACCAAGCCCCTCTCTGGCTGCTGTCCCATGCTGACCGCAATTTTAGGGGAGAACGTTTTGTGTTCGGGCAAGCCCCGAGCTTGGAGCCCTCTCCCCGGACAGGGGGCGGAGTGCTCCTAGTTCGGGAGGAACTGACGAGTCTCCTAAATAGGAGAATGATCTACCACCAGCACTTGATTTAGAAATTCTAGGTATTACCAGCAGGCCAGAAAACTGAGAACATAATGGACGTGAGGAACTGTAATGTATTAGGAGCTCACTCAGGTACTGGGGAGCTAAACCATGTAAGTTTGCCTTATAAGTAGTCAGTAAGATATTAAAGGTAATACGTTGCGTGATGGCATTACTGGGCTAATATATTCAAACTTTTTCGTTCTTGTAAGAACTCCAGGCATTTTGAACTAGTTGTAGCTTTTGTAATAGGCTAGCTGGACTAGCTAGACGTCATGAATGTGTGAACTTTTTTGCACTCTATAGTGACAGCATATAACATAGTTTAGATATGCTTTTGAGATGAAAAAAGAAAGTGTTGGCAACATGGCTTTCAAATGACAGGGTACTATCGAATAAAACAAGTGGACAAGAGAGACACATTCCTGTTTACACCTGGTGCTTTAATCCATCTCTTTTGTCCACTTTTGACCACTTCTGTCCTGATTTCTTTGAGGGAAAGGGGATATGAGCGTATAAATTTGTGGGCTTTTTCAGATCTTTCGATGTAATAGACGAAGTAAGCACAAGCTATTTACATATGCATGTGAAAGGAGATGACAGAAAAACATACCAAAAGCAGCAGTTTTCCTTTCTGCGCTGACAGTCGTGAGACTGCAGCAAACAATGTGTGGATATATGTTAGAAATCCAAAATGGTAAGATAACATTGTGTTTGGAATGTTTTTTTGTTAAACCAAACTTTAATATCTTTAGATCAGCCCACAAAGGTTAAATACAGTCTGGCTAGCACACTTCCCATAAATATTTACGCATTATCCGCAGACGGAGAGTAGGCGGCCTTTTTGTATCTCTGTTCGAACGCATTTGACCACATGAGAATCTACACTAAGCAATCCAGTCGAATGCATTTTTGACTACCTCTGGAAGTGGTCGAAAGTGGACAAGCTCAAAATGTTTTAGACACTGTTTATCTTTATTTACTTTATCGTTGTTCACTTGTGATCCGATCAACCAAAATGCATTTTATTAATACCAGGTGTAATCAGGAACGTAGGTTGATTAAAGAACAGACGTGCTGCTGTGTTCTGGATCATTTGCAGGGGGTTGGTCATACTGCCTGGAAGACCGTCCAGGAAGGCATTGCAGTAGTCCAGTCTTTACTGTATATGACAAGAACACGGACTAGGAGTTGTGTAGCATGCTCAGACAGAGAAGGTATTTTTTTCTGATGTTATCCAGCACATACCTGCACCTGTGGTAGCTGCAGTGCTGGTCGTAAATTTCAGTTGGTCATCAAACTTCCGGACGTTGTTGGTGTTAGTGTTGATAATCCTGTCTAAATGGTGAAATGGTGATTTATTGATGGGTTGGGAGAGAATACAAGGACTGCCGTCTTGTTTTATCATTAAAAAGCTAAAAAGGTTTACACTACAGTTTAAAAATTATATGTATGGTACTGTAACTGCATATCAGATAAATACTTTGATGATTTTTGTAGTGATAAGTAATAAAATAGACACTAGTAAACAAAATCCTTTAAAATTACTTTAAATGCAAGATACATTGAACTGTTTGGTAAGAACCAAGAAAAACAGCGCATTAATACAGAAGCAGCATTCACTCCATTCTACCAAACAAATAACTTATACAAAAACAATAGTGGGTTTATGTGATATAGAGCATATTCACTAATTAACGTTCTAAAAACATCTATTGTTTAATAAAAATAAAGTTAAAGCCGGCTTATCTTGCAGCGAACTCTGGGGCGGAGTCGGGGAACTTAGGAGCGGAGTCTGAGAACTCAGGAAACTCTGGAGCAGATTGATGGAACTCTGGAGCGGACTCAGGAAACTCTGGGGCAGACTCTGAAAACTTGGGCAACTCTGGGGTGGAGTCTTGAAACTCTGACAACTCTGGGGTGGAGTCTAGAAACTCAGGCAACTCAAGTTTTTTTTACCTCTGACACTATGAGCGGGGAGTCGCAACAAATATAGTTTTTGTTGGCCCTTTTTATTAAAAGCATCACTCCATTTTTCCCACCTCAGTTTGTGGTCTAAATCAACTCCAAGGTATTTATACTCTTCTACCCTCTGAATATGTTCCACTTTAATAATAGTCACACTCGTTAATGTAAGGGACTGGGCATTGACAATAAAGATCCAAATGCAGGCTTTTAATGAAACAGATTATGGTAAAGACAGACAGGAAGCAAGCACCAGCAAGCAACTATATCCACAGTAAGACAAAAGATTAGTCCAAAAAATGGTCAGGGCAGGCGGCACACAATCACAAAAACAAGTAAACGGTCCATGGTCAGAAACAAGGCAAGGCAAGAACAATTCATTGAACATGAAAAGAAACACTCTGTTGTGTCCGCTAACAGCTAAACAAGACTTAACCGTGTGTTTTTGTTTAAGTGTAACTTAAATAGTCCTCCAGACAGGAAACAAAGGTGTAAGCAATTAGTTCCTAGGCATGAGGTGTATTGGGAAATGGAGTCCATGAGACAGTGTCAAAGGTCTAGAATGGAGTGCCCTCTAGAGGAACTCATGGGCATTCCAGTCGGGGATTGTGACAGAACCTCCACAAGGAGCGGCTTCTAGACGTTCCTCAAAAGGTCATAGTAGTCCTGGAGGGAGGCAGAGCGGAGGCAGAACAGGTGGAGGGATGGAGAGCCAGGTTCATGTGGCAGACCGTGAAGCAGAGGAGGACCTGGACCATGGAGCAATAACAAACCATGGAGCAGTGGAGGACCTGGACCATAAAGCAGTGGCAAACTATGGAGTAGTGGAGGACCTGGACCATGAAGCAGTGGTAAACCATGGAGTAGTGGAGGACCTGGACCATGAGGCAGTGCAGTAGACTAGGGTGAAGCTGGCAGAGCAGGGAACCAGGTCGGATCAGGCGGGACTAGAACAAAGAGAGGTTTACAATGACCTCTATGGCCGTTTCAGGGCAGACTATGAGTTTATGAATGGCCTCCTTGATCGTGACTGGACAGGCAATGAACTGAGATACAGCCTCAATGGCCGTTACTGGACTGATAGAGAATTCATGAACAGCCTCCTTGACCATGACAGGACAACCTCTGAATTTAAAAGTGGATGCCACCACCACCTTGAGAGGAGCTGAAGGGGATGCCACTGCCTCTGGAGAAACTGAAGATGATTCATAGACAGAAGAAGCATCTAGGGCAGACATATGGACAGGAAAGGCCTCTGGGGCAGACTCTGTAGTCGATTCACGGACTTCAGCAGTCTCTGGAATAAATTCATGATCTTTATTAGGCTCTGGATAAGATTCATGGACTTGAGCAGTCTCTAGAGCAGATTCCTGGTCTAAAATGGGCTCTGTCGTCTCAGAAGAGCTTATAGCCCAGACACACAAAATGGCGACTGCTATTACGCTAAAGGCACATAATAATCTCTTCATTCCAAATCTTTACAGTCTTTACCTGAGGTTTCTCTCTTTCAAAAAGTCTTTGATATTTTGGTCGAACTTTAACAACGTTAAACTTGGTGGCAGTGTGGAGGCGGGAAAAGCATCTTTAACGTTGCCGTAACACTTGTCCAGTATTTTATTTTTCCTAGTGCAAACGTTTACATACTGATAATAAATCCTTAAACAGTTTTTTAAGGAACAAATTATAGGAGGTTATTAAAATCTCCTAAAATAAATTTCGGAGCATCAGTAAAGAATAAATTCAATCTTTGTGCAATAATGTCTTGGTGAGCAGCGGGCTGCAACAGACAACCCACAGTATGCAACATTAGTCAGTGTGCCTTAAGTCCCCACCATGACAAAGCAGCAAACCCAAAATAAAAAAGAAGCAGGTGACTCCCAACACTTAAAGACCCATAAAAGACTTTGAAATGTTTCAAACAGTAGAAAATAATCAGATCACTTCCATACTGTCACAGGTCCACCCTGCACCTCCCTTCTGAACTCAGTTTCCCACAATACCTTGCGCCTACCGCACCTGTTCCTGATCACCCGGCATCCATCTTGTAATCACCTGCACCTGTCACCGCCAATTAAGGACTCTTAATATACTCTTAAATATATCTTAAAACTCTATATACTCTGTGTTTTGTTCAGTTCTTGGTCCGGTGTTGTTGTTATTTTAGGCGTGTTACCTGTCGTGTTTACAAGTGTTATTCTGATTCTCTGTTCTATGTTGCAAACGGATGTTTGTAACTATTTTGGATGATTCTGATTCTCTGTTCTACATTGTCAACAGATGTTTGTACTATTTGGATTCCTCTGGTAAAAGTAAAGGAAGTACTTTTGATCAGAACTTTGTCTCTGTCTTGCCTGCACGCTAACACATACTCACTGGAGGGTCCAACTGCCAGATTCATAAGTGGCACAAGAATAATAAAAAAAATGTCTAATAAAGCAGTCAGTTCAATTTTATTTTATTTGTATAGAAGTTCATTGTACCAAAGCAGCTTTACAAGGTATTGAAAAACAACAGTCAGTGGTCAGGGATTAAAAAACTCCTTAAGGAAGAAACAAAAACCCTGACATGACATGTTACAGCTGCAATTCGTGGCACATATGCGATCTGTAATAGAGGAGACAAAATGCTGTTGATTGCATCTATAACCACATTACAGTTACAGAACGCATAATAATTACTAATTAGGAGAAGGGAATAATAAATAATAAATTATATATAGTAATACATTTACTTAAGAGAGTTTTGGGTGCACAAAGGAAGTGTCTGGTTGTTGTTGGGTGTCCTCCATTGTGCAGCACCGTCAGGACTGGGTCAGGACTGTTATTAGCAGTATCATGCCAAACTGGAACTTAATCTGCTCAGAGTCTCTTGGAGAAGAGAGAGAAAGAGGGACAGAGATAGAGAGAGGGAGAGGGAGAGAGGAAGAGTAAGAAAGAGGGAGACAAAACTGATTTATATTATCGAGGGACTCTGTTCACATGTAATGTTAATGCCTTACAGTAAATTGGGTGTATTCAATTCAATTCAATTCAATTTTATTTGTATAGTGCTTTCTCACAAAGATCATTTTACCAAAGCAGTATGTGTGCTTTGTTCTGGTTAAGCTAACTATTACAGCCTAAGTGTGTTAGGAGCTAAATTAGGTGAATGCGTGGCTAAAGTGATGAGTCTTTAGTTTAGACTTGCTCGAACTGCTCGAGTATGTCTGTGTCCCGAACATTGCTGGGAAGATCATTCCAGAGTTTTGGGGCTATAGGGGAGGGATCTACCACCTTTAGATGTCTTTGATATTCTTGGAATTATTAACAGACCACTATTATGCGAGTGCAATGTCTGCAATGGATTGTATTCTGATAATTCTGAATAATTCAGTAATTCACAAAGATACAAAGGCGCTAGACCATTTAGGGCTTTGTAGGTAATTAACAGTATTTTAAAATGTATGCGATACTTACATTTTAAGCCAGTGCAGTGTTGCTAGTATTGGGCTTATGTGATCATACTTCTTCAATCTAGTAAGCACTCTAGAAGCTGCATTTTGAAGCACATTGCTACAATGTAAAGTAGTGAGTGTACTGCTTGTGTAACAGTGTAAATTTGCTGTCCCCTTAAAATAACTCAACACACAGACATTAATGTCTAAACCGCTGGCCACACAAATGAGTACACTCCTAAGTGAAAATGTCCAAATTTGGCTCAATTAGCCATTTTCTCTCCCTGGTGTCATGTGACTCATTCGTGTTACAAGATCTCAGGTGTGAATGGGAAGTAGGTTTGTTAAATTTGGTGTTATCGCTCTCACTTTCTCATACTGGTCACTGGAAGTTCAACATGGCACCTCAGGGCAAAGAACTCTCTGGATATCTGAAAAAAAATAGTTTGGTTATTTGGTTCAGATTGTGTCATGCGTGTGTGGTGGCAACCAGGTGAGGAGTACAAAGACAGATGTTTCTTGCCTAAAGTCAAGCATTTGGTGGTGGGAGTGTAATGGTCTGGGGCTGCCGGCACTGGGGAGCTACAGTTCACTGACGGAACCATGAATGCCAACATGTACTGTGACATACTGTGGCATGATCCCCTCTCTTCAGAGCCTGGGCCACAGGGAAGTATTCCAACATGATAATGACCCCAAACACACCTCCAGGATGACCACTGCCTTGCTAAACATTTACATTTAGGCATTTAGCTGACGCTTTTATCTAAAGCGACTTACAAATATTAAGAGACAATGAAGCGAAACATCAAAAGAAGGCAACAATAGTACGAATAAGTGCTTGCTTAAGTTTACAATGTTTCACAGTGCTAGAAAGTACCCACTACTTTACATCGTGGAGTGGTTTGATTGCTTGTGCTCCAACTTGCCAGAAGAGCATTGCAATAGTCCAGTCTAGAAATTACCAGAAATTGAACCAGAAGTTGGGTAGTGTGCTCTGTGAGATATGACCTGATCTTCTTGATGTTGTAAAGTGCATGTCTACAAGACCGTAATATTCTTGCGATGTGTTTGGTAAAGGACAGCTGGTCATCGAAGATTACACCTAGGTTTCTTACTGATTTGGATGGCGTAATGGTTGTGTTGCTAATTTGAATTGTGAGATTGTGTTGCGTTGTAGGTGAGGCCGGAAGTACCAGGAGCTTAGTCTTGGCTAGGTTTAGCTGGAGGTGGTGTTCAGTCATCCAAGATGAGATGTCTTTTAGGCAGGCTGCAGTGCATGAGGCTATTGTGGGAACATCTGGCTGAAAGGAGAAGAAAATCTGTGTGTCACAGCGTAGCAGTGGTAGTCAAAGCCGTGTGATTGAATGATGGGTCCCAGTGATGTTGTGTAGATAGAAATAAGGAGAGGTGCAAGAACAGATCCCTGAGGGACGCCAGTGGCCATGGGATGGGCTTTGGACAGCCCCCCATTCCATGACACCCTGAAGGACCTGTCTGAGAGGTAAGATTTTAACCATCGGAGTGGGGTATCTGTGATCCCTAGCGAAAAGAGAAACGTCAATAGGATCTGGTGGGAACTGTATCAAAGGCAGCAGAAAAATCCAGCAGAAGGAGGACGGAGGATTTAGTCTCTGCTTCTGCCAGCCGCAGTGCCTCAGTGTCTGACAGAAGCACAGTCTCAGTGGAGTCGTTGCTCTTGAAACCAGACTGTCTTTTGTCCATTAGATCGTTTTGGGTGAGGTAAAATGAAATCTGATTAAAAACAGCTCGCTCCAGTGTCTTTGAGATGAACGGAAGGAGAGAGACAGGTCTGTAGCTGTCTGTGAGGTAAGGGTTGAGTATGGGAAAGGTAAAGAAGCTGAGGGTAAAGGTAATGGACTGGCCAAGCATGTCTTCAGACCAAAACCTTGTTGAGCATCTGTGGGGCATCCTCAAATGGAAAGTGGAGGAACGCAAGGTGTCTAACATTGACCAGCTCCGTGATGTTGTCACAGAGGAGTGAAAGAGGACTCTGTTGAACTCCATGCCCAAGAGGGTTAAGGCAGTGCTGGCCACACAAAATATTAACACTCTGGGCACAATGTAGACATTTTCACTTAGGGGTGTACTCCTTTTTGTGGCCAGCGGCATTAGACATTAATGGCTGTGTGTTGAGTTATTTTAAGAGGGACAGCAAATTTACACTTTTATACAAGATGTACACTCACTACTTTACATTGTAGCAATGTGTCATTTCTTCAGTTTTGTCACATAAAAATATATAATAAAATATTTATAAACATGTGAGGGGTGTACTCACTTCTGTGAGATACTGTATATAATGAGAAGACAATAGGACCAAGAACTGATCCCTGTGGCATGCCATATTTTACTTGAGAGTAATGAGACTTTTCCTTGACTTTTAAAGGAGCAGTCAGTAACAATCCTTCTGCTGATGCCCAAATACAGCTATAATAATAGCACTAAAACGGCACTAAAAACACTAAAATGGCATTTGTTTCTCTTTTTGTCCTTATCACTTATCATCTAAAATGACTTCATTATTCTATCTATTTTTATGTCAAATAAGCATATATATTATGTTATTTTTCCTTAAATGAAAATCTTCATTCCAGTATATCATAGTATTATCAGTCAATGACCATCTGACGAGACTTAACTGACAAGAAAGACATTACTGAGGTAATGTCTTGATGGTTCTTTACTTCATACAGAGATCTTTTTGGTCACAATATAATTAGTTTTGTTGTCACAAGTCAGTTTGATGACTTGCAATAATCATAAATTATAAAATAACTATGAATTAAGGATGTGTTAACCCAGTTTATGTTGGTAGAACACCCAGACATGAAGTGGATAAATACAGTACAATGTCATAATCCCTATTCAGACGGGACTAGTTTTCTAAATGATGTTACAACTGTTCTTACACGACGTCTGTGATTTTAAGTACCAATTCAGACAGGACTAGATCTTTTAGGTTATCACATAGGTGGGAGTGTCTGTTTTGTATGCTTGGGCGTTGCAGAATATCACATACTCTGAATATGTGCATTGAAATGAAGAAAACATAATTATTTAATATAATCATTTATTATTTTCATTGATTAATATTATCATTCTGTAATTTAGTGGACAAATAAAACTGAGTTCCTTGCATGATACTGATATTACACTCACCAGTCATAACAGCTTATGAGATTTGCCAAAGCAAAAAGCATCCATGTCTATTTGATATGAATGAATAAATGAATGAATGGGATGCAGGAAGTACAAAACGCACGTTAGTAAGAGCTAACGGCAGTTCAAGTTGGCCAAAACACGTAAAGAAACGCATTTAAAAAATGTATTTCAGCAATCACAGACATTTGCATTCGGACGGGATTAGATTTCTTAGAGGACCCCTGAAACAAACAGTGTGTAAATTGTTCTGGAATTTTTACAGAGATCATGTGAGAAAAAACTTGAGATTTGCAGGAGATTAAAATCACATAGCACGTCTAAGAAACACAAATTTCTCAAACCTCATACAGTAAAACTAGTCTCATCCCAATAGGGCTATAGAGAGAAAATTACCCCTCAGAAAAAAATGTAAAAGTTAAAGTTAGTCAGCTAGTTAGTCAGTGTTTATTTTGGGCTGGAGTGTTTTTGTTTGGTCATGTTTTCAAAGAGCATTTCTCAGAAATTGCTTACTCCCCTTTAACGCTCTTAAACATGGGGGGCGTTTACATTTTTATAGACATGACATAGAATTCACATGTATTACTAAAAATAATTTATTCATGAAATTAACTGCATTCTAACACACATTTATTTAGTTTTGTCAGCATTATTTCCATTAACATAAAAATATATGCAGGACCCACCTTGCGCTGTGTGATTGTTTTTTGCCTAAATAAGGCTTTCCATCAGTTGTGAAAAACTAACAAGCGAAAAAGCAAGTCAGTGTGAAACTACATAAGTTTGTGTATGTGTGTAAGATATTACAACGGGAAAAAAAAGAATAAGAGAGCAGGCACTGGAAGAGATGAAGTAGTGAGTGTAACCCAAAAGGGAAATGCACTTTATTGTAAGTTTAATACTTCAGGCCAAGGATTTGGCAAGCTGCCACACAGTAATTGTTTACCTTTTTATCACAGGCTGCATCTGTTTTGTTTTGTCAACAGCACTAAACTGTCTGCCCGTAAACACTGGAATCAATAACAACTGTTTGGGGATTTCACAGCCTCCCCTATGTTTCTTTCTTATTTTTTGTCTTTCTTTCTCGCTTCCTTCATTTTTATTGGCGCCCCCTGTAAGTCAAAGCAAGTGTGATGAGACCACCTTAAAAACTATTTTATTTATTTAAAAGCACATTCACAAAAAGAATGATATACATTATAACCTTCATTGCACAACTGGAAATGAGAGCAGTCTGAGCTTAGAGATAGTTCTTGCCACTATAATAGGCTGAGATGGATTTCTTTTGCAGCACAGTGTCATAGATACAAGGGGGTGGGCTCATTGTATCAGACAACCAATCAGTCCCCTGGAATTTAATGCTATTAAGCCACACCACAGGAACCCTTTAGAACACCTTAGTAAAAAAAATCATAGATAAAGTGATATCTTTGGATAGAAGTGTCTTAGAAACATGAGGGTGGACTCATTTGACTTGGAGCAGCAAAAATTCAATTACAAATCATCTTCAACACTTCCTAAGCATGCTTCAACAACCATTGTTAAGTACCCTAACAACACAAACTTAAAAAGGGATATCTTTAAATCTGAAAGTCACAGAGGCATTGAGATTGGTTTATATCACACACACAGTCAAAGCAGCCTTTGAAGCAGCAATATTGGCAGCTGCCAAGTCACTCCCTAGCAATCAACAGAGTGCCTTAGCAACTGTTTAACGAGACAGAACATCATAGAGACATCATAGAGGTTATTTTGACTTATGTTAGCAAACAGGACTTCCAACGTGCTACACATGTTGGAAGTGCAGTGAATACAGATGTGGCCATTAGGAATGCACTTTTTTCCCCCACGGTATACTGCAGTTTGTCCAGCTGAATGCCAGTGAACCCTGTAAGCACATTTCTTAGTATTTATGTCAGTGTGTTGTGCTTTACAGAATATCCACGTTTTTGCTAGTTACCAGCGTTTTGCAAAATATCCTCTTCTGTGTTCTGCTAAAGCAAGAAAGTCATACAGGTTTGACATGATATGAGGGTGAGTAAATAATAAAATAATTTTAGGTGAACTATCCCTTTAAGCCTGGTTCGTTTGAGTAGTGTGAGCGCTCTGAACCGTGCTCGGGCACGGTTTACTTGGCCCGCTTGAGGTGGGCCTCGGTTTGGTTTGGTAAAGAGGTAGTTTGAGCACCACCGTGCTGTAACGCGGAACATGATACGTGACATCATTTATGCGTCCGCTGCCTACAGAAAAAGCTTCTGATACGTGCAGCCCGACTGCAAAAAATTTGTAAGCGACATAAGCAACAGATCGATGGACCAATATTCTGCGCATGTGAGAGTGTGTGTCTTACAGCGCAACAAATTATTTAAAAAAGGAAGCCACAAACGTAACATTTGGATAGACTGTGCTGTGAGAGGCGTGTTTCTTCCAGTTTTCTTCCAAACAGTCTCACTCTGATGACGAAAGTGTGCTCGGGCTTTTTCGTACAGTGTGAGCGCAGGCCAGCGGGAAAGTAGAAAGGGGCGGCAGTCGCGCTTGGCCATGGTTTAGAGCAACCTAGGCTACATTAAAACTGAAAACTGCTGCTTTAGAAGCCACCACATATACTTCTGAAATATTGTGTGTGTATCAGTCGAGAGGCTGCAATGAATCATTTTGAACAAAATTCTGGAAATATTCGATTCAGTTAACAGTTTTATATTCTGCAGTTTTTACAAGGAAAAACCAGTAGGCTTTAGAAATATTTCAAATACAAAACAGCATTTTGTCATTTGTATTTGATAAGGTTGATGGCTTAATGGCTTGATATTTTGTATCTAAATGCTTTAGTGTTTGTACTTTTAAAATACTGTAAAATGCTTTGTAAGAAGTCTACATAGTTACATCATACAAATGTGGCCTCTGATTGGTGCCACTCAGTAGATTGCCTCAGTAGACTTGTTGAGTTCAGAACAGAAAATGTATCAATATGGAAGAAGGTGGTCAAGGCAAGAAACGTGTAGGCTGCCAGCTTTCCATCAATTTTAACAGTTTATGTTAAGTTTTGGTGTGCATTTTAGTAGCCTAAGCTAAATGGTTTATCAATTTACATAATGTTTTTGAAAACTATTATACATAGCAGCACCCGCATATTTAACCATAGCATGCTACTTTCAGCCTATATTAAGTTCATTGGTATAATAATCTAAACTCGCACGGGGTAGCAGCATTTACTGTAAGATGCTCTGAGACACGGATACTACCGACTTATAATGCCGCTTATTAGTAAACAAACAGTGATTCCTGTGCCCTTAGCTATTTGAAAGTGGGATAGCTGAATTTTCTCTTTTAATATACAACCAAAAAAAAAATATTCAGTGCCCCCAATTAAGAAAGTCATACTCAAAAGTGTCAGAGGTGCCAAAGAATGCATTAATACAATGTGTTAAATTGTTTACTGATATCTACATAGAAGTATGTGGCATTATTAGGTGAAGAAATGATCCAGAAACAGTTTTACATGTCTATTTACAACCCTAGGATTTGTGCCTAGAATAAAGAGGTCTGTTATTACTAGGGCTGCCCCTGACTAAAGATTTTCCTAGTCGACTAGTAGTTCTTTATTTAAGCAATTAGTCGAATAATTGCACGTTTATCATATTAATGTAATTAATGCATGTTCAAGAAAAAAGTCTTTTCTTATCGACTAACATTTAGTTGACTATTAGTCGTAGACTATTAGTAGTTTATGGGTCATAAATAATAATGTTGAGCTCTACTCCGATTGGCTGTTTCGCAGCACGGCTCATGCCAGTAGCTCACACAGAAAACAGATGGCTACCGGCATGAATGATGGAGAGATTTGTTTCTTCACAATAACGTTACCTGCAAAACTTCCGATGATTCGGCTGTTCCGGCTGGCCTAGAACATGGGCGGGTATATGCAAATACTGGGGGCGTTTGGATTGGCCTTTTTTTTCAGTGGTCTTTTGCATGCACAAGATTTACATAAGAAGGAGGAAACAATAGTGTTTGAGGCTCACAATATGTAATTTCCATGTACAGACCTCTTATTATTCATAAGGTAAATACAGTTTTCCATTCTATGGCATCTTTAATAAAATCAATGAATGAGTCTATGAATCAAAAAATGTCTTTGTGTGGGCTAAAAACCCCGTCTTTAGGACTCAGACTTGGAAAATGTACTTTCTTCTCATATCTAGCCTTGTTTCCCCCATTTGCACATGCAGCTGCAGCAGTTTTCAGTTGATTTCAGTTGTTGCCTAATTCTTTCTTCATATTTCCCATAGAAAACTGGCAAACCATCTTCCAAATGCACCTTAAAACAAACCGGCAGCTTAGGCTCCCTCTCAAACATGACGAAATAAGGAGTATACCCAGTGGTTTCATTTTGGGTACAGTTATAAGCATTAACCTGGACACACATTCAGATGCACATTTGAAGTGCTAAGCGTATTTAGAGGTGTTCTGTTAAACCTTTCCGGTTGCGGATCTCCACAGGGATGGTAGGAAGAGGTGGAGGATTTCTTCAGCCCCAACATGGTCAACATCTCCTTGATCAACCGGCTCTCCAAGTCCTGGCCTTGATCTGAATGTATTTGATTTGGCAAACCATAATGAACAAAGTACCTCTCCCACAACCACCTTGCCACCACCTTTTTTGTCTCTGCAAGGGAAAGCTTGAGCATACCGAGTAAAATGATCGGTAACTATCAACATATTGTGTCTGGCTCAATGGACAAAAATCCAAGGCACACAAAGTCCAAAAGACCCGAGCTGTGCATGTCACTTCCTCTCTCAGGCGGTAAAGGACCTTAAGGAAACATTGATTTTGCTCATCAAGGGTTCTGCCAAACACAATCAGGTCATCTAGATAAACCAACACTTCCAGAAAGTTCATGTCACCGAGTGTCTTTTCCATGAATCTCTGGAAGATGTCAGGAGCCTCACTAATCCCCTGAGGCATGTTCTCAAATTGATCAAATGCAAGGAGGCAGATAAACGCTGTCTTTTCTTTATCAGTTTCTGCCATGGGAATCTGATAATACCCACTTCTCAAGTCTAAAACACTAAACTACTTACTCGCCAACAGACTGTGTAAGGCGTCTTCAATAAAAGGGACAGAGTATTGATCTGGTATTGTAAGCTTATTCATAATGTGGTAGTCAACACATTTGCGAATTTTCACGCACCACCACAATAGGGGAAAAGGTTTTTGTGATTCAGAAATGAAATGTCTGTAACATTCTTTGGTATTTTGCAGCCTATACACAAATTCATGATCGCTTTTTTCCTAATGCAGTAACTTACCAGTTCAGTAGGGTTGAAATAAACATAACACATATACATATATACAACAATATGTTGTACTTTAATTTACAGTAGGTTACATCTGCTTTCTCAAGCAAACTTTGTTTTAATCATAAAATTTCTTATTACTTTCAGCAGATATTTCTCATCTGTTCGTCCATACACCGCAATGCTGTTTCTAGACATTTAATCTTTTACTGCATCTGTTATGAGTGTGATGCCCTTTCAATGACCCCAGCGAGGCCCTAACTCACAGCTCTTTTCACAGTAAACGACACGCACCACTGCTCGCAACACTTTTAACATATCCACCCCATCAGCGTGTTGTAATAACAACCATTATGGCTTTAGTGGCTGGGCCATCCTCCTGCACAAGACTTCTAATGGTTAGCTATGAGAGAGGCCCTAATAAGCTATTAATGTTGAGGTAATAAATAACCTGACAATGGCTGGATGGGAGAGGACAAGACAGAATGACAGCGGAGCATTAAACATAAAAGTGAGATGCCCGCTCTTAGTGTGAGTTAGTGTATGGGTGTAGAGGACGGGTGGGGTTCAAGGACATGTCTGAGAGCTATGGGGACTGAACTAAGAGTGATTGACAGGGTCAGCGGGTGTGTTTGTCAGGAATATTGTTAGTTATGTAAAGGTGTAGAACTTATTGTTCACGATACATTGAAAATTAACTTTTTGGTCAAATTGATGGTAGTATAAAGCAGGCTCCCAACATTTTGGAGTGTGCAGTTTTTTTAAAGTGTTTAACTGCCATGCACCTACAGTTATCTTATCTCAGTAAACATAACCTTTTAAACTGTAATAAATTATAAATGTTCATTGTCTATCAGAAAACATCAACATTGTAATGTAAAACAATGTCTGTTATTTTTTTTTATATTATTTAGTAAAATTAGTTTAAATTAGTCAAATTTAAGGAATTGCCATAAAAAACTAAGAGAAAAATAGACAAACATGCATATAGGTTTTACTAGCCATAGTAACGTATGTAGATATGTACTTTATTAAAAAGATTATATTCAATGATGAAGTTCGAAACATGGTGCTTTCCTGTAGATAATGCACTGTTAGTCGCTTTGGATAAAAGCGTCTGCCAAATGCATAAATGTAAATGTTAACAGATACACATGAATGTCATGTCATTAAGAACCATCTTTAGCTCTGTGGGGAACCATCCCCACAGAGCCCTAATCTCAATATCATTGAGTCTAAAGTTACATGAAGAGACAGAGGAATGTGACGCAGGCTACAGCTGATAAAAACACAGTCCTCTTCTGCGCAGCCTATTTTTCAGGACTAATGTGTAACATTTTCTTGTGATGGCTTTGGCTGCTTCAGAAATAGGAAATCCACGTTAGACATGAAGGCCATCGACAGATTTGAGAAAAAACTTTGTGGGATGTATGTACTGTATATTGCAAGGATATAGCTCACAGCCCCCTTGTTTCAAATTCACTTTTACAGTGGCTTTGTAAAATACTTTACAAAATTACTTACTATTTCATGTGAAAACATTTTTTTTCAGTGATCATAGCCTAACTGTAAAAAAACATCATAATTTGAAAATAACTCTCTGTAAAAGAGATTGATATTTCATGTTGGTCCATGCCTTGAAAGCCAAGATCCACAGAAAATAAATATGCTGATTGGCTAATGTCACCATGAGAACACACAGTCTTTCCCCCTTCACTCAGTGTTTGAATTAAGTCAAAGCTTTTAGGGAATCTCCCAGATCTCCTCCCCTCCATCACCCTCCATCCCCTACGTACCCTTATTACATTTTTTTATTCACTTATTTTGTTTTTGTTTTTTCATTTTTTTGTAAGTTTTGTAAGCATTTTTGTAAGCAAAATACTTAAAAGTTTCATTTGTTTACTTCATATCAAATTCTTCGTAAAAGAGTATTTTCAATAAGACAGAATGCATAAATCCATTTACACACTACGCATAAATAATATCAGATAATATTATTATTATCTTATTAGAGATTATTGTTTTAAATTAAATTGACAATGTTTTGTCTAAAAAGCATCACTTGTGGATTTAATATTAAAATGTTACTTAGGTATTAGTGGAATGAATATTTAAATATTACTGGAGTTAAAACAAAAAAAAGGTTTCACTAACTGTCGAGCGTGTCCAAAATATGTCAAAATGTGGTTAAAAAACCATGAGTAGTTTGTCCTTTCATGCATTTCTTAGTTCTGGTCAAAAGCAAAACAATACATTACAGACAGAAATACTAAGAACTATGAACATACTACTTACATAATGGCTGTAATGTAGATACGACATCTACCTGTTGATGGGATGATCATCTCGAGTAACACACAGACACACAGACTGTGAGGAGTGAGTGGTAAATGGAAAATATGGAATGGAATAAAATGGATCCTTTGCTGAGTCACAATTGAATGCTTTTAGTTGTAATAGGAATCCTCTCTACTCCACTGTGCTCATGCAGCCTATACAGTTTGGCTTCACCTAAATGCACTTCAGACAGGCAGTGGCTTAAGATCATTTGAATCATTTGAATGCATCTAGTATCCTAGTTTTAATGAAAACCAGGGTAGTGAAGGCAGTGTTCAAATTGGGGGGGTGCCCTCAAGCACAAAAAATATTTAACTTGTGGGGTATTTAACTTAATGGGAGGTCCGGGACCCCAGCCCTTCCTCAATTCGAACACTTCCTTCACTAGAATTTACTGTTAACTGTAACATTAGTCCAAAAAATCTGCTATAATATAATGAAGTTTTACTTGGAGAAAATGTTTTTTCTTTGTCTACTTTTTAGTGTTATTGAAAAAAAATGCATATTGCCCTACAATACAGATGATGTAATGTTGTTATATAGATATTTACCAGCAAATGACCTGGTTTAGGATTGTAGTTTCTTCTATTAGGCTGAATGGTTGTTGAGTGTCTTGTCAAGGTATTCTATGTCTTCCAATACATCAAACAAATAGACTGGACCAAAGTGCTTATGTGGAGGTGTTTATGTAGCAGAGCAAAATGTAACTGCTAGGAAACCAGCATAGTTTTCATAATCTTTATAATCTGTCAGCATTTATCCTTGACCAACTCGTTGTTGTCTTCATTTATAGCTCCTCAAGATCCTCCTCAAGGAGGGCAAAACTTCTGCCTCACGCCTCATCAACTTCGGTGTTTAACCCAGCTGGTTTCTACTTTACTGAAGCTGGAGCAAAACTTGGAGGACCTGGCCACCCATATGGGTTATAGTAAGTTTGGCAAGCAATGACCTTGAAGTGTCAAAGGTAAAATTCTAATGGCTGTTGCTAACACTCCACATACCGGTAATTCTGATTTTGCCTTTTTTATGATCTTAATGATCTCATGAAAGTAACAGCTGTAACAAATGGTGCTTCAGTTGTTCTTTGCTTGCAATCATAGGGGAACCATGCACTTTAAGTTATATATAGCACCACTTTAAGTGCTATATAGCACCTTTTTCATTAAATAGAGATACTATATAGCACCACTACCGTATAAAGAACCTGTTCAGCACCTGTATAATTCTTCAGTGGTTCTTCAGCGGTTCTTTGGAGTGGTTAAGGTGCTATATGCACTCTAATGGTCCTGCATAGCACTATCTGAGGTGCTATATAGCACTGAAAGTGGTTACCCTATGATTATAAGCAAAGAATCACTGAAGCACCTTTTTTTAGAGGGTACAGCACAGATGCAAATGTAAATGGTATATTTTGCTCTATAAGACTCAGTATTACATAGTCAACTAGAATATTAATATTGAATAAATAAATGACAGTCTATTTTACAGCAGTCTCTACCAAATGTGTGATATGAAATGATTTGTCACTAATGTAACTGGAAACCTAGGACTATACAGTATTTTACCAACAAAGCCATTAAATATAACAATCCTCTATTTCCTGGAGGATAATAAAAGAATGATGTGTACATGGAGCTCATGTGATCAGACTCATAGTCTACAGCATTTTCTGTACAAATGCTTTTTCATGAGAGTTTTCTCACATTACGTCTCACATTTTTTAACTGTCCCCTCTTTTTATTTATTTTTTCATTCTTATCTTTGTCTGACTTTTTGTGTGCTCGTGCATACATTTGTAAAGAAACACATTCCTTTGCACACACACAAATTGAGAAGGCGTTTTTACTATGAAAGTAAATGGTGCATATAGTAATTTCTTTGAAGGTTACATAAAAACAGGACAAGCAGAAAGGGTCTGGATTTACTGAGAAGAAAACAGCCTTTAAAGGGCAGTTATCCAAATCATTAATTCAGCCAATCAAACGACTTAATTACCAGAAATTCATCAGATGAGCTTAAAGGTCAAAAAGTGACATGCTGGCTGCTTCTTTCCTCCTTTGCCCAGATCTCTCTCTTTCGCTGTCTTTTCTCAGCTAATTTGACTCACCCAGGGTCTCACTTCCAAAGTATCTGATTAGAAAATGCAGCCTGGATGCATGCACTTTTAATTTGCTCACAACACACACACTTATCCCCCTTTTTCAGTGGATTAACCAAGATATGGCTATAGAGGGTTTCAGATCGTCTCCAAAGCCTCTGAATATAACAAAGCTGTATTTCTCAATTACAAAGGCTGCTTTTTATTTGAGTTTTTTATTTGGCAAAGTACATTACTTTGTGTCTCTGTGCAAAAGAGTTTAATATATTTAGCCTGGCCATGTGCTAACTGAACTAATTTGATGTTTTTTTGCAAGAAATGTTTTTAATGGGCAATTAAGCATATTAAAAAATTGTTAAGTGTGTGTGCATGTGTAGTCCAAATATCCCCATAATGGTAGAAAAAGTCTTAAACACATACATTGTGGGGACCACTTGCCGGTCCCCACAGTTAAAATTGATAATTAAACATAATAAATTATGTTTTTTGTCTGTGTGATGGTTAGTTTTAGAGGTTAAGTTAGGGGATAGAATATACAGAATATACATGTTGTACAGTACACAAATCATTATGTCTATAGAAAGTCCCCCAATATATAGAGAATGTTGTGTGTGTTTTGTGTTCAGAGATTTTGAAGAAAACTGAAGATAATATGGACACGACAGCAACACAAGATAAAGCAGCAAAAGACTTTCTGCAGGCCACAGAGGTGATACTGTATTTACACATTACTTTTTAAATCATGTGTTGTGCATATTTAGACATATATAGACTAGTTTTTCTTTGTGTGATTGTGATTTTGTAACAACTTGAAGTAGTTTGTAACTTATGCCCCAATTACTTAGTTTTGGTGTTCATGTGGTGTAATTATAATAAAACACAGGAATTCATGACTATGCCAATCATTAAATTAACTTGATTCTCTATAGAAATATATGCTGCATTTTTGGCATGCATTATCATTTTTGTGCAAATACAATGTTCTTAGCAGGTTCATGTTTACAAATGAAACCCTTATTACCTAAACAATAAGAGGTTTCACAACATTTTCCAAAATTTAACTTGTCCACAAAGCATAGTTAGTTATATTGTACAAAATGTATTAAAAGTAATTCTAAATCTATGTCAGTCACTGAATAAATTTGATCCTCTGAAATATTAAAGTGACAATGCTAATGAATATTAGGCCAGGTTACTTTTTCAAGAGTAGTTTGTTTTTTGTAGTAAGTTTAATCGTCGAATTCATTCACAGAATTAAACTGTTTTGAACTTAATTGTGGGTTTGTAAGATGTATGAATGTATTAACCCACTACTGTAAGCCATGTTAAATCAAGTTTAATAGTTGTTACATGTATTCTACGTCATGTATTCTACATCACTAACAACCGGCCGCTACACAGCCAATGAGGGACACTGCTGTATTGTGATAGTTTCCACCCCCAGTCAGCTGTAGACAGACTGGCAAGACAGAATACATGAGCAGCAGGTAAATTGTCATGTGATCAGGTGGTGTTGTGGTAAGGCTCTAGGCTATTTACACTGGAGACCTCGGTATAATACCTGGCTTGTGCTATGCTGATATAGGTGACAAGTTATACTACGGAGCAGCTGTAGTGACAGGAATGTCTCGTAAACAAATGCGTTTCCTTTGTTTTGTTGTTGGATGTAAGACTGAAGAGAAAAGTCTTAATTTACTCCTGAGATGTAAACTGCTGAAGACACAGTGGATTGCACACACACGATCAGCAGCTCTCTCAGACACAAACACCAAAAACCTTGCATACTTAATGAGCCTGTAGAATTGACACAAAAAAAAGGGACATAATAGGTCATCTTTAAACTAACGTCCTAGTCATGTCAATTGTTAGTGCCCCGCTAGAGAGACGAGAAGACCAGGGTTCTTTCCAAACAATCTTTACTTGAAATCAAACAGAGAATACATCCATGGGATAAATGTAGAAACATCAAACAGAATCTTCCTCGGAACAACAAACAGAATTCTCCTTGGAATTATAGCAGACTAGCAACGACAAAGCACAATGAAACAGACAGGTTTAAATAAGTCCATGTAATTGATAAGACAGGAGAAGGTGATCAAACATGGCGGCGGGTGGCGTGCAATGCATTATGGGAACTGTAGTGCTAATAGTCCGGGGAAGCTGATCGTGTAGGTGCCGTGATCGAGTCCGATGCTGAAGGAAGATGACTTTGCTCCATAACAGTACCCCCCCTCCACGGTCCGCTCCTGTGGACCGAACCGAACGACGCTGGGGACGGCCTCGTGGCCTGGGACCTGGTTGCTGCGGATGATGACGATGGAAGTCCGAGAGCAGATTGGGATCGAGGATATCAGACCGCAGGGTCCAGCATCGCTCCTCTGGACCGAACCCTTCCCAGTCCACGAGGTATTCCAGCCACCCGGCCCGGCGTCGGGAGCGGAGAATCTTATCAACCCAGTAGAGGTTATCAGCCGGATCAATCGGAGGAGGAAGAGGAGCCGGAGATGCCGGAGGAGGTCCCTCAGCATCAGACTCTGTGGAGGGAAGAGGAACAGGGTTAGTATAGGGCTTTTAAGGAGTGAGACATGAAAGGATGGGGCCAGACGGTAGGTGCGTGGTAGCTTCAACCGGTAAGTCACTGCGTTGATCTGCCGGATGACAGGGAAGGGACCAATGAAATAGTACCTGAGCTTTTTGCAGGGCAGACGCAGACGGGTCCCGGGTAGAGAGCCAAACCAGTTGTCCGGGGTGAAAAGTCGGCGTGGGACTTCTTCGTCGTTTGGCTTGGCTCTTAGATCTGCGCACTGCAGCCTGCAAATTGGTGTGTGAGGAGTTCCATACCCTCTCACTGACCCGGAACCAGTGGTCCACAGCTGGCACCGTGGAGGGTTCTTCTGACCATGGGAACAATGGGGGTTGAAAACCTAGCAAACATTGAAACGGAGTTAGACCGGTGGTGGATTGACGTAGAGAATTTTGTGCATACTCAGCCCAAGGGAGGAATCGGTGCCAGCTGTGTTGGTGTTCGTTGCAGTAGGACCTCAGGTATCTCCCGATCTCCTGAATCTTCCGCTCAGTCTGGCCATTAGTCTGAGGGTGATACCCAGAGGAGAGACTGACCGTGACCCCCAGAAGCTTAAAGAATTCCTTCCACACATGGGAGATGAACTGGGGGCCACGGTCGGAGACGATGTCCTCTGGGAGTCCATAGTTGCAAAATACGTGAGTGAAAAGTGACTCGGCGGTGATGAGGGTGGTAGGAAGTGCGGGGAGTGGAATCAATTTGCACCCCTTACTGAAATGGTCGACCACCACAAGGATACAGGTGTGGTTGTCGGATGAAGGTAGGTCCGTCATGAAGTCAACGGCTATGTGGGACCATGGGCACTGAGGAACTGGCAGAGGCATTAGTTTTCCCTGTGGTAGTCGACGGGGAACCCTGGCTCTCAAGGATACGTTCTTCTATGGCCCATTGGATGGGGGATACTATCATGGCTGGAGGGAGTATGGACTCGGGAGGAGACATATCTGTATCTGGTGAATGGATACAGGAGAGTGCATCGGCTTTACCATTTTTACTTCTGGGACTATAGGTTACTATGAAGTCAAAATGAGTGAAGAAAAGAGCCCAATGAGCCTGGCGGGAGTCCAACCTCTTGGCTTCATGGAGGTTCTTGTAGTGAACAGCACTCCAGAAGGCATTTCAGGTCCCAACTTTACAAGCAGGGTCTCTAATGTAAACTAAGCACCATTGTCATCAGATAAGGCTACCAGAGAAACTGCCAGACACCCTCTATGGGGCAGCCTTATCATCAAACTAAACCCCTCACCCCAAGATTCAGGTCAGCATGGCCATAAAACTCCTCAGGACCTCCAGATGTGGCACGTAATTAACTGACCATGCGGCAGCATTTTTGTCATGTTTATACTCTTTGTATTCAGGACAAAGCCAAAGGTATTTTGAAAGTGGTTTGGGAAGTGAGAATTGCATAGGTAAAACAGTGAAGACACTTCAGGTTTAATGCTGTGCTTTACTCTATGGAAATACATTCACTACTGAGGCAAAAGGATGAGTGAGCCCTCTCTGACATCATCAGCCAATCACAGCCCTGCAAGGGACAAGCAGCAAAATGCAATCTCCTCCTTATCTGAAAGGGGATAAAAGTACCCTTTCAACACAAATTCTTTGTTCTGAGTTTCCAGCCTGTTGTGCTAGGAAGCATAACAGATCACCGGTTCTGAGTTTCTGGCTGTTGTGCTAGGAAGTATAACAGGTCACCCGTTCTGAGTTTCCGGCTGTCGTGCTAGGAAGCATAACAGCAACACCCGTTCTGAGTTTCCAGCCTGTCGTACTAGGAAGCATAACAGATCACTCGTTCTGAGTTTCCGGCTGTTGTGCTAGGAAGCATAACAGATCACCCGTTCTGAGTTTCCGGCTGTTGTGCTAGGAAGCATAACAGATCACCCGTTCTGCGTTTCCGGCTGTTGTGCTAGGGAGCATAACAGATCACCCATTCTGAGTTTCCGGCTGTCGTGCTAAGGCTGAAATAGAGAAACCACGTTTAGAGCCTGCTGTCCAGAAAGGCAATCACAAACGTCTGCAACAAGGTTAAGCCCAGGAGAGCAACCTTACTTCCAGGTACCTTCATCTGCGTGTTCCAGATCGTCAAGGACCTTCCGCAACAGCTTCAGGGCCTCATCTGAGTGTTCCAGATCGCCAGGACCCTTTCGGTGCTCCAGGAGATTAGCATCCCACAGCGCTTCGTGTTCAAGGCTGTTGAACGGATTCAGACTCCTTCTCCACTGCAACAAGGCCCAGCCTCACCAGTGGAAGACATCGCCACCATCGGACTGCTCACGTGAACGTAAATATCACTTACCAAACCTCTTTCTAGAGACCTTGGCATTAGTGTACTCTTTCAGTCATTTCAGTTTATACCTTAGTTACCTGCATTCTTTTCATTCTTTACACTCAACCTTACTATCCTTTAGCTCTTTAGTGTCATTTAGTAGTGTGTTAGTTAATCTTGTATGTCTTTTGTAAATAAATCCTCTATTATTACAATTGTGTCTTCCTTGTGTTGATAATACAGTAAAAGGCTCTACAAGTTAGCACGAATATCACAAAATCCTTCAGATACCCCAGGTGATTTACTCCCTCCACTTTACATAATTTTTCTTATCATATTATTTATGATTTATGTTGGATTATTCCAACGAATGTTGAGGTGGAATTCCTCAGCTGGTGCCCTGAGTTAAAAAGAGGGAGAGGTCATCTGACACACACACACACACACACACACACACACACACACACACATACACTTGAAGTGACGTGGGATCAAGTCTCACTAACACCTCTAGTGTCCTGTGTGAGGCGTACTATTAATTGGTGCCCCGTGTAAAAATTACTATTAATTGGTGCCCCGTGTGAAGATCACTACATTCTTGTGGTCTGTGAAAACTGTGAAGGGGAATGTAGCTCCCTCCAGCCAATGTCGCCACTCTTCCAAGGCCAGTTTGATGGCCAAAAGTTCCCGGTTACCGATGTCATAATTCTGCTCCACCGGGGACAGTTTCCGTGAGAAAAAGGCACATGGGTGTAGGTGAGCTGGAGTCCCCTGCTCTTGAGACAGCACGGCTCCCACACCTGTAGCCGAGGCATCCACCTCGACGATAAAAGGCAGATCAGGGTTGGGATGACATAGAATTGGAGCCGTGCTGAAAGCTTCCTTTAAGTGGGCAAAGGCTTGGTCGTCTGCCAGTGTCCACTCCAGTTTCGATGGTTTTCCTCGGAGCAGAGAGGTGAGAGGAGCACATACCGAACTGAAATGCAGAATGAATCGTCGGTAGAAATTTGCAAATCCCAAGAACAGCTGAAGACTCTTAACTGAGAAGGGCTGAGGCCAGGAACGTACGGCATCCACCTTCCCCCGCTCCATGTGCACGCCCGTGGCTGAGATGACGTAACCCAGAAACTGGACCTTGGGCAGATGGAATGCACACTTCTCTAGCTTGAGGTACAGCTGATTCTCTCGGAGACGAAGGAGGACGGTCTGTACGTGTCTTCGATGATCGTCGAGGCTCTTTGAGTAGATTAAGATGTCATCAATATAGTCGATCACGAACTGATTGGGGAGGTCTCTGAATATCTCATTCATAAAGTTCTGAGAGACTGCTGGGGTGTTGACCAGCCCGAATGGCATGACCCGGTACTCGAAGTGCCCCGCCGGGGTGACAAACGCCGTCTTCCATTCACCCCCCTCCCGGATGCGAATCAGGTTGTAGGCATTCCGGAGGTCCAGCTTCGTGAATATGGACGCTCCTCTCAACTGTTCAATGGAGGATGGAACCAGGGGAAGTGGGTATTTAAACTTGATGGTGGCTTGATTTAGTGTCCGGTAATCGATGCAAGGTCTCAGCCCTCCGTCCTTCTTACCCACAAAAAAGAAGCTAGAAGCCGCAGGGGACGTGGACGGTTGAATGAAGCCCTGGCCCAAAACCTCAGTGATGTAGTCACCCGTGGCCTTCTGTTCCGGGAGGGACAGAGAGTAGATCTTTCCTTGCGGTAAACTGGACCCAGGCAGCAGCTCGATGGCGCAGTCCCATGGCCGATGAGGGGGTAACTGGGTTGCCAACTGCTTGCTGAAGACGTCCTGGAACGCCCTATATTTGGGGGGAATCGACACCGGTGACGACTCGTCAGCACCTCCATCAGGAGAGCTTAAGGCATGGATTATGGAGGAGCTTTCAACAAGGATACTGACTCTCCTCTCCTTGACTGGATGCTGATTGTCTCCCCAACGAAGGATCCGGCCCGACTCCCAGCATACCTCGGGGCGATGAAGTTGAAGCCAAGGGCATCCCAGGACGATATCCACGGTAGCTCCCTCCAACACCCAGAGCGAGACCATAGATGGGCATGGGTGGAGTAATCCACGGGAGATGAAATTTCCGGCTGCCCCGGAATCTATGAAGGCCTTTGCTGTAATAGAGATAGAGGGGGAGAGAACTATTACCGGGGTTAACGACAGTGATGTGTGAGTTACGGCTGGATTAATTACACTCAGGACAGCCGGACTGGACAGCAGCGAGATGACATAAGTTATCTTCGCTGAATCTGAAGAGAAGAGGTCAGGCTGCATTTGGAAGAAAAATTCACATTGAAGTACCACCACACTCCTCCGCTGCCCCCGAGAATCGGTTTGGTGCGGCCATGGGACAGCTGGGGGAGGCAGTACTTACCGGTGAAGCTGAGGCGATTTGGTGACAGATGGTGCGGACAAGATCAGTGACAGCCTCGGCGAGGGAAGGCGCTGAGGGGTCCATGGTGATGAGTGACGTGAAATCCTTTCCTTGTTAGGTCGAGTGTACTGTTGACGCTCCGTTGGAGAGACGAGAAGACCAGGGTTCTTTCCAAACAATCTTTACTTGAAATCAAACAGAGAATACATCCATGGGATAAACGTAGAAACATCAAACAGAATCCTCCTCGGAACAACAAACACAATTATCCTTGGAATTATAGCAGACTAATAACGGCAACGACAAAGCAACAACAACACTCGACACAGAACAATGAAACAGACAGGTTTAAATAAGTCCAGATAATTGATAAGACAGGTGAAGGTGATCAAACATGGTGGCGGGTGACGTGCAATGCATTATGGGAACTGTAGTGCTAATAATCCGGGGAAGCTGATCGTGTAGGTGCCGTGATCGAGTCTGATGCTGAAGGCAGATGACTTGGCTCCATAACATCAATACAGACTTATGTGCCAACTCTTTTGGACCAAACAAAAATCCTGTAAACTATAAGTATTGTATTTCATTTAAATACTATTTTCAACCGGTTTTGACTCGTTTATCTGTGAGTTTTAAATTACGTGGCACAAGATGGAAGCACTGTGTCCAGCTCGTACACACAACTGCAGACTTCTTTATAACCTAACATATGCTTTAAAACACCTTGTTATAGTGTCCAAAATCAGTGATAGTAATAGTTGTGTGCAGTAAGTGCATTATTTAGGGTGAACACCTCTGTTTGAAAGAGCATATGTTCTCTGAGGTCTGAGACGACTTTCCCAGCTTCACATGTTAAATCAAATTTAATAGTTGACATAGAATCAGTTAGGAATTCTTACAGTTCTATATGTTATGATATCATTAGGCCCTTTAAATAAGCACAAAGTTAAGTCACCTTAACAATTTAAGTTCAATCTACATGAACATAAAATTAAGTGATTTAATTATAAAAGTTTTTGGAGACACCATTACTCATTTAATTTGAAGAAAATACCCAATCAACTGAATGCACTCAACTTAGGTAGGGTAGGGTTTTTAGTGTGTAACATTGTGGTTGCATGTTTTGCACAGGCATGCAACACTAACAGTTTCTTCAAAGAATGTAAAAATCTAGTCATACATTATAACAAGATTTAAATGCATGTTTTAACCCATTTAGAAAATGCCAACATTACCAGTATTACATTACAACTATCCTTTTTGCAGTAGTAATAAACCTTTGTGCATTTGTGTGTTTAGGTGTTGTGTCTTGAGTTTGGGTGGAGGGCTGCGTTCAGTAAGCTGGTGCCTCAGATGGCTCACTGTGTAAAGGTTGTGCTGGGTGACATGTGTGCAAAGAGTCTACTGCAAGAGGAAGCTGCAAATACTCAGAGCTCCACCCATATCTCCATCACTTATGTTTCCCATACGCAAGGTCAAGAGGGAGACTCGCCCAGAACAGTGGCCAAGGTAACATCAACTCATTATTCCATGAACAGCAATTTATCAGATAGACATATAAACACTCAGTCAAAAGTTTTAGGTTCAGTTGACAAAGATGTTTGTCATGATCCTAAAAGCATTTTGATCTAAAGGCATATGCTTAATTACAAAAAAATATATGTGGAGAAAAAAATTTAATTGTACCAAGATAATCATTTTCAAACTTTCATTAGAAAACACAATTATTTTTAATGCATGACTCGGACTGAATAAAAGATTGAATATAAGAAGTCAGTACACAAAAACAAGAGTTTAAATGAAATAAGTTTTTTTAAATAAATAAATGTTCTTTATACAAAGATGTTTTACATGTCCTGCTTCTATTGTATGGAGGCATATCTGTTGTAATTTCCAGTTTAGAATGTAATATGCAGTGTGGCAAAAAAACCCCAGCCTTGATGCAATGACACATTGCGTGGTTATCTTAAACTGTTTTTTAAATCCACATTTTTTTTTTCTATGTTTATTTGTTCAGTATGTAAATTAAAATGAAATCCCAAATGTTCTACCTTTTAGTGTAAATGCATTTAAGGAATATAACATTTAAATAATCATCTTAAAGGGGGTTGCATGGAGATTAAAATTTTCCTTAAGCTTCTGACATATTGGCTGATACATGATAATAATATATACAATATTGTGATCTGAGCACTGTGTTACATATCGCTAGCTGACATATTTATATCGAAAACACTGGTCTCTCACCAAGACACATGCCCTGTTCTCCACTGATTCTCCTCACACCACAATTCAATCCGTCTCCTCTGACCGTTTTGTCTGACCCTGGCCTGTCCCTGCTCTCTCGTCCGCATAGCAGGCTCATAGTTGTATGGCTGTGGTCCGTCATATGTATGTGAATAAACATTTACACGAATAAACGATACTTTCACTCATACTGTGTATGGGGAAAAGCTCCTTTTTCCTCTATGTTACTCCTCTATGGGCCTTGAGTAAGAGCCTTGAGTAAGAGCTCACTCCACTAGAGGAATGGCCTCTTTGTGGGCCTGGTCTAGCGGTGTTTCCCTCAAAGTCATCTATGAGGCGGCCGGCTGGTCCTCGCCGTCCTCTTTTGTCAGATTTTATCATTTGGACATCCCGACCTTGCATGCTCGGGTCCTCTCGGTGTGACATGACGGCCTCTGTCAAGCTCTGTCGTCACGCCACTGTCAGGGAGAGTCTCCCTTTTCCAGTGTAACATAAAGGGTTCGACGGCCTCTGGCCCCCTCACGTATCCTCTGGCCCCTTAGGCACTCAAGATATGCTTAAGTCATTCCCTGCCTTGGCACGGCGCAATTCGTTCCCCATATGCAGTATGAGTGAAAATATTGATAGGGAACGTACTCGATTACGAACATAACCTCGGTTCCCTGAGATACGGGAATGAGTACTGCGTTTGATGCCGTGCCATGAGGCTGCGGCTCAGTGTTGTCGCTTCAGTCGAATGACCTGAAATCCTACGGCGAAGCGCCCGCTTACATACTGTTGGAAACTTTTTTCAGCGAAGACCAGGAGACTTGGATTTCCTTGAGCAGTAGTCTTTATTGTAGATAGCGAGTCTTCAAATCAGAGCATACTGCACGGGCGCTGCAGTCATCAAGTCTGATATGAAGTCTAAACACATTGCATATATAGCCATTTCAAGGGGCAGTCCCTTGAAATGGTAACTCGCTTTATTTAAGTGACAATAGAAACAATGGACAGAGAGGAAGTAGTAGACTCTCTTCAGATCCTGGAGTCTCACTCACCCTTACTGAGACCACTTCATTATCATAGAGATAAAGAAATGTTCACACCTTGGGCCTGTTGTCCCTTCCTGAGTTTTGACCTTTGATTGAATCATGAGCAAATGGTCACCAACTCAGTGGGATATGATGGGTAAACGTCCTATTAGGAGCCACCCCATGTTCCTATGTTCTTCCAATGCAATATATATCATTTTAGTAGTTTGTGTAAGGATGGGGGAAATAAAGAGAATCAGCTGATTTTAAAGTGATCCTAAAATTTACATTTCCACAATACCCATAAGCCCCGCCCGTTTTGGCGGGCTCGTTCGCGCGCTTTTCCGCCATAGGCTTGCGCAGCTACGCCATGCTGTCATTGGTTCAAAAAGTTTTCTTCTTTGAACCAATAGACGTGCAGTTACACTGCGCTATTGAAAAAAGGCTTCAGCGAGGAGGAAAAAGGAGCTTTTCCCCATACGCAGTACTCGTTCCCGTATCTCAGGGAACCGAGGTTATGTTCGTAACCGAGTACGTTTTCCTATTCTTCACATTAACCACACTCCCTCCTGTGATGTCACCAGTTTTGGTGGTTTTTAGACGCAGAAAAAAAATCTATTTTTATAAGTATATTTTAAAGAAAATCTAATTCCTATGCTATTTTTCTATACATTGCATAACTTGCAATATGCACTTCAAACAGTTACATAATTCACATCATGCTTTTAGATCTGTGCTCTGGCATGGTTAAGGCTTTTTCACATTGAACGCGATGCGATAAAGCGATATAAATCGCCAGAGAGCCTGTCCTTTACATTGGACAAGAAACAATCACTTGCCTTGTGCTAATTCACATTTGCACACTACTCACCATTAATAATCAACTTTGATGATGAACGTCCACGATAGTGATACGCTGTTAAATATGTGATGTAAAAGCCGCAATTCAATCTGCTAATCATGTAAAGCGTTCGTGTCTTTTGAATAAAAGCCGCTTTGGTGCATTTTGCTGCTCTTTTTGTAATGCTCTAACACTCATTCTTTCTCTACGCTGTGTTAACTGGTTTTAAAAACAGCCAAGAACACAGGCTCCGGGCATGTGACTTAAAGCTTAAATCTAATTGGACGGCGCGTTTCATTGCAGGGCGTCCTGTTATGTTGGTATGCCCAAATATTCTGTTATCCAATAGTTACAATGCAAACGTCTTGTAAATAGTTATTTATTTAAAGTTTGGAATTTTTCATGCTTATTTAACAGTAAGTGTTACATTCACATTTGTATGTTAGATCAGGGAATGGACGAGAGTCTTCAACATACAACTGTTACAAAGTGCTCATTCTGAAATCTAACAACACATTAATGGTTTAAATATGTGCATATAAATTTGCCTTGTATAACATTATTCACTGTGGGTACAACAGTGTTTTTGTTTATACAGTAACTATCAATAATACACAAATTTTTGGCAGAAGGGTCATTTTCAAAATATGGTAGCCTGTTGTTACCATACTGTTGTTACCCCACCCTTTTTAAGGCATGGAAAAAACCTTTAAATGAAAAATCCACTCTATTAGGAAATTAATATGCAGCTCAGTTCTTTTCATTATATTGATAGTTATTTAAGTCTATAGAATTTTGTAATTTTTTTTCTAAAATAATTTAAGGTTCCTTTGTACTTGAAAAAATGTATGCCCCCCTGCCTTTGTATTGTGTATGAACATTTCCATTTATTTTTTTTTTAAATTTATTTAACAAAATAAACACAAGTACAGGGCTTAATAAATGCATACAAATCCAAGCCAAAATAATTATTTATTAATATGAATAATTTTAAAAGAATAACTGTCCCTTGACTTTGTGTCAGTGGTGTTATTGGTGACACAAACAATTATAATAAAAGAATAAAAATATGTGAGGATTTTTGGATGTTCATGCAAAGTGGGTTACCTTTCGATACTTCACTCGTACTGCGTCGATGACGCTATGGGGAAAAGCTTCTTTTTCCTCTGAGACTAAACAACTTTTTAATCACGCAGTTTACTGCACTGCCATTAGCTTGCTCGGCGCTTACCGTAGACCAATGGCTCGGCAATGGCGGCGTGTCAACCAATGGCTCGCCAGCGGTGCTGAGCGAACCTATGGCGAAGCAGTATGCTAATCTCTCGAGAAGCCGCCAGAAGGGGCGGAGTCTTCTCTGACTATATAAACAGCTGTTTCGTGTCGGTCCAGCAAAGCCTGCTCCCCCTGAGCCTCGCAGCGCCAAGGAGCAAAGACCAGAGCCTCGCCACCGCTCCCGCTCAGCCAGACGCTACTCCTTTCCCCAGCGCCAGGGACCTCGACCAAAGATCTCTTTGGACCCTGCGCCTCCTCCGTCCTCCTGAGTTACAGGACAGGAAGAGGAGGGGATCAGGTCCCGCCAAGGCCGGACCTCCCCCCAAGCTGCCGTGACTAGATCCTTGCTCACCCCACTCTGTTCCGGGTGCCAAGGGTGTTGTGTTTGTGAAAAAAGTTCAGTGTCCAGGGCCCTCTCACAAAGCGCCCGCACAAACAGCCGTTTTTACGGCCACAAGAGATCACAAACAGAGAAAATTTCCTCTTCTTATAACCCAGAGCAACAATCCTTCCACAGACGATCAGCTGCTCGTCCCTATTCAACCCCTCGTCACACGGGCAAAGGCCTGGCAGGCCATCCCCGGAGTGTCAGACTGGGTCTTGGGGATAATAAATCGAGGCTACACCCTTCAGTTCGCTCGCCGTCCTCCACGCTTCAGTGGAGTGATATTCACCTTGGTTCGAAGCACAAACGCACAGGTTCTGCGTTCCGAGGTGAAAAGTCTGCTGGCCAAGGGAGCCATAGAAATGGTTCCCCCGGCGCAGAGCGAATCGGGTCTATACAGCCGGTATTTCCTGGTTCCCAAGAAAGATGGGGGACTAAGGCCCATCCTCGATCTCAGATGCCTGAACCAGGCCCTCATGAGACGTTCGTTCAGGATGGTGACTACGAAACAGATCCTCTCGCAGATCCGCCCAGGGGACTGGTTCTGTTCTGTGGATCTGAAGGACGCATACTTTCATATCCAAATTGCCCCCCACCACAGGCAATTCTTGAGATTCGCCTTCGAGGGTGTGGCTTATCAGTACACGGTCCTTCCCTTCGGGCTGTCCCTGGCTCCTCGCACGTTTACGAAGTGCATGGACGCGGCTCTCTCCCCTTTGAGATGGATGGGGATCCGCATCCTGAATTACCTCAACGACTGGCTCATCCTAGCCCAGTCGGAGGACGAGCTGGTGCATCACAGATCCCTTCTCCTCAGTCATTTACAATGCCTAGGACTTCGGGTCAACTTCGCCAAGAGCACGCTGTCTCCCAGCCAACGGATTTCGTTCCTGTGTACAGTTCTAGACTCCACTCGCATGAGAGCGGTGGTCTCGCCGGACAGAGCACTGGTCATTCGGCAGCTCTCGGCATCATTCACGAGAGGGGCCTCTCGCCCCCTCAAGGCCTTCCAGAGGATGCTGGGCCTAATGGCCTCAGCATCAGCGGTTCTTCAGCTGGGCCTGCTGCGTATGCGACCACTTCAGTTCTGGCTGAAGCGAAGGGTTCCATCCGACGCATGGCGCCACGGACGTTTTCAAGTCAGGGTAAACCGAGCCTGTATAACAGCCCTCGCCCCCTGGACAAACAAGCATTGGATGGAACAGGGCGTTCCCCTGGCTTTGGTACACAGACGGAAGGTTGTCTCGACAGATGCCTCCAACTCAGGTTGGGGAGCGCTGTGCGACGGCAGACCAGCCTTCGGCTACTGGTCGGAGTCTCAGGGCCGCCTACACATCAACTGCTTGGAGATGCTAGCAGTTTGTCTAGGACTTCGTACCTTTCTGTCGGAACTGAAAGGACACCACGTCTTAGTCCGCTCGGACAACATGACGGTAGTGTCTTACATCAATCACCAAGGAGGTCTTTCCTCGAGCCTCTTCCTATTGGCGAAAGACCTCTTGGAATGGGCTCACATCAACCTGTGTTCCATCAGAGCAACGCATGTACCAGGCAAACTGAACCTCGGTGCAGACAGACTGTGGGTCGAGTGGACGCTCCACCCGCAATCGGTTCAGAAAATCTGGGACGTCTTCGGCAAGGCAGAAGTAGACCTTTTCACCTCAGAAGACAATCATCACTGCCCAATCTACTTTTCGAAGGCTCAGGACGCGCTGTCCCACGATTGGCCCAACGCCCTGCTGTATGCCTTCCCCCCGATCGCTCTGATCCCTCAAGTTATCAGGTGAATCAGGGAACAGAGACTCAAGGTTCTGTTAGTGGCCCCGTTCTGGAGAAACCAGCATTGGTTTGCAGACTTAATGAGGCTGCTTTCGGCAGGACTCTAGGGGGGCGAGGTGGGTTGAGTCTCACGGATCCCCTCAAGAAACGAACAACCAAGTTGTTCCTCCCCACTGACTGGCCTGCTATAGGAGCGTGCGAGGCTGCTATAGCTGCTACATAGACCTTAGACCATAGGCCTTCCGTGTCCCATGGGGATAAGAGCCCATTCGACTAGAGGCGTGGCCTCGTCTTGGGCATGGGCTGGCGGGGTGTCCATGGCGGAGATTTGTGCGGCGGCAGGCTGGGCCTTTCCGTCCACATTTACCAGATTTTATAACCTGGAGGTTCCGGCCTTACAGTCCAGGATCCTCTCCGTTTAGTATATGGACTGTTCCAGTATGATTCACGATGCGCTCTTGGACCTCTATCGAGCTGCGAGGTTGCACCGAGCCCATGGGCGGACATTCTATTTTTGGACATCAACCTCTAGGTGATAGCTAGAATAGTATCGTTTGCCCCACCACGCACGGCGGGATTGTACTGGTTCCCCATAGCGTCTTCGACGCAGTACAAGTGAAGTATCGAAAGGGAACATACTCGGTTACTCACGTAACCTCGGTTCCCTGAGATACGGAACGAGTACTGTGTTGCTAGCCGTGCGATGGTGCTGCCAACCAGGTCGTCGCTTCATCGATAGACCTGATTTCCTATGGCGAAACGGCGGTTTATATAGCCAGAGAAGACTCCTCCCCTTCTGGCGGCTTCTCGAGAAATTAGCATACTGCTTCGCCATAGGTTCGCGCAGCACCGCTGGCGAGCCATTGGTTGACACAGCGCCATTGCCGAGCCATTGGTCTACGGTAAGCGCCGAGCAAGCTAATGGCAATGCAGTAAACTGCGTGATTAAAAAGTTGTTCAGTCTCAGAGGAAAAAGAAGCTTTTCCCCATATAACTTATTCAGAAAAATAACACTGAATGCGTATGAACTTAATCATAAAGCTTTTTTTCTAAACATTTACACTTATGTCAGCATGACAGTGCTGCAGTGTGCACACTTACCTTAACGATTTCTATACATGGGTATTCTGCATGAAACTACAAATTACCCCCATTAAACTTCCATTACAAAAACCTAAGTAATTCATTTACATACGAATATATCCTAAAAATGAATCCTGTGCGAGTAATGCTCTGCAAGCAAACCGAGTGATTTTAGATATTTATTTTGACTGCAAGTCAATGATACCCTCTGGCAGTTGGGCATACAAACATGGCAACTCAAACACATATGGATCAGTGGTAACAGCTGATTATCTTATCTGCTAAAAGTTAATTTTGTTAACTATTAAGTGTACACTGTAATAGAAAATACGTTAACATACTAAACTGAATACATATAGCCCCAAAACCCCAATTTTGATTCGACTTGTGGTTTGTTTTGGTGATGGTGCGGCATGCAACCAACACCCCTGTAATTATATCCCTAACAAGTGTCAAAACTTTCTTCACACTCAAGACATGTACAACACATTTATGTGTAGGTCATCGCTTTAGAATGAGCAGCTCTCATCTCAAAGGTTAGCATGTACATTTATTTGCATTCTCTGCTCTCCTAAATGTCTCAGAACTCTTTCTTTTTGATGCATGTCACAGTGGCCCTTAAGCAGGCAGCAGAATGCTGGCCAAGACCTGACTTAGCCAAAATATACCTAGTCCACATATATTTATAGGATCAATATTTCACCCATTCATATTCATTAATTCATTCTATGATTTGAACTCTCAGAGTTGTCAGTACTCCTGTCTGCATAACATTTCAGAAAACTATTTATCATACTAAATCTGCAATCCAACTATTGACCACTTGACATTACCAATCTCACACTGTCATTAAAGAAACAGTTCTTACAAAAAATAAACATTGGCCCAGTTCTTTAAAAGTAAATTTAGTTATTTCTGATCTGGATTTCAGCAGCTTTGACCACATCTTTAAAATAGGTTGTTTAAAAGATTCTGGACTTGGATGAGATCACAACATTGTTCAAAACATTTTAGTATGATTGAGATGAAGCTAGCATGTTTTAGCATGAATCTAGCATGATTTAACATGAAGCTTCATGCTTTAACATGAAGCTTCATGCTTTAACATGATGTTGAAATGTTTTAACATGAAACTAGCATATTTTACCATAAAGCTAGCTCTCAGAGTTGTCAGTACTCCTGTCTTCATAACATTTCAGCAAACTAACTATCATACTAAATTTGCAATCCAACTATTGACCACTTGACATTAACAATCTCACACTGTCTTTAAAGGAACAGTTCTTACAAAAAAATAAACATTTTGGCCCAGTAAATTGATTCTGATCTGGATTTCAGCAGCTTAGACCACATCTTTAAAGTGGGTTTTTCAAACGATTCTAGACCCTGTTGAGATCTCACAATACAATCTAGGTTTTGATCTTAATCAAATCAGTTTGTGTTGTTCATTTTAGTACGATTGGGATGAAGCTAGCATGTTTAAGCATAAATCTAGCATGGGAGACACTTTCTCTAACAGTAAGTGAGGTTTAGACATGCCGTCTTTTAATCTTTTACACACTAGCTGTTTTACCTCCATTGCATCTACATATGCATGGCGATGCTCGATGAACTGGTTAGGCAAAAATAACCCCATTGTTCCGGTTTAAACACTATACACAAAAAACACTGCTGCCATATAAACTAAATGTTCTAAAAGATTTTTGAACAATTAAGCATGAAAACCTTCTCCCCAAAAACAGAATTAAAATTTAGTAAAAGGACTTAATAAGACCCCTTCAAAGTGATTTTTTAAGCATTTAACTTGGCCAGCTTATGATTTAACTCTAAGTTTGTTAATAAAATACCCTACACATTATGAGCATGCAAGGCTTTGAAATATCCTATACACTGCACCAATCATGTGGTTACCAATATTAAGAAATAGTTAGTGTTTGCTGGCTTTGTTTTGTTGTCACTGTTAGTTGTCTGTATTCATAGTTGTTTTTTAATGAATTGTGTTTGTTGGTTTTGACCAGAATTGATGTTTGTTCAGTGTTAAGGTCCAAGTGTCAGGTTGTCTGTACAAAGGACCCAAGAGCAGAGAAGTTCAGTCAAAACTTTAATAATACAAAAAAAAAAAAAAAAAACTCAGCGACTCGCCAAGGCCCTGTCACCATCCAGGGCAATCAGAAGGAGAACAGAGGAGTGGTCCACTTACAAAGGGAAGGTCCAAAACAAAATCCAATAAGGCAGTGGAACCACTTGGAAGGGCAGGGACAGATGAAGCGATGGTAAACAATATTAAAACAATTACTAAAGTCCTTAGGCCCAACCCCTTTCCAGACAGCCAATTCCAGGCCTAGGTTCTAAGCCAGGCAGAGGGTCAACATCAGGCAGGGCAGACCAGCAGTCAGGAGTCCTCCAGAGAACCAGACCAAAATACCCAATAAACACAAAAAAGCATCCAGCAAAACAGACAGACAAAGGGGGTGCCACTCAGTGTAGAGAAACCACACTCTGGCACGAAGAGATGCACAACACACTCAGATAAAGGGGCAGCAATAACGGAAAATGAAAAACAGGTGAGAGTAAACGAGTGAAGCACTGATTGCCAACAACAATCAGCTGTGAATAGTCACAATGAAGAGAGAGCACACTAAAAAGACGTGTGAAAGAAGAGAAAGATAAAAACAATGTCAGAAAAGAGTGAAAAAAAGGTATGATCAAACCCGGGTCCTGACACTAAGTGCATAACAATGTAATGCTCCTATAAAAAAGTGTATCAACACGAACAGTTTGAGCAGCTACATAATTTTTACATACTTACAACAAGCTGGGTGGACTTCATATTTTTAGTTAAGTAATCTCAGAAATTAAATTTATTACACATACTGATTTCCCACTATATAGTATGAAAGTAGGCTATTTTGGACGGAGGGTTTGTTTTAGGGTGTATGTATGTAATTTTCTTCCAGTGTGTATGTGTTGGTAGGCTAGAAATGTTCAGTTATACATATTTATTGCACCACACCTTTTAATTTTCAAATGTGCATCTGTTTTAAAGAAAGACTTTAGACAAATCTCTTATTCTTACTGATTGCCTTTCCAGTTTTGTGCAGACGTTCTGGAGGAGTTGGATGCTTTTCTTTCACTTGCTGTGGCATTCAGAGAAGGGATCCTGCTTCCTGTGAGTTCCAGCTATGTAGAAGTGTGTGGGCATGTGACCTCTAACCTGTTAACGATGCTAGAGGAGAGGGCAAGAGAAATTCCGAAATCAGCTTCCTTCAAAAACTTGCCCATTTTGATGGCCACAAGTGTATATATATATCAAACACTTACTCGCTATGAAAGCTTGCTCAGAGATTCCAATCACATGTAAGTTTCACTCAGTTTATAAACTCTATGTGTCACTATGTGTCAAGAGCTGTTTTTTAAATATGTACAGTGTTTTCTTTACTCAACAAACACTATATATAAAGACTGATGTTTTATGCATTTAAGGAGTGGGGTAGAGTGTCAGCATTTGTTGTCGAGTCACAGACGAGTCACATAAATAACCGGTGCAGATCACTTTTATCTTTTATAGCTTGAGCTTTTTGAAAAATAAAGAAAAATCTGATTAACACATTGCTACATTAAACTGTAAAATTTGATAAAAACACGCGATGCACTGGGACATTGTAAAATGCTTAATGTACTGGTTCATTCTCTGCTATAGATATAATCTCTGATGGCTAAAACACACATCCAAAAATTAGTGGTCAAAAACATCTTTACATGGGGAACACTCCCCCAATGCCAAAAGGTTTTTGACCACACCATCCCCCTTGATTTTGTTTTACAATTTGTCTGACTGTAACGTGATTTTTCAACTAATATAAATTTTCAAAATTTCTAAATGAACTATTTAGGTTTTATTTAAGAAATGTTTTTTGTCAACCTTTGTCAACCTTTTTGTCGACTTCATTGAGTCAGATCAGATATAAATAGCAGTAAAGAGCACAGTTTTGCTTATAATAATGTGAGAATTTAAGAAAGTAGACTCGCCTGTTTTGGAACTATAGTTTTGAATTTAGTTAAAGTATATATTTTTTATTTTTCTAAATTAAATAAAAAAACATAAAACATAAATGTAATATAATTTAAATAGTTAATAGAAAATAATCTGAGCCATATCATATTAATTAGTGTTTTTGATGTCTTCAACCTCTTCAAGGCCTCTAATTCTGCTGCCCATTCAGAGAAGTCGAGATGTGATGGCTGCACTGCAGGCTCACCTGACTGGCTACTGCATCCATGTGTGCACTTCTAGTATACTACAAGATGCTGAAAGCCACTACTGGAGTGACCATAATCCATTTTATGAGGTACAGATTGCACTAGTTTTTTGGCAATATTTCTTTAATTGATCATGTGACATAAGTCTGTGGAATGAGCTTGGGTTGGGTTAGGTGTTTGGGATACAAAATATCCTGTGCTACAAATTTGTGTGTTCAAGGACAAAGCAGTGATTATTCTTGTGTTTGCATGCTGCTATTCACTATAAACATGTTGGGTTAAAAATAACCCAGTCTGGGTTATTGGGTCAAAGATGGACAAAACCAACTATTGTTTTTTTTAACCTAGAATGTTGGGTTGTACAACCAACTTTACTTTATTGGTTGATTGTTTAACTTTTAACCTAGTAGTTTTCATTAAAATACTTATTTTTTATGCTGGGTTGCTACATTTTCTTATGGGAGAATGTCCTAATTTTATATTTTACCATGTTTCATTATTAGACAGTGTATTTAATATAAAAATAGACTGCATATTTCATAAACAAGTATTATAGCATACTACAGGCTGTAGAGAGGATATCATGAAAAAGCTAGAAATTTCATGTCCTCATTTTACACTTAAGATACTCATCAGATTTACTTTGATTTGTCTGATCAAATGCTTTAAAATCTAAAGCATCCTGCTTCCTACATTATTAAATACGCTGGCAGAAGTGCCACTGAAATCATCCACTTTTATTTACACATTTATTATGTTCTACTATATATGGTGAATGAGCAAATCAAAGCTAAACTAAGCTGAATAAACTTTTTATAGTTACATCTTTAGTTTGACAGTATCATTTCTTTACTGTTGCATTTTTTTATTTAAGATTCATGTGTCAGCAGTTGTTAGACAGCTGCTTTATTATTTAAAAACAGACAAACATACAAACGAACAACCAATAAATAAACAAATAAGTAGGGTGGAGACGAGAGTAAAATAACACTTATAATACTATTAACCATAAAATTACCATTATTATTATTATTATTATTTTAATATCACAATCACCAACAATTATCAAAAGAGCTCTCTGTTCTTCCTTAGTCCCTGCACATGATTCGATATCACGGAGAGATGCAGCAGGGCCCAGGAACCAAAATGAAGTGTGTATATCCTCACAAATTGTTAGTTCAACATCTGGCCGTGCTTTCTAATGAGTGAAATGAATGAATAGAATGGATGAATAAAAAATTTACTCCAGTTGTATAGTCCAAGTATTTTGAAATATCAGACAATGAATTCATTAGTTTGATCATTTTTTGTAATGATGATCTAGGTCTTATTAATATAGTAATATATCATCGGTATATAGGCTAATTTTATGTTGTATATAAGTGTTTGGATTCCTTTTATGTATGTGTTCTGGTAGATGCCTGAGTAAAATGGGAGATTGAAATGAGCCCATCTCTTGTTTCTATTTACATTTACATTTAGGCATTTAGCTGACGCTTTTATCCAAAGCGACTTACAGTAGTAGGAGACAATGAAGCGATACATCAGAAGCGGCAACAATAGTACTAAGAAGTGCTTTGCTAAGTTTACAATGTTTTGCAGTGCTAGATAAATACCTGTAGAGGAAAGAAGAGAGTTTTTTTTTTTGTATTATGATGTCAGGTGTTCGTGGAAGAGGTGTGTTTTTAGTTGTTTCTTAAAGGAGGTGAGGGATGTGGCAGAACGGATTGCGTTAGGGAGATTATTCCATAAGCCGGGGACAGAAAAGGAGGCTGTGACACTGTGATGCTATGACACTGTGATGCAAAGTCATGTTTTATACAAAATTCCTATGCAATTTACTATAGTAGGTTAAATAATCCCTGTTTCATGGCCACTCCCTTCACCATAGTTTTCTAAGTAAATTAATATAGGGTAAATTCAGGCACCTCTTACTCCCCAGGGGCAAAACTTACTATCTTGCAAAGCCTGCCAGTCTTTTTGAATGTGGTTACCCACGTTTCTGTGGAATCCTTGTTCGGCGCTTCAAACAGCGCTTCTTTGCAATGTTCAGTGTAAGGGTTTTTTAACCCAAAGTATGGGGAATAACGTAAGCCAATACCAAATATATTAAATATCATTTAATGATATCATCATCTTCTTAGTTTTTGTCTTTCTATTTTTTGTCCTCCACCTTTTTACAGGGTGAAAGGTGTTCCTTCTCCATACAGATGTGGCACTACTTTCTCACAGGTCTGCGCAGTGACCTCTGGAATGCTCTTGGGCCCGTACAGGCACGGCAGTCTCTTGCCCAGGTGCTTTGTCAGACCCTGGAGATCTTAGTTCAGAGGTACTCAAGAGCACAGCCCTCCTACCAAAGACTATCCCAGATCAGGTATCAATTTTAAAAACTTGCCACATTTAACATCTGTTGAGAGTCATTTTCATAGAATGTCAATCATGATTATTGGGTTATTATGTTTTAGTATTACAAAAAAATTTAATCTTCTAAATTAAAGCTGATTTTTTTAGTTCTTCAGTTGACATATTTTTGAATATGCAAGATTTGATTGGCTGTTGTGTGTAGGCTGCATAAAGAAAAGATTAATCACACAATGTCATGCAGGAAATGGACATGCATTTTTACAATCATTAGTCCACATCTTGTAGACTAGATTCTAACAAAGGCCAGTCATCCATGTTGTCTGATTAAATGATTCTACTGTATTATTGCTGTGGTGAAAAGCACAAGCCCACTGCATAGCAGGAACTTCAGACTTAGCAGATAGTGATGAACACTTTAGTGATTATGCCAGTGTTCGACCCCAGACGTCAAAGGAAAACTCCAGATTTGTAGAACAGTTTCTCTTTGTTAGAACATGGCCCTGCCTCACCACCTGGCAGAGGGCCCGGTTCTTTTATGCTTAATGGGGGCCAACAGGCTGGGCCTTGTGCATAGTATTAACACATACTTAAAGTAGTTAAGATGCCACAGGCTTTCATTCCACTGCAGGTCTGCTGAGAAAGTGCAGATCTGTTAGGGGAGGAAAAGAACGGGGTATGAGGGATAAGATATTTTTTTAAGCTGCAAGAATATCCGTTTTTGTTTTAGACAGAATTTCAAAGGCCATTTCACAGAAATATGTTTGATGTATATGCAAACAATACCTGTGCATTACACAGAATAACTTTCACAGCAGATGAGTCCTAAAAAACTAAAAGCAGTAAACAGAGGCATTTAAAAGTCAAAATAAAAAAGTCAAATGTTTTGTTGGCATAGAAAAAAAACACTAATACAGCACTCTTTTCTAAAGCAGCTCTTTAAATGGCTTTTTTACATTTTCCTATGGCAGGGTTTATTTAAACTCAGGCGTGTGTTATAGCACATAGTCCTTTCAAGCTGTTTTAGAAGTCCTTAAAATTTCTGTTAAATTATTTTATTTTGCAGAGAACTTTGAGCCTTTTAACTGTCAATGTTAAAACAGTAACTAACTAGAGTTAAAAAAGTGACAACGCATAATAAGATCTATAATACTCTATAATACCTCTATAACAGCTTGCATGTCACTGTGCACAGGAAAGAATGTATTACAAGCACCATGCTGTACCAGCAGAGCTACAATCTACTTTAGTTAAAAAACATTATTTCTGTTTAAGATATGGTGGGACAGTGCCACTGATTTAATTACAACCTGAACTATCTCAATATTTTTTCCAGGTTTGATATTACAGCTATACTGCTTTGTGTGGAACGCCTGATGTGGAGTGTGTATGTCACTGTGGAAGATTTGCTAAGGCCTGACATAACCTGTGGAAGCTGGGTGTGGACTATACACAGCCTATGTAACCAACTACTTACTGTACTGATCATCCTGACCTCACCTCTGACAGAGCTGCACAGGTGACACAAGAGTCTGGATATAATGTGAAATAGAGTGCCAAGTTTAGCTTTTTAATAAGACTAAAGTTTCCAAGTTTTCATTTCCCTTCTTTTCCAGGGTTTTTGTAAGAGGTTGTTGTGGAGAAGATTGCAAATCTCCAAAACTTCCGGAGGGTGGCGGTTGTGATACTAAATGGCTAAGTGTGATCAATCCCACACTGTTCACAGAGGGACTGCAAAGGTACTGACTGCATTGGGTTCAACAAATGAAAGCTTTTAGAATGTTTAAGCCATTATTAAGTCTGTAACTATTCCATTAGGGACTGGTGGGTTCATTTGGGAATCAGCGGCTTTAGTTAGCTGGCTTAAATGGGTTGATTGGCATGCAATCAATAAAGCATAATATAAATTAATTATAGCTTGTAATGTTAAATGTAACATTACAGTTTTGGATTATTCATAGCAAAATTATATTATTCATTTTTTACAATTATTTCATTGTTACTTTTCATGGAAGTTGACTTCCATGAATTGACTTGTTACTTTTGAGATTTTGTCTGAAAGTAAAAAATTAAAAGTAAGTATTTAATTTGTAAAAGTAAATCAGGTGCTGTTAATACACGATGCACACAACTCAATAAAAAACTGAAACTGAAAACTATATCCCTCTATGCTGAGCCCATTTTAATTACAGTAAACATTTACACACATTGAGTTTTTGCAGTTCACCCAACTGAGACCAGTGTGGCATGCAGTTACCCTCAGATTCACTACCCTATTGCAGGCCAGATGCAGATGCCACAGTTACTCATGTTGTTTATGCAACATGTGTTGCGCGTCTTTACACCAGGTGTAAAAGGCTAAAGTTGTAGAAGGACTGTCATCTTGTAGGAGAAGCCACATCTCATGTCACCTTTTTCCAACTCTACCAGCAAAGCTTCAAACACCCACTTTTGTAAGACTCCATTGCTTGTCTGTGAAATTAAGTCATTGTCTGTCATTTAAAGGTGACCTACTCACTTTTATAAGGTAGCTGACAGATTTATCAGCACCACTGAAATAGGATGTTTAGTAAATGTCCCAGTCAGACTCACTTATAATGGATCATATGCCACCGGCTTCTGTGTAAAGTAATTTCTTCAGAATTACTTTAATATGTTTAAGACCTTTTACCAGTTTTAATTCCATTTTTTGTCTACTGGTATTATTATTAAAATGTCTTGCTAGTGCATCACTGAATAAGTTTCCTTCAGTCCTTCAGTCGCCTGAGGAAGAAGAGACACAGGTGGGCCTTCCTCACTACTGACTGTGTGTGAGTAGTCCATGTGAGGTCCTCGGTGATGTGAACGCTGAGGAACTTGAAGCTGCTGACCCGCTCCACTGGAGTCCCGCTCCAGTGTAACTGTGTAGTGTAGCGTTCCGAAGTGTAATGGTTCCCAAACATACAGCCATGTCATTAAAACCGATCTTAAGTGTAGAGAAGCACAAGGAGTCCTGGAAGTGATGGTTTGGCCCCTACAGTCAGAGTCTGTTTTTGCCAACTTGAAGAGACAGAACAATTTAAGGCAGCCTACATCCAAAGAGGACATTTGGAAGATGTTTTGAAAAGACAAACGTGACACCACTACATGAAAAAAAATTATTTGGAGTCTACTTTCTCTTGTTGCTTAACACCACTGTGGCTGGTTACGGCAAAAACTCAAAATAACATAGAACATTTTATTTATACAACCTTTTATAATGTGTTCGACACCGTGTCTGTATACTGTTAGAGTGCTGATGTTTTGTTTAACATCACTGGAACATTTCGCTGTTTGTAAACAAATCTTTTTTTGTGTGTTTTAAGGGATTTTTTAACATCTGAGAGCTCCATTCTGTGTCTATTTGAGCTACTGGTATCTGGGCCCTACTATAATCCAGCACTGCTTTTGCAGACAATCCTTCACAAAGACTGCATACTGCTACAGATACTTGTCTCATATTCAAGTAAGCCCTGCTATGCTTCTTTTCTGCTTTGACAAATGCTTTAGAAAATTCCAAATGATGAAAACATGACGAAATATCTACTTATGTAGTTTATATTTGTGTCAAAATGGTCTTTACAGGATAAAAAATAAAGAAAGGCTTGCAATGGGAAAATACATGGAACACTTTAATGACTCATTTTTGTTAGTTTATCAATGCTTTTATTGGTTCCACAAATTTATTTAGTTCAATTTATTGGTGACAAAGTCAGATTAGCTGTTAAGGGGGCCCATTGACCTTTCTGCTTATAATAGTTTATGCGTTTCTAATAGGTTTTTTCTCATGTTCAACAGGCTGCCGTGTACACTTGTGAACTCTTTACCTGGCAATAACATCTCTCAAATCAACCAACAACTACATTAAAAAACATTGCAGAGTCCTTTTCATTCTTGAAAAATAGGTCATAGACATTTTACTATAAAATTACAGATTACTATAGTAGTACAAAAAATTAAAACTACTCTGTGTTGAATTTGCTAACAACTTAATTAGCCAGGCTGTGCTGATTTATGGTACTGTGATCTTAGCACTTGAGCACATGGGCTGACATGCTGTCCAAGCCGAGCTAGGTTATTAATGAGCTCCTCCATAATGTGAATTAATGTGCAAGTACAAAACAGCCTTTAAAGGTTAGACTTTTCTGAGTGGAAGCAAGAAACAAGAAAATCTTTAAAGGTCATTCATTTGCTCTTACATGAGTGTTTATTACTGAGCTCTATTGATTAAGAAATGATTTAGAAATTAGGGTTATTAGGATGATGATGAGTGAGTAAAACATCATTCTCACAAATTCCTGAATGAATTTCCTATGTAATACATACTAGATTAAGCTTACATAGGGAAAATCCAGGTGGAAAATCCTTACCTAAAAAAATAGCCTGTATTAAATGTAGCTGACTGAATCAAACCTCAAGACCATGGCTATTATTAATAAGTAACCCAGATGCTTGATTGTCTGCCTTTTATTGGATCCCTGTTTTAGCATGGTGCTAGCACATTTTAACATGAGGCTAGCACATTTTAGCATGATGCAAGCATGTTTTAACAAGATGCTTGCGTGTTTTAACATGTTGCTAGCACATTTTAGCATGATGCTAACACGCACATTGGGTGTGGTTGCTAGGGCATGGCTTGATAGCTTAACAAAGGTCCTGTGAGACTAATTGATTACCATGGTAAAATGAGCCCACTCACTTGTCTCTATGACATTGTGATGCAAAGATATTCACCTGGGCCATTTATAATGGCAGTCTATGGCAGTCTTTTAGAAAATGTAAAGGATTTCGATATTTTATCCGCAAAAACAAAATGTGTATCCAAATAGCCTATGAAAGTGATTCTTGGTGCAATATGCAAATCACTTTAGGTAAAACAACACTGCGTCAGCGTTGCGACGCTATGGGAACGCCTTTGCGAGACCGCGTCTGAAGCACGTGTATAAAAATTGTCGAATGACAGGCGAATGACATCACATTTACATTTACATTTATTCATTTAGCTGACGCTTTTATCCAAAGCGACTTACAACTTTACCAGTGGCACACTGGGAGCGATTAGGGGTGAGGTGTCTTGCTCAAGGGCACCTCAGTTGTTTCCTGCTGGTAGTGGGAATCGAACCAGCAACTCTCTGGTTGCAAGTCCAACTCTCTGGTTGCAAGTCCAACTCTCTAACCACTAGGCTACAACTGCCTACATCAGGACCAGGAAGTATAAAGCACCCCGGAACGATCGCATTTCTAGCTTTTGTGCCTTCAGCGGCACGTGTGTTTGTGTTGTCGAGCATGAAATTTAAGAATATGGAGCAGTTTAAGCCGTGTGTGCCTCCCTGTCCTCGCTACATTATGGGCAGGGACACACACGATCTTTGTATTTGTGTGTTTGGGAGCGGGCCTCCGCATACTCAACTAGTATAACTAATTTAGACGACTGGCTTATCTTAGCCCAGTCAGAACATCTGGCAGTTCAACATCGAGATGTTGTGCTGGCCCATATGCAAAGGTTGGGGTTGCGGCTGAACGCCAAAAAAAGTATGCTTTCTCCAGTTCAGAGAACATCCATTCTGTCGGCCATGAATGGGATCCAGCTTCATCACCGTACTTCGGTGAAACAATTTCAGCGTCTACTGGGGCTCATGGCAGCTGCAGCCAACGTGCAGCCTGCTACATATGAGACCTCTACAGTGGTGGCTCAAGTCAAAAGGGTTTTCCCCGAGGGGCAACCCCTGCCGCACGATCATTGTCTCACACAAATGTCTTCGAGAACTGGCCGTGTGGAAGAAACCTTATCCCAGGGCCTAGTGTTCGGGTCAACTTTTCGTCATGTCACTCTCACGACAAATGCATCCCTCACGGGCTGGGGAGCGGTTATGGAAGGCTGCTCTGCCCAAGGGGTATGGAAGGCCAAGCAACTCATGTTACACATAAACTGTCTGGAGCTTATGGCGGTGTGGCTGGCTCTGAGGCAGTTCCTTCCACACCTCGAACACAGGCATGTGTTGGTCCGCACGGACAACACATCAGTGGTGGCTTACATAAACCACCAGGGGGGTCTGCGGTCGCGCCCTTTATACAAACTGGCACACCAGATCCTTCTGTGGGCCCAAGGAAAGTTTCGCTCTTTTAGAGCTACATATATTCCCGGGCATCTCAATGTGGGAGCGGACGCCCTGTCGAGGGGCCAGGGGATTGGAGACTTCACCCTGAGGTGAATCTGACCTGGGAGACTTTCTACTCAGCAGAGGTGGATTCTCCCTCAGACCTCAGACCTCCCTATGGTTCTCCCTCATACCACCAGCAACATTGGGGCTGGATGCTCTCGTACAACCGTGGCCAAGGCTACGCCTGTACGCTTTTCCCCCGATCGCTCTGCTCCCGGGAGTTCTGGAGAGAGTGTGCCAGGAAGGGGTACGCCTCTTACTGGTAGCACTGCATTGGCCGGCCCGAGTCTGGTTCTCGGACCTGATAGCACTCCTAGACGGCACCCCTCTCGATCTGCCGGTCAGGAAGGATCTTCTATCTCAGGCGCAGGAAACGATCTTTCACCCTTACCCAGAAATGTGGAAACTGTGGGTCTGGCCTCTGAAGGCGCCCGACTCATAGAGGCAGGTCTTTCAACCGAGGTTGTGGAGACCATTCTTAGCTCCAGAGCTCCTACCGCGAGGAAGCTGTATGCACTGAAGTGGAAAGTGTTCACTTCATGGTGCAGAGGTCGGTTGCGGGATCCGGTTAACTGTCCTGTTAGCACAGTACTTGAGCTCCTGCAAGACCATTTTTCTTCGGGGCTGATGCCCTTGACTCTAAAGGTGTACGTGGCAGCCATTTCTGCTTACCATGCTTTACTCAATGGACAGTCTGTGGGTCAACATGCGCTCACGCTACTATAAGTTCCTGTTATGCTGGGTTAGACCCTGCTACGAAGTAGGAGGGTCTAACCCATTGGTCCATTCCTGGACTAATGTCCCCCCCAGTTAATGCGGTGCAAATAAAAAAAAGTGGGTACTTCCGGCAAAAGTCGCAGAACTATAAAATAGTTCCGCCGGTGAGAAAGGGGCTCCTGACGATTCCGCCGGTGTGGCAGTGTGAGGAACCCCAAATGGTTCCTTGGGGATCCTTTAGTTTTTCCAGTGTATGTTGGCTTAGTCAGGCCAACATAAGCCCCTTTCTCACCGGCGGAACTATTTTGGCAGGCTACTATGGCAGGTATTTTTAAGCCTGTCATTTCTAAATAATCCAACATTTGTCAAAAGTGCAAACCACATCCTGCTTTTTACCAGAGACAATAATTAAACACTGCATTTCATTTAATGGGCTATTCAAACGCTTGTCATCTCTTTAAAGCAAGATTGACACAAACTAAACCAAAGGTAAAATCACCCTGCATCTCTCTACAACCTTCCAGGCGTGACAACCTTTGGACAGGGACATTTAGTGAAAAATATTGGTGTGGCTTCATTCTTAATATGATGTCGGTTGGTGGGACAGTCAGTTGTTTTTTTGGCTTAGAACAGTCCTTTGTTAATATTTGAGGAAATCTAGGTACATTTTCTGTGCTAAGTTTCATTGTCTTGAAATTTGTAATATGCTCTTCTTTTTTGTTTTGTTTTAAGACTCAACAAGCTCTTACATCAATTATAAAAGAAATTCAGTGGGTTAATACATTTTTGCTGAAGCGAAATGATAAGTGTATGTGAAAAACAAGTAAAATTTGTAGCTTATTTAGTAAAACTATATCAAATACATACAATATTAGTGGTACATTGTGGTTAGATGGGGGGTAATAAGCTGTAAAAATGGTAGTAATAACATTAGTTATTGAGCTGTACACCTGCTACAGACTGTTGTGTTAATGTATTGTAAACAATTAACTTCCATTTCATACTAGCTTTGTGGTTATTTGCAATTGTGAAAGTTTAATATTGATAATGTACTTTCAGATTTCTGTGACAAGAGAGAAATGGAGGTGACTTCTGAGACTGAGTTTTTTGAAGCTGTTCTTGCCATCCTGTCCCAATTAAACAGTCTTTCCAGGGCTTTGTCTCAGGTGCTTGAGAGCTACCTGGACCGGAGAAACCTTTGGGAACACTTTTACAACCTAGCAGGTACACCTGAATAAGCTATCACTATGCTTTGTCCCACATTGACATGGACATTTGATATACTACTTTGTTTTTAGACATTCTCTGGCTACTTTGAATCCTGTTAACTATGATCACCATCTGGTCTCTGATTGCCTCAATAATAAATTTGATCATCAGACTAGTCAGTATCATGTGGGTAAAGTAGAAGCCCATCATCCACTGTAAAAATGAAAGGATCTTGGAGGAACCATTTGGGGTTCTTCACACTGCCACACCGGCAGTAATTGATAAATCAGCTGTCTCTTTGATTGCTTATTTATTTACATTTTTAATTTAACTTTAATTTCTTTACTTTTTCCCTTTTGTAAAAATTACAGCATAAATATTTACAGTTACGTTAACGGGTTACCGTATCGCTTTTTTTTATTTAAGATAATGCTCTATTTTGTGTTGTGGCTATGTGTGAGTAATTATTGATAATTATGATGATTTTTTTTAATGAAATGAAAGGTAACAAGGTAACAAGAGAGTGTTTATATTCTGTGATCCTGATGTTGTCTCATGAGACCCTTTCTACAACTGCTCAATTGAGGAAATTTGTATTCTGTCAAGTTTTGGAGTTTGGATGCAGTCATTAATCCTCTAAAACTTAAACTGGTTACTTGCTTTCAGACAAAGACGAATCAGATGATTCTGTGTTTAGTTATATCAAAGCCATTGTTTGTGGACCCACTACTAAACTTCTGACCCACCTGGTTGACATGGTGCATGAGTGCCCAGAGTCCAAAGCACTGGTTAAACAGCACATACCAGACAATGTTCTAAGCAAGATTCCAAAAGAGTGGAACTACATTTACAACGAAACAAAGTTTAATGAGACCAACAAGAGTATGTAAAGTACATTTTTTAAATATACAAATTCAAATACTATAAACCTTTAATTAAAATGGTGCAATATTCTCTTATGTCATCATTTCTCTCTTTTCTTATCAGGTAGCATTAATCTAGTTGTTCAAGCCCTCTCCTTTATATTTACCCATCTGCCATTAGTTGTAGCCTCCCTCCCTCTGCCTGTGCGCTTTCTCTTCACTGTGGCTGAGAAGAGGCTTTCCCAGCATACTCATCAGCTGAGGTCAACCAGCCTGCTCCTATGGGCTGTATTAGATTGTTTATGTCACAATCTGGAAAATGGCGATGCCTTGGAGCTGCTGTCTGCTCAGCCCTTGGACAGAGAGACCAAGGAAAGGCTGACTCTGTTATCTGAGTGTCTTCAGGTCAGACTGGGCCAACAGAAGGGTCCACCCAAGCCTTTGGTCCATAAGGTGCTTGAGATCCTGGAGGAGAAAAGGCCCAAATGGACCTCCCTGCAGCTGCAGAAGGCACAAAAGCTTACTAGGGACAGGTGAGGTTTTGAAATTTATCAGTGAGAATAATGTCAACATTGGACAAGTATTGTCTTGTTTGTAATTTCAAGGTGCTTTTTCAGTTAGCCTGTGTATTATCTTTATTTTTAAGGATAAATGCCATTTTAAGGAATCTTATTTGCATTTTAAATTCTGAACTACTGACAGATGAAATATTGTGTGCCTTAAATAATGATCCTTTGCTAATAATTTCATCAAACAATTCACATGTGTTTTTAAGAAGTGACCTCTATCTATTTGTTGGAAAAAGCAGCTTTTACTTTACGTATTACAAGCAATGTCCAGAAAACAGCTTAAATTTAATCACCACTATTGCAAATGATTAAATGTAATTACGGTACTCAAAAAGAAAAAAGACCTTGTGATCCGGGAAATGTTGCCCTCAGTGACAGGAAAAACAGTTAGTGGGGGTAAAAAATAGTAAATAGACAAAAGGAAGACTGATTATGTATTACCTGTCTTAGAAAGTCAGTGGAACCATTACTATTCATTAAAATAACCTTTTCTTTCATGCACTGCCTCCGTTGTAAACAATCAACGTAAAATTGTGTCGGCAGAAAGAAGGTTTTCTGAACCCCCCCACACACAGCTTGTCAGCAAACACTCACAAATGCACACACACACCTCTCTCATCTCTTGTCTTTGCAAAGTAATTTGTAGAGAAGAAGATGATTGTTCTCCATCACGGTGACCCTGGCAAGCTTTGACGGCATGCATACATAGATGAAGATGAATGCAGTGGATTCTGTGCGTGGAGGGGGTGTTCTGCTTCTTTCGGGGCACATTGGTCCTAATGATGTGATTGATAGCTTGTCTCAGATCTGACGGGCCCCTCATTAATCAAGCCGCTGACTGGATCCAATCATTTTCTTCACCTGCACACTGATGGACAGGGAAGGATACAGACCCAAGCTGAGCTGCCCAGGGCCTTGCTGCTTCTCCCCATGTCATTGAAGTTAAAGGCCTACCTGACAGGCGATACTTTCCTTGTCACTTTGTGATTGAAAAATAAAAAAACCAAGGAAGAGGTAAGGAAAAATACAAAGACATGGAGGGTATATCCAGTGGGATGTGGCAAGGGTCATGAGGCATGTTTGATAGAGTGGAAGAGAAGTGTTTGGGGAACCTTAAAGCTGGAGCAGCAATACTGTTTCCCCAACCTGTGATTTGCCTTGCTTTATCTGTGGTTCTTGCAAACCAAAACACAACTATTGCTTGCTTCCATACTTCTTATTTTCCTTCTTCTTCTCCTTCTTCTTCTCCTTCTTCTCCTTCTCCTTCTCCTTCTCCTTCTCCTTCTCCTTCTCCTTCTCCTTCTCCTTCTCGTTCTCCTTCTCCTTCTCCTTCTTCTTCTTCTTCTTCTTCTTCTTCTTCTTCTTCTTCTTCTTCTTCTTCTTGAATGCATTGACTTAAATTTCTGTCTCTCTGTATCACACTCAATCATTATGTCAGTCCCACACTATCATTCTATCAGTCACACTTCATCCATCTTTCATTGTATCTGTCTTTTATCAGTCACACTCTCTCCATTTAAAATTGAATCAGTCACATTCTATCCATCTATCATTTCATCATCCATCCATCCATCCATCCATCATTCTATAAGTCTTCTATCAATCTTCAGTTCTATCAGCTAGAGTCTGTGTGTCTGTCCGTCTGTCTGTCTATCATTTTATCAGTCTTCTATCACTTACACTCTATGCATTCATCATTCTATCAGTCACACTTTATCCATCTATCATTCTATCTATCTATCTATCTATCTATCTATCTATCTATCTATCTATCTATCTATCTATCTATCTATCTATCTATCTATCTATCTATCTATCTATCTATCTATCTATCTATCTATCTATCTATCTATCCATCTATCCATCATTTGATCAGTCACACCCTATCTTCTATCATTCTGTCAGTTTCCTATCAGCCACACTCTATCTGTGTATCATTACATTTAGTCACACTCTATCAATCTATCATTCTATCAGTCAAACTCTTCCCCTCTATCATTCTACCAGTCACACCCTCTAGAGATCTGCCATGATGCAAGCAACAACCCTTGAATCACCACCAAAAAAGGACACCCTCAACAAAGTAGGGATGTCAGCATCAAAACACACCATTCAACAAATTCTGCATTAAGGTGGTCTTTATGGACATTGCCCCAGAAGGACACCACTCCTTACTCAAAGACATTGGTATGTGCATTTGGCCTTTGTGAGGGCTCACCTAGATCTGAATTTCTGGTGAGACAGATTAGAGCTCTTTGGACATATGGATGTTGCATATGCTTCTTTACCACTGGTACAGGTAACTACCTTAAGGACTGCCTCAAGATTCTGAATGAAAACTTGGTGACATTGGCACCAGAGGATTATGACTAATTAACCTGCAATAATTATCCGCCGTGAGTGGTCAAGCAATGGTTCAGGGACATCAATATCAACATTATGGAGTAGCCATCATTTATTTGATTATGATCAATTATAAGTATTTGGATCAAATATTTGATATGGGGAAATATTGTAGGATTAAAAGCAGGTAGCGATAATTATTATTAGAGACTCCAGATTATAAGCGTGAACTACAAACAACATCATGTGTGAATCAACAGCCTGAACGAACCATCACTTTTCATCACAAACTTGGGGGGTCCAGTTGCTTATCTGTTATTTAGTTTATGGCAACCCATAGAACCAAATGGTAAAACGTTATAAAATTCTCTCTAAGTTAAACATCATTGCTCATAACTTTTGAATTGTAAGTCCTAGAAACAAACCGTTTTGTTTGCTGAGCTCATTCTGCTTTCATCTGAATCATTGGCTCATGAAGAATTCACCTGTCATGAATGTGATTCTTGTATAATGCTAATTAAACAACAAGCAAGCTAAATGGTCATGTCGGCTGTATCTTTTCCAAACTTTGTGTACTGATATCAAACTTGGACACATGATCACATGTGAAAAAAAAAATTCTGCTTATTAATGCTTAATTTGAAGTAAGTGACCTCTTATAAGTCAACCGACCATGGCAATGAAATAATTTCATGTTGTACTGTGTATTTGCTGACTTTGCTAAATGGCACCTCTGTTCTGCTGCCTTGTTTCCTTAAAATTCAATTCAATTCAATTTTATTTGTATAGCGCTTTTTCACAAAGGTCATTGTATCAAAGCAGCTTTACATGTATTGACAGATAGCAGTCAGTGGTCAGGGATTCAAAAAAACTCTTTAAGAGAGAAAAAAACCCTGACATGATGTGTTATAGTTTCAATCCGTAGCATATGCAATCCGAAATAGAGGACACAAATTGCCATTGATCGCATCTATAACTCGCTATGCAAAATATGAAGTGGTAATGTGTTATTTGGTTCAATTTAATGTTGATATAATATATAATACAATATATTAACTATTTTGCATACATTTCATGTAAGCTCCCTCTGTTTCCCTCCATCAGTGTATTTAAGTACATAGAGAATGGCCCAGCACAGGAGAGAGATGGCACCACTGAACTGACTGAACAGAAAATAAGGCAGTTGCTGCTGGAGCTGTGCCACAGAGCAGGTGGCAGCCAGTACCTCCGGCATATCCATCACAGCATCCAACTCAATGAGGTAGCGAATTGCTGTTTTTTACAAAGCAATTAGGTGACTGTTAGCCTGAGGCAGACAGTGTGACCTGAAGCTGAGGGGCACACTTGTGCAAAACTGCTGTAAGGAAACAGAGCTGCATTCAGACCTCAGCTGCAAAGAAACAGTTTTGACCTAACAAAAAAAAGATGGAAGGTAGAATAGAGAAATATAACAGAATTAAAATAAAAATAAAAGACGTTTCACAGATTGGTTAAAGTTTTAAAATACTGTACTGTACTGTAACTCAAGCTCATGTTAGTTTAAACCTATACATTATGACTTCCTTTATTTTAAGGAACACAAAAGGTATAATATAGAAATGTATGGTAACACTTTAAGGTTCTCTTTTAAGCATTTATAAAATTGTTAATTAATAAGGAATGACTTATCATAATGAAGTAATGATTAATAAACATTGATAGGTGGTTAGCGAACAAAATAGTGAGCAAATTAACTAGCATGTTCTAAATGCTTAATAAATGTTTATTTATACTTGTTTGATTAAAATCCAGATAAATATTCTGTTATGGTGAGATTAAATGGTTTTTTATTTTTTTAGTCGTATTATTCTGATATCTCAGGACTAGCTTTCTATTGTTACTATTCCAACCATGTAGCTTACCAGATGCTACTTCAAATATCTTACTTTTCTCTGAAAAAGGCTTTAGGTCATGATGCTTATCAACAGCAACAATAAAATTACTGATTCTTCTTGATTATTGGAGTATTTGACAAACTTTATATTCCTAAAACAATAAATCTGTTAAAAAGTGAGACTAACTTATTTATTCATGCTATTTTATTTTATTAATTACACAACTCACAGCAGTTGGCCTTAAGGTACACTTACAGGTTACTTATGTTTACAGTTCATCAATAAATGGTACACAGGTGTTCTCTTCACATTAAGGTACACTTTCAAAGGTATTTAAGATTAAATGGTACATCATACAACAAAATTAGATCGCTTCAGCAACTGCGCATTTGCAAAGGTTGGCTAGCGCCTACTAAAACAGCCCCTCCCCTAGAGAAACATCAGTCTTTATAGATTTGTGATTGGTTCTTTTTATTGGATGGCGAAACTTCCGGCGCTAGAGCGGCCATATTGAGCGTTGCAATCCACCCCGCTCATAGTAACGGCAGTGATGCATCTTGTTTATATTAAGTAACTTTGAATTAACTCACAAATGCAGTGTTTGTCTGAGCTAGGAGAGGTCAATGTACTTAGTTAGATGAGAAATGCTGATTTTATATTAGTTTGTTTTGAATCTGATTTACATTCCAGGAGTGATTTCTTTTAAATGCACATTTAGTGCATTAAATTACTTGTTTGAAGACAAACATTCTGTGTAAATGCTTAAAATTTGATTATTTCTGCTGTAGATTTCATGTTGCAAACACAAAATACAATACTCACTATTTAAACTTCTTCTTTACATTTACATTAATGCATTTAGCAGAGGCTATTATCCAAAGCGACTTACATTTCATTATATTATACATTTTCGCGAAGTATATGCAATCACTGGGATCGAATCTATGTTAGATGCTCTTACCACTGAGCTACAGGAAAGCTTTCTTTCCAGTTGTTTCAAAAACAAACTTTTACAAATATTAAAGCTATTAAACATTAACTTGCATAATCCATAGTATATGGATTAGTACTAAAAGCAATTTGTAAATCAAACATTTTAAACAATGATGTACTCTAAAAGCCATAATGCATTTTGTATTCTGTGTAATACAGCTCGATCTACCATTCCAAATCAAATCAATATCCTACAAACTAATACAAGTAAGGTTAATAGTTTAGTCTGTCTTGTACACACAATAACATGAACTTACTGTATGTTCCTTAATTAAAACATATTTAACTATAATGCTAAACAATTAGCTTACTTGTTTTTGTAAATACCACCACATAGTGTCACTGTGTAATGCTAACTCACTTAATATGATTGTTACATTGTTGAACAGTGAATCAAGAAATGAAACAATAAAAATATGATTGACAAGATTCACCTCAGTATGCACTCATCCAGCCATTATTCAAATCCGCACCATTCACAGATAGAACTGCATAACTTCACATGAGCAGTCACAACATTTCAAACAGATAGAAATTAATCTGTTGAGTTTCACATCATGTGGCAAAAAGTTGTCATTGCTTAGTTAAACTAAGTAGAGTTTAAACTTCAAGTTAAATTCCCTTTATCGTTAAGTAAGCTCAGCAGTTATATTTTATAGTGCACCCCTTTTATCCTTACAATACCAGGTCTAACCTGGATTACCTTTTATTATATGTATTTTTTATGGGTATTATATACCCAGCTAAAGTAATTTTTTTGTGATTTAGTGTTTTCTACATAAAATCATTCTACATAATGTAAAGAACAATCCTTGAAAACATAACCTTGAGTAAGGCTATGTCAAAGATTAATAAATCTAGTGAAATAATAGGTGAAATGAAACTTTAATGCTTATTATCTCAAAATTATAATTTTTAGACTTTAGCCTGGTTTTCACAGACAGGGTCACAGAGAAAACAGTGGCAGGAAACAGTGGCCAGGATATTTGATTAAATTTTTTAATATAGCGCTTTTCACAATTTTCATTGTTACAAAAATAATGATAAAAAGAAGAAATAATATAGATAATTAGCAAATATAAATAGGACCATATACAGTCTATAAAATGCAAGGTGTTAAAATATATGTCAAAATAAGATGTGCATTAAAAATAAGAAGTGTGTTAAATGAGTCTCTCAGTGGCCAACAGTGGCAATAAACTAAAATACAATAGGTTGTAACTGTAGTTATTATCAGGTGGCAATGGGTGGTAGAAGGTCGATATTCTTAATTAAATCTTTTGTTTGGAGAACAAAATGAAATATGACAGAATTTCATTTGAACTGTTGATTAAAGCAGAGAAATAAACACGTAGAAATAAACACATTTTGCAGTGAGCCCTGGAACAAACTTCAATACACTTTGATAGCACCTTGCTCTACTTAACATTAAGAACACGTTATAAGAAATGAGAACATCTTAAGTCTGTTCTTAAAAACGTAGGTTCTTTGTGTCATATCTATACATATCCTTGTCCTCCTCTAATGTCCTGTTTTCAAATCCTATTCCTAGATAGACTGATTAATTTCTACCATTGTCGGCCAATTACTTAGGGAATAGAGACAAAAGATATGTCCTGTATGTCCAAAATTAGGTATGTAATAATTTTTGAAATAATTTTTCCGGTGATGTGTTTAAGCCTGTAGAGATTCACTGTTAATTTGACCACTTTAATAGTATTTTAGTCTTGCTTAATGCATTCTAATAATAAGACTTGTCTAGACGTGTCCAGGTTTGTGTGATTTTTTTTCCTTGTTTGGGATGTATATTAATGATGTTAGTAGCATCCAAGACTCATATTTGCTTATAATTCTGTTTTGCAGGTGTTTTTAAGGTCCATTCTTAAACCACTTTCAGAGAGCAATGCAGATTCATCTTTAAAACCCATAATTTTTTCCTGCAAGGCAGACAGTCCAAAGTTTCAGTTCAATCCTATCACTCATTCTATTGGATGCAACAAGTTTTATCAGGTTGGTTCTATACATTACTTTCACCTGTTCTCCTAATTCTTATAATTTATGTAACTTTTATTACATAAGGTTTGTTAACGCCATGATTTACTTATCTTAGCGTTACACACTTGGCAAGTATAACTGCAAGTATAACTTTCTGTCAAGGCCACCAGGCAAGGTGAATATAAGAGAGTGTGACTTTAAAGAGTGCAATTCTAGGATGAACTCAGCAATTCTCCATAGGTTGCTCTGTCCCTAAGCTATATTTTAGAGTAAAAGAGACACAAAGAATAACATTGAAAAAGGTTAACCAGAAGAGCAGAGAATTTGAAAAAACTTAAAAGGCGAACATTCAAGTGTGATGTGGCTTTGAACAAAAGGGAAAAAGCATCTTTTGCACATTGAAGACAGTGTAGGTTGAAGGTTTAATTACGGGATCTTTTGACCTCTTTTTCTCTGCTCATGTCATGCACTATACAAACTTCTATTTCTTAGATAAAGAAAACTTTACTTTCTTTATTGTATTTGGCAAAACATTTGTGAAAATGTCTATCGTGTTCTATCCTTGTCTAATGTTCTATCGTGATTAATTGGTTCTAGCTGTGTCATTCTTAAAGTCTTTTTGTTTTCCCTTTATCAATTCTGTTTGCATTGCTTTACATAAAACACCTTTTTAAGGAAAGGATTAAAAAGCCTCTTCGTGTTCAGGTGGTTGTGCTGTTTGTCATACAAATCGAGAAAGAAAAAACAAATGCAGATCCATCAATCAGATGGCTGGAGAATCAAACAGCAGGAATGGCTGACACGTTTGTGTCAGTTTTATTTGCCAGTAAAAAAACTCAGCTCTGAGTTAAGACATTTTGGCTATCAAAGCAATCATATGTAATTTCACTCCTTACAAATTGATCCACTTTTTGGGGTGAGGGGGATTGGATTGGTAAGATGGGTTGAGCAATTTGTGAGGTGGGTTGTACTTGCCACAAACAACCACAAGAAGAATAACGGCTCCTCTCCTAAAATTGATTTATGTTTTTATAAATGATGGCACATCCCTCCTCAAATGGATATATAAATTAATTTGCTGTCTTATTGGAATAAAAACCTTCATGTGCAGACAAGACAAATAGATTGTGTTGTTGGGCCTTGTCGGGGACCCACCTTCTTTGTTAGTCCACCCAGCTGGAGCAGTAATTTAATAATAATATTAACTCTGATTAATAACGAACAATAATCACTGCTCATTTATCAACAGGCTGCTTTGGGTGAGAGGGAGTGGGCTCAGATGCTGTCAGCCTATCAGAGCATGAGTCAGGTGACCTTCTCAATGCTGCTCGCTAACAGGTAACGACTGCCGGTTTTAATGCTTTAGTTTCACACACTGCTGAAGTGCTTTTTGTCATGTGCTACCATGTAGTCCTATAATGAATGTAAATATGTGGAGAGAATGGAAGTTTTCCTTGACATTACAGATTAAAAATGTCTACAGTACAGTATACAGACATTTGATTATGCATGTTGGCGTTTTTATGTCTAAATGTTTGGTGTTGAAGGCATCATAATTTGCATTCATTTACCTCATATGACCTGTTTTTAAAATGTAATGTTTATATGTTGGTGTCCATGTATAACTTTTTATAGAAAGATTACATATCGCGACTTGCAGCCTTTTTTTTTTCAAACTTTCGTGTTTTTCCGTTGATAGATTTTACTCAGCTCAAGTAAGTGAAAACCAGAATCTGGCAATGTGTCAATAAATGGTTTAGATGTTATTGACATTGTTTTGCAGTCTAATTGTGTGGTTGAGTTTTATAGATGTTTTAAAGGATATTCTAAACCACAGCAAATGTATGATTGCTCAAAATGATTTGTGATGAACAGATAGTCTGACAGTCTTACTATAGAAAATATATTTCAAACAATGATTCATTTCAAAAAGCATAGATTTTTGAAATTTCTGTTGATTTTTATGGAAACTATGGTAGCTAAAACATGCATATTAACTGTTTTAAATATATATATAATGTATATATATATATATATATATATATATATATATATATATATATATATATATATATAATGTGTGTAGTTTGTGTGTAGTTTGTGTGGGACAGGGGGTGCATTTCTGCATGCATAGCAACTCTTCTCTGCACTTCAACTTGGAGAGCATCCAGGTGTTAGTGTTTCATTCACAGTGGGGTGGAACCTCAGAGAGCATCCTATGTTCAGTATCTCAATGATGGAGCACCTGCCACTAAGGAGAGATTCAGAAGAGAGATGAATGATGGGAAGGTAAAGGAGAAAAGGGGAAATTAGCGTGTGCTTTAGAAACGTGGAAATTCAAAGGCTTATTTTGGTAAAGTCTGAAATATCATAATGGACGAAAAGTTTGGTTCAGAAATTATTAATAAGTGATAGCAGTAGGTTTGAGTTGGGGTTTACATCTGATCTAATTTTACACTTTTAGGCTCGATTTCTATGCACATTTTCCTAGAGAATATGTATTCTATAAGTATTTTTGTACCTACAGTACTTTGCGGACCATGGACAAATCTGTACCTAAATCTGTACCCAAACCTTGCAAAACCTCCTTTTGGTGGTATACTTAAAAATACTATAATATACAGTAAATTAAGTTTTTTGGAAGATTCTGAAAAATGTGGTATGTTTTCTGTCAGAATTATGGTGTTAATTAAATACTTTATCTAAGTGAACATTTGTATTTATTTTTGAATAGTAATTATCATTATTATATACATTTCAGGTTTAATTAGAGAATACAGTTACAAATTATATATGAGATGTGAACCATAATGTGTCCTCAACTGTCTTCCCTTATAGAAACATGTATGAGATGGAGAGAGATTCAGGTGTGAGTGTCCTTTATTGTCAGCTGTCATTTGGTTACACTGTCATAAATCTTTCTCAAACGGAGTTTTTCAGCAGAAAGTGGTTGATTAATGTTTCTGTTCTTCCTCAGACTAGCAACTGACACCCACAGTGACAGCCACATCATACTTGCAGATATGACCCACACAAACTTTTTTTACCAGATTACAAGAGAACTTTACAAGACACAGACAATGATTTTACTGTAATTCTCATAAAGATTAGTTATTAAATCGTAATGTAACTTTGTATTAAGTAGGTAAAAAAACGTGATGCTTACCTAATTAGTTCTTTTTTTAAATTTGATGAATTCCAATTAAGGTTCAGATATACTTTTTGTATTCTGCTCCTTCTTCCTAAAGGCCTTAAGTGGAGTATGCTTTAAAGACCTTTGAAGCATTCTCCATTAAATGTAAAAGAAAATCAAGCTGCATGTTTGCAGACTCATAAAAATGATGTCACACGCACTGTTCGCAAAACGTAGTAGTGTGGATACTGTAGCTATTAAAACTACTGTAGATATTCTGTAACTTTCTCTGGTTGAAGTTCATGGTATTTATCTGAAACTTGCACTCCCAGGTGCTTGGACACAGTCCAATGAATATAGCTGGCTACTATATTGTGTCTGTGGATGTACTCAGATGGTGCAAGTGTTGTACAGCCCGCAATATAACTTATATGTTCTTCTGCCTTGTTTCAAAGTCTACATTTTCTATCAACTGGCTATTAAGGATTTCTTCTGGTGTTGAGTGCCTGGTCCTGGGCTTCCATGTTTAAGCTTTTGTCTCTTCTTTAAGACAGGGATGGCAAAACCATTGCATAGACGCATACTTATTAACAAATTATCTTTCCTGTTCTTGAAAGAATTGTCCATGCAATGGTTTGCTCTTCAGCAGGTATATTTTGTTCAATGTTGGTAGTTGCTGTTTGACATTCTGCTTGAAGCTCTTGCTTCAAGTTCTTTACTTGTATCTATGTGCTGTTATTACATGTAAAGCTGCTTTGATACAATGTCATTTGTGAAAAGCGCTATACAAATAAAATAAAATTGAATTGAATTGAATCTTTTGAGCTTCTTTTTAGAGAGTATTTAGGTTTGCCTGCATTATAATCTTTGACTAGCCTTGTGAATGACTAGTCTTTGCCTAGATTGATGTAGTTAACGAGACAGTCAATGAATCAAATGCAGATTCTAGTTTGAATAATGCATGTCCACCATCTCGTCACCGGATGTAAAGTCTTTTGATGTTAGTCTTTGAATGATATATACCTCAGATGGTCAGTTTTCTTTTTTTTCTATGCATATTCTTGATATCTGTTCTCAACCAGTGTAATACCAAACTATACCAAAACTATATGACAGAACCGGGACAGCTAAGGTGTTAATAGATGTAGCCTTGTTTATGTTTTACTTAACTTGCTTTTGAGAATCTGACATAATCAACAATCTTGTCTTTCATGTGGGTGTTATCTATGCCATCACTTTCTTCTACACCCACATACTTGTTTATCTCATTTGTCTCCATATTTCTAATAACTGTTCTGTTGAATATTTAGAATTTTTGACTAGCTTACCACGTTCAAATAGAATTGTGGCACATTTTTCTAGTTTATATTTGTCCAAAAACATTTTGATGTCATCAAAATTAGTAAGATCATTGTCCTTGTCATGTAGAGTCAAGGTTGCCAGGTTATGTTTGACTCCACCCAGGCGGAAGTCAGCTATGTTAAATGGAATTTCGGATTTTCATTTTGTGTTATGCAGTCTCATTATCATTTTTCATTACATCTACCTGTGTCTTTTTACCCTCTTGTTATCCCTTGTGCATATACCCCTTGTTTTAGTCTTGTTTTGTCAGTCGTTGTCTTACTGTTAGTGCTTTGTGTATGGTGTTTCTTGTCCTTGTGTTCTTGCTCCTGCCTCATGTTTTTGGCACTTTCATTAAAGAACAACTGCATTTGGATCCTCTGCCTCTATGTGCCTGCATTTCATAACAATGACACCTAATGAAACTGTTTGTCATCATAGATGCCTCAAATTCATCTAATTCACAAAAAATTGTGTGGACATACTCCTCAACAAGTTGAACATATTATTAGTCACTTTAGCTTTGCCTATTAGAATGTTAGCCATTTAAAAATTTTGTATTTTTCACATTTTCTATTTTTAACTTTTTTGTAACTCCTTCTAGAGATTGCATCGAATTTCATTGATTTTTTGTAGCATACTATTAACATATGTGATGTTAAATTGTGAAGGAATAATATATAGCTAAAACAATATTGTAATGGCAAGCGATCGATTTGCATTAGATACAAAACTGGAGATTATCTATTTATTGTTGTTACTCCAAAGTTTGTCTCTTTTTTACTAGATTTTAGTGTGCATGTTCTCCTCACCAAGTACAACATCCTTTCACTTCACTTAGTTTTTTATTTAGCATTTTTTACCTAATAGACCCTTCCTACTTTTTCTAAAAAAAAACTTTAAAGTTGATTGTATTAAACATTTGTGATGTTAAATTCTGGATATATTGAAAAAGAACAAAATGGCTGGTAATTGATTTGTAGGCTTTGACACAACAGGCACAAAATGGTCCAGAATGCAGCAGCACATCTGCTCTTCAATCAACCTTAAACCCCGGGTCACAGCCCTACTGATCTCACTCTATTAGCTGTCTGTAGCCACATTAAGTCACTAACATTGGCCTTCAGGTCAAAAGCTGAAACTTCACACTCTTGCATCATCCTCTTTACATGCCCTCCAACCATCTACGCTCAGTAACGCCTGGTTGCCATCACGACAAGGCACCAAATCACTTGCAAAAACATTTACCCATTTTGTTCCTCTCTGGTGGAATAAGCTGCCAGCCTCCACCTGAGCTGCTGAGTCTATCACAACCTTCAAGAAACAACTAAAAACACACCTGTTCCGTATTCACCTGATTAATGGGCTTTTCACATTGGGCGCGACACGAATGTGAGACGCGATGAAACTCTGGATTAAAAACAATAGATTCCTATAAAGCCCACACTGCGGGCGAAGATTCATGCCGCATGAAAGCAATGTTTTTTTTCGACCTGTGTGCCGATATTTTTTCCCCCGTCGCCCTGCGATGAAACGCGCCGTCCAATTAGATGTAAGCTTTAAGTCCAAGCCCGGAACCGCAGTTGTTGCACAAAAGAGCGCTAAATGACTGTTTTCAAAACCAGTTTACACAGCATAGAGAAAGAATGAGTGTTAGAGCTTTAGAGAAAGAGCAGCAAAATGCACCAAAGCGGCTTTTATATAAAAGACACGAACGTTTTACTTGATTAGCAGATTGAATTTTACATCACATATTTAACAGCATATCACTATCGCTGACATTCATCATCAAAGTTTATTATTAATGGCAAGTAGCACCACCTTGTGTGCAAATGTGAATTAGCACAAGGCAAGTCATCGTTTCCCACATTCTAACTCTGTTTGTTTATTTTAAAAATACTTTTATTACTGTTCATTTTTTTCTTGGTTTCAACTCTAGTCCTTTATGTAAGCATAGATTTGTAAACCGCACTTACTGTTAGCTCAGGCCTCTCTGAGCTTGTCCCCAAAACAGCCATGTGCTCATTACTAGGGCACAACTAGGGCAGAGAGTTGCTGGTTCGATTCCCACTACCAGCAGGAAACAACTGAGGTGCCCTTGAGCAAGACACCGCACCCCTAATCGCTCCCAGTGTGCCACTGGTAGGTTGTAAGTCGCTTTGGATAAAAGCGTTCATTAAATGAATAAATGTAAATGTAAATGTACTAATCCTGTTCATCCTCGTCACTCCTAAAGAGAACCTCAACACCCTCATCTCTGCGACCTACATCTCTGCCTCTTGTCCTTTCCTCACTGCTACAGTCCCAGTCCACCCACTCCAACCTGCCTCCAACGAGTCTTCAACTCTTTTCCACATTCCCCGTCGCACTGAACTTTTGACCCCAAATACTTAAACTCTTGTACCTTCTTGACCTCAGCCCCCTGTAACCTCACTGTTCTACTTCCAACCCTCTCTTTTATACACATGTATTCTGTCTTGCTACGACTGACTCTCAGAGCATACCTCCACCTTTCCAGGTTTTCCTCCACCTGCTCTCTGTTCTCATTACAAATCACAATGTCATCCACAAACATCATTGTCCATGGAGATTCCTGTCTGACTTCATCTGTCAACCTGTCCATCACCATAGCAAACAAGAAGGGCCTCAAAGCTGATCCTTGGTGTAGCCCCACCTCCACCTTGAACTCCTCTGTCTGACCTATAGCACATCTCACTACTGCCATACTCCTCTCATACAAATCCTGAACTACTCTGATGTACTTCTCTGCCACGCCTAACATCCTCATGCAATACTAAAGCTCCTATCTCAGCACCCTGTCATATGCTTTCTCTATATCCACAAAGACGCAGTCAGCTCCTTCTGAACAATCTCTGTACTTCTCCATAAACATTCTCAGAGCAAAAATTGCATCCGTAGTGCTCTTCTTGGGCATAAAGCCATACTGCTGCTCAAAAATATCCACTTTCTTTCTTAACCTAGCTTCCACAACTCTTTCCCATAACTTCATTGTGTGGCTCATCAACTTTATACCTCTGTAGTTGCTACTACTCTGCACATCACCCTCGTTCTTGAAGATCGGCACTAAAACACTTCTCCTCAATTCTTCAGACATCTTCTCACTCTCTAAAATCCTGTTGAACAAACTAGAAAGAAACTTTACTGCTGTCTCTCCTAGACACCTCCACGGGTATGTCATCTGGACCAACCGCCTTTGCACTCTTCATTTTTCTCAAAGCCTTCCTCACTTCATCCTTTCTAATTTCATCCTTTCCACTTCCTGCCCTACAATATTCACCTCTTCCCCATTCTTTCCCTCTCATTTTCCTCATTCATCAGCTCTTCAAAGTACTTCTTCCATCTTCTCAACACACTCTCTTCACTTGTTAGCACATTTCAATCTTTAATCACCCCTATCCTTCCACTCTATCCCTCTGCCTCGCTAATCTAAGTCCTTCTCGCCTTCCTTTGTGTCTAACCTGGTATACAGCTCCTCATATGCTTTCTGTTTGGCCTTTGCCACTTTCCTCTTCACTCTTTGCTGTGATTCCTTGTAATCCTTTCTACTTTTTCAGTCCTTTCTACATCCCACTTCTTTTTAGCTAGCCTCTTCCTTTGAATGTTGTCCTGTACTTCCTCATTCCACCACCATGTTTCCTTATCTTCTTTCCTCCTTCCCAATGACACACCTAGCACCTCCCTACCTGTCTCCTTGATCACTTTTGCTGTAGTTTCCCAGTCATCTGGAAGCTCTTCCTGACCACCCAAGGCCTGTCTCAGCTTCTGTCGGAATTCCTCACAACATTTTTCCTTTTTCAGCTTCCACCACTTGGTCTTCTTTTCCATCTTTTCTCTCCCCTTCTTCCTCACCACCATCGACATCCTACACATCACCATCCGGTGCTGTTTGGCTACACTCTCTCCTACCACCACTTTGCAGTCACGTATCTCTCTCAGATTGCCTCGTCTACATAGAATGTAGTCAACCTGTGTACTCCTACCTTCACTCTTGTATGTAACTCTATGTTCCTCCCCCTTCTGGAAATACGTGTTAACTACAGCCATTTTTCTATCCTCTTAGCAAAGTCCACCACCATCTGTCCTTCTAAGTTTCTTTCCTTAACACCAAACCTGCCCATCACCTCCTCATCCCCTCTGTTCCCCTCACCCACACGCCCATTGAAGTCTGCTCCAATCACAACTCTCTCCCCTCTGGGAATACAGTCTATCACCTCATCTAACTCACTGCAGGATATCTCCTTCTCTTATAACTCACATCCTACTTGTGGAGCATAACCACTCATTATATTCAACATTAACCTTTCAATTTCTTCCTCTTTCAGGATTATTTCTACCCCATTTCTCTTTGTATTCATACCATTATAAAACAGTTTGTATCCCCCTTCAATACTACATGCTTTGCTGCCCTTCCACCTGGTTCTCCTGAACACACAATATATCTACCTTTCTTCTCTCCATCATGTCCGCCAGCTCTCTACCTTTTCCTGTCATTGTACCAACCAATTTCTATGTACTCTTGTGAACTATGTCTAAAGATTTTTTCATGTGTTGTTGCCAGTTTTGTGAAGTCATTATTTATATCTCATCAAAGAACATAGTGGTGAGGCACTAATTTACATAATGCGCAACACAAAATAATTTTTCATGGTGAGAAAATATTTTATTTTTTATTTGTTAAGTATGGTATGCGCATGATTTGTCATAGATTTGGACATTTTTAGAACTAGTTTAAAAACCTCAGCACACCTGGATGTCTTCTTATGTGAAATTTGTGCATTATTAGCTGTGTTTTGCTACTTTTTGTGTCGTACGTTTAGCAAGTTACATAGAGTTCAGTGAAACTTAAATACATTTTCAAATTTAAATAAACTTGACAGTTACAGTAAAAAAAGATCAACATAATATTTGGTCTAAATTTTGAAGATCATGAGTTTTTTTGTTTTCAAAATGAATCACATTTTTAAGGACCTACATATATGCTTGAAAACTCATGCAACTTTGCACACATGGCAGAAATGGTGAAAATTTACATCTGGTATACATTGCAAATTAGGCAGGGAAAACTGACTCGATAGAGCCACTTAAAAAAAAGAATGGAGTGCCCCTCTTGATATGTTTCACATATGTGTATGAGATTTGGTTAGCCCATACATCATCCAAATACCTACAAAACACCTCTCTTGGAGCTATGCTCTGAACCGAACAGGAAGTCAGTAAGTTTACATTTCCACTGCAAATTTTTTATCAGTTTTTGCCATTTAAAGGTGTCATAACAAATTCCTCCTAGAGATTTAACCTGTTCACCGATTAACACTGACTGCAGCCTTAATGCCATTTGTCTCATCTTAAACTTTCAATTACACTCAAATGTCACATTTTTCTATTGTCTTTTAGAAAAATAAAAAATCCATTGAAAAGACAGTTTTTGAGTATATACTGCATCAGCTATATCAACTTTTATAGTCGTTTGCTGTTATTATCATCTAGGTCAACTTTTACAGTAACTTGCTGTCATTGTTATCAGGCATTGTATATCAGGCATAACATTTTTTTTTTCTTTGAGAAAGATGGCAGCTGATGCAAAGGAGTGAAGTGTTTCATTTTGCAGTGATAGGCACTGGCATTCACATTGGGCAAATCACATCTGGTCCAAATCATGGTCATATGGCAAGCTTTCTTTCTTTGGGTATAAAATACAAATGTGTCACAATGCAAGTTTTTCATAAATCCTCAGCAACTTGGCTAGAGGCATAACTACATTAAAAGCAATGATGCAATAATGCAGTGCTATCTTCAGCCACCCACCGTTGTCTTATGAATTTGGGGGCCGGGTGAACCTGTAATAGCCAAGAAAATAAACATTTTGCTAAGGTACAGAAATGCCCATTACTTTTATGAGGTGTTTTTGTTCAGTTTTGCTGTTTATCAGACAATGCAAAAATGTGTCACACAAGGTCTCCTCAAAGTTCCCTCCCTCCTCTTCTGTTCTGTTGATTGTCTGATAGCTCTATTGTGTCGCTTCAGTATTGTGCTTTGGCTTTTAAGCTAGTGTTGAAAATTAGGGGATCAATAAGGCTTTGTTTAGCAGGCGTAGAGCTTATGAAATCTGAGTTTATACTTTGTGTGTGTTTGTTGATTCATGTGTGTGTTTATGTATGTATGTATGTGTACTGGTGGGTAAATCATTGAAGCTCAGGAGAAGGCGGTGGCCTCACCTTCTCTCTCTTGTTGTCTTGTTAATCTGTACTCCTAACATACAGCCATCACAACCTCATGACCAGCGAAGAGCTTTAGTCAGGCACCAACTGCCATCTCTATATTGTGATTGACAAAGCCACCTAACCAGCCTGAGTAGAGGAAAATAATAATTAAATTAAAAAATCTGTTTGGTCCCTAGATGGAAGAGGGCCAGTGACAGGCTTCTACGCTGGGGGCCTGGTGTCACTGTACTGGCAATCTCATCATACTGCCACCAGAACCCAACCATTTGCATCTAGGCCAGGGACAGATAATTAGAGGGATTCCTGCCTGTCAGCATTAATCTAGGCAGTGGTGAAAAATGTGACAAGGAAATGGAGATTGAGAGCTTTAGCTGTCGAATAGTAGAGTGTGGTTAAGTCATAACAAAGCTCAATCATGCTCTTACAAATAAGTGTAATAATGCTAGTAAACAGTATATCTTTTAGAGTGAATAGAATGTCAAATAGCATCATTTATTATACAGTGGCTGTTGCTTATTACAGGCACATAAGCAGTGTGTAAAACACCTATTTTAAGCATAAATTTATATTAAAAAATGCAAAGTATAACAACCGTCTTTAAATAAAGTACAGTAGTCATTTCTGTTTAAGAGTGAGCTATGTTAGTTGCTTTAATAAGTTTAAAGTTTGTGGTCTTTTGAAAATAAAGTGTTCTAAAAGTCTTACTTTCATTTTTATTTTCCCAATATACAGTAAATGTTCATCCTCATGACGCTTTTTTAAAGATTTTAATCATGAGACAACTACATGTATTTTCTATTAGGTAAATACTATTTAATATAAAACAGATACTAGGAGTAGTACAATATAGATAGTTTAATAAAATATACTAAAAGGAATAGTTTGTCAAAAAAAAAACAATGTGACTATTGTGTAATCTTTACAGAAATTTGCACAAAAACACATGTTTACATTGGTATTTTTCATGTGAGTAGTTGCTGGAATTGCCAATCTCTACAAATGGCAAATAAGGTTTATATAAATGCCTTTAGTTTCAAATTTTGATGTCTTTCTTTAAGTTTCCCCTTGTTCCCCCCTGTTCTTACTGTAGAGAAAGAGATCTGTGAGTTGTACCTGGCATTGTTCATATGTTCAGTTGTTTTGACAAGTGTATTACCTAAGTCTAATGAATCATACTTTTAGGAACTCTATGACTCTGTCATAGAAGCCCTTGATCAGACATGACCTTCCCTCTCTGCTGACTTTACATGGCCTCATTGCCATTGTCATTGAGTATTTTTAGAGGAAATGAGGACTGTCATCCTGTCAATAAGATGGTGATCCTGGTGCTCCTTAGAGGTGCCACAGATCCCCTAGAGCCCTGAGGCCTGACTGGTGTAAAGGCCATGGTGCCACTGTGGCCCCTGGGCAGATGGTCAGCCAGTTCCCTGAAAGCTAAGGGCACCTGGGTCTTGCATTGGCATTCAGTGCCTATGTTCAAACTCTGCCCCTCAGAGGTATGTAAGGACAAGAAGAAAGTATGAAGGTTGCTCAGACATGGTTGATGAGGTTTAGATCTTTCACTACATCTGCCCTTCTATAACCTGGTAATCTGGTTGGGGACGTTAGACTTATTAATAATTGTGTGAACAGCATTTAAACACAACATCTCTCTGGTTTATTCTGGTACCCTTAGAATTATCAGGAAATCAATGATTGTTGTACATTGTTGCTGTACATTAACCACAATGATATGGTTCAACATTGGAATATACTTTCATGATGGTACACACATATACACGTATACAGTTGGTATGGTTAATGAACTTTAAAAATAAAGAAATTTATATTGACTTTGGTTACTTTGTTGTTATAAATGTGATTGTTAAGTTTCTGAAACAGGGTTAGAGTATTCTCTGTGTTATTCTGAGGATTGTCTTGATATGACAGGTTGCTGTGTTAACTCAAGTTGTTTTTGACAGAACACAAAGAAAAGAAGACGAAAAAGAAATGCATCCTGAATCGCTCCTCAGGAGCGAAAGTTTGTGGAATTCTTTTTCTATCTTTCCATTTTTTTACCTCCTCCTTCTGCTCTTTAACTTTTTTCTGAGAATAATATCCTCCTTAATGTCAGCAAAATAAAAGAGTACAAAGCAGTACAGGAACTACCAACCACTTATAAGAGGAGCCCAGTGGAGAGAGTGGACAGTTTTCATTATCTGTGTGTTTACATCATGCAGGGTCTGACATGATCCTGTCACATCAACACCGTGGTAAGGAAGACGTGGCAGCATCTCTACCACCTCAGACATTTAAAGGGCTTTAAACTGCCCTCTCAGTTGTTAAGGACTTTCTACTCTACACCTGCACTATTGAAACCATTCTGACAGAAAGCATCACAACCTAGTTTTAGCACAGCACCACAGCAAACACAGAAAAAGTGAAGAGGAGCTTCTTCCACAGACACTATGGGCCCTTAACCAGTACAAAACTTGGAGCTTGGACTATTTCTGGTCATAACACCCACTACCTTATCCGGACTTATGTTTTAGTCTGCAATGGCATTATATTGCACAATTACACTTTGCAAAATTAAATCATTCTATATTCTATATTCTAAAAACAACACTATTTCATTCTATATTCTTCTATATACTGTACGTCACCTGTATTTCCCTACATCCCCGTATATTTAATGGCTATTGTATTTTATTTATTTTTTTCATTTTTAGCAAGTTTTCACGTAACTTGCTAACTAAAACTTGGTAAAATTAAAAATAATTTAGTACTCTAGCTGCGCAGCTAACATTGAAATCATTCATAAAGGTACACAAACTACATAAGCGAAATACTTTAATATCAAAATCCTTAAATGCCATTATTTTTCCTTTAGCGTGAAAAAGCAACACCATTGTTTATTTTAAGCCTTTGGATGATGTCTTTCAATCTATTCCGAAATTGATGTCCCCCTGCCTTTGCATATCATTCTATAATAAAGCTTCTCTGGGCGCTATGACGGCTGCACATTCATTGGCAACTTAGCAGACAAGGTTTTGTAATACATAGTGATTTAATGTCGTAATATTATTAGGAAAATAAATCCTTTTTAGCTACATATCTTATGAACAGTTCCGTGCCATCTTTAAAGGAATAGTTAAAAATGAAAATTGCTCCTTAATTTACTCACCCTCTTGCCATCCTATGTGTGTATAAGTTTGAATCTCATTGGTTCTTGTGACTAGTCATTATATCTGTGTTCCATCATAACGCAGAGAACCGATGAGATTAAAAGTTATCAATGTGAGCCTGCATGGTGCCATATTTGATCTTAGTAAGCTTGGCTTTGTTAACATTACATACATGATAATATCTTCAGAAATCCGACACAATTCAATGCCATTACTAGGCTCTGAAAGATTTTATTTAAAATTACTCAAACTGTGTTCAGCTGAAAAATCTAAATTAAAAGGAGCTTTATTGCAAAGTAAGTTTGCACACACAAAGAATGCATTGGTGACATGAGCTTCCAGTGCAGAAGACAGACATAATAGTGAAGACATACATAGGAATTACTCAGTAAAAAATAAAAATAACATGATGATAATGTAAAGAATAAGTTTGTTTAATAAATGTAGATGTTACGGAGTCGATGCCTTCAGCATCGGGTTCTCTACATCACGTCACCCGCTCTTCATCCTCGGACTATTAAGAACTTCATTTCCCACATTCCATTGCACCCCGCACACCTGCCGTCAATCATCAGCACTCAGCCCCACAACCCGCTTCACCTGTTTTCCTTTGATTATGGACATTATTTAATGTGTGTGTTTGCTTTAGTTCTTGTTCTGGTGTTGTTGTTAGTTTGACCGTGTTCTGTTCTGCCGTGTTATTTGTTCCTGTTTCTCTGAACCTGTTCCATGGATGTTTAAAGCCTGTATCGTTCCCCTCTTAAGTGAGGATATTTACCTGAAGAAGTAAAGTAAACTACTTGATCTGAACTTCTCGTGTCTGCCTCGTCTGCACGGTAACAGTACACCAGACCCAAGAAATTCTCAAAGACCAGACCCAAATTAAATTCTCTGTTTTCTTCGTGAAGGAAAGGTGGATAACTTCCGCCTCACCAAAGAGGAGAGACAGCGTTGTATCTCTCTCAGGCTCTGTTTATACTGTGGCGAGCCCGGTCATTTCCTCTCAACCTGTCCGGTTCGTCAGCCACGAGCCCGGGTGAGTGCGGTTCAGCCGCCCCAAGCGGGTACAAAACTCCCATTAACGTCTCTAATCCTTATCTCCCCCACTGTCTCTCTTTCAGTGAAAGCCTTAGTTGACTCTGGAGCGGCTGGAAATTTCATTTCCCTGGAACTGTTGGCGCGACTTCAGTTACCTCGCCACCGCGTGGCGCATCCGATTCCTGTGCAGGATATCCTGGGAAAACCCCTAGGACGGGGACTGATCAGATATTTCTCTCCGCAAGTGAGGCTTGAGTGGAAACCTGCCATGTCAGAGGTACTATCGTTCTGGGTGCTAGAGGGGAGCTCGGTGGATCTGGTACTGGGACCAGCCTGCCTCTCATTCCTCCCTACATTGAGCACCTTCGTGGAGCGTCTGTGTTCACAGAAGTCTCTCGCGGAGCACCGGGACCATGTTCGACTCATTCTCCAGCGCCTCCGAGATCATCACCTCTACCTTAAACTAGAGAAGTGCGCGTTTCATCTCCCTGAGGTCCAGTTCCTGGGGTATGTGATTAGCTCCACGGGGGTGCTCATGGAGAAAGATAAAGTGGAGGCCGTCCGAACCTGGCCTCAGCCATCCACGATCCGAAGTCTGCAGCGCTTCCTGGGGTTTGCAAATTTCTACCGCCGTTTCATCCACAACTTCAGCACCATCTGCTCTCCCCTCACCTTGCTGCTCCGAGGCAAGCCCAAGGCTCTAGTCTGGACCCAGGAAGCGTCTGATGCATTCTGTCAGCTTAAGGAAGCCTTCTGCTCAGCCCCTATCCTCCGACATCCGTCCCCTGAGCTTCCGTTCGTAGTGGAAGTCGACGCCTCCACATCTAGAGTGGGGGCTGTGCTCTCTCAGCTGCAGGGGAGTCCCGCTCGCCTTCACCTATGTGCCTTCTTCTCAAGGAAGATGTCCCCGGCGGAGCAAAATTACGATATTGGCAGCCGGGAACTCTTGGCTATCAAGCTGGCTTTGGAAGAGTGGAGGCATTGGCTGGAGGGAGCTAAGTACCCATTTATTGTTTACACTGATCATAAAAATCTTCTGTATCTTCGTGATGCTAAGAGACTTAACTCCCGTCAGGCCCGTTGGGCTCTGTTCTTTTCACGTTTTAATTTCACAGTTATCTACCTCCCTGGCAGTAATAACGGAAAGGCGGATGCCCTCTCCAGAATCCACGCCTCTGATGTCAACACAGACCCTCCAGAGCCTATTCTCCCTCCAGCCATGGTTGTCTCTCCCATCGAGTGGGAGCTGGATAAGCAGATTGAAGCCAGTCAGCGCACTCAGCCTGCTCCGCCGGGAGGTCCAGAAGGGAGATTGTTTGTGCCTGAAGATCTGCGCATCTCCCTTATAGACTCCGTTCATTGTGTTCCGGGAACGGGACACCCAGGCCAGCAGCACACCCTCTCACTGCTCTCCCCCCGGTACTGGTGGCCAGGCATGTCCGGAGATGTCGCCCGATATGTGCAGGGGTGCTCAGTCTGTGCCGTCACCAAGGTTCCTCGTCGACTGCCCCAGGGCAAACTGCTCCCGTTGCCGGTTCCCCAAAGACCCTGGTCCCACATCGCGGTCGACTTTATGTCTGATCTGCCCAGCTCCGATGGATTCACCTGTGTCCTGGTGGTAGTCGACCGTTTCAGTAAGAGTTGTAAGCTCATCCCTCTGCCAGGCCTGCCCACAGCCATGCAAGCAGCCGAAGCTCTGTTCCACAACGTATTCAGGCATTTCGTCCTGCCCGAAGACATTGTCTCTGACCGTGGCCCCCAGTTCATTTGCCATGTCTGGAAGGCGTTCCTCTCCCTGTTGGGGGTCACGGTCAGCCTAACTTCTGGTTACCACCCTCAGGCGAACGGCCAGACTGAGCACAAGATCCAGGAGATCAGGAGGTATCTCCGGACCTACTGCAGTCAACATCAGCACAGCTGGCATCGCTTCCTCCCGTGGGCCGAGTACGCCCAGAATTCCCTGCGACAGGATACCACCCGCCTCAGTCCGTTCCAGTGCATACTCGGCCCATGGGTGAGGGAGAGGAACGCCTTCCAGACATGGGAAACTATACTAGTTTTTTTTATTACCTTAAATTACATAAATGTCTGGACGAATTCCTTGTGTGTGTGTAAGCACACATGGCAAAATCTTTGGCAAAACAGTTAAATAATCAGAATCTTTCTGATTTTTTTTGTCCTTTTCTCACTCTGGAGGAGTAAAAATATTGGAGGTTGGGTAGGGGGAGCCAGTATTTTTTTCAGCTGTCCTGACTGTCTGTTGTAGTGTACTCATGTCTGATTTAGTAGCTGAACCATACCATAGATGAACACAGGACAGCATCTATGAACCTGAATGACTCCACTGCTTCCACAGTGCTGTTTATGATGGTAAGAGGGAGGCATGCTGGGTGTCACGATTCTGTCTGTTTGGACTTTGTTTTTTCATCTTGCACCTTTTGTTTGAACTTCAGTTCCCATAATGCATTGCACCTCACCACCTGTTCACCATTTTGTAATCCTGTTAGCACTATCATTTGATTATCACCCGCACCTGGTTTTATTCATTACCTGTTTATTGTTTGTATTATTTATAGTCTGCCTTTTTGTTCATTCCCTGTCGGTCGTTGTTGTATATGGTTTTGTTGTGTTTATGTGGTTGCGTGGGTTATTCTGCTCTGTGGATATTGATGCCTGTTATGTATCTGGAAACCTGTTGTTCCTGTTTATCAAACCTGTCTCAGTCTTGGAGATCCCAGTAAAGTGATTATTGGAATTTACTCTCTGTTGTCCTGGTCTCTTCCACCCAGCACCGTAACACTGGGTGGTTTCTCTTGAAGTCCACAATCATCTTTAGTGTTTTGAGTGTGTTAAGCGGTTTGTTGTGACTGCACAGTCCAGCCACTTTATAAGCACATTTAACACCATCCTGGATGAGGCCGATGACTGTGTTGTCATCTACAAATTTCAGAAGCTTGACAGAGGGATCATTTATGTAGTAATTTTTATACAGGGAGAGGAGAGGTGGGGAGAGCATGCAACCCTGGGGGGTGCCAGTGCCGATAGCGAGGGAGCTGGATGTGAGTATTCCCAGTCTCACTAGCTTTTTTCCATCTATTAGAAATCTAGTGATCCACTGACAGACTGGGTTGGCATGGAGAGCTGGATCAGCTTGGATGATAGAAGACCAGGCATGATTGTATTGAAAGCCAATCTGACATCCATTAATAAGATCCTTGCATACGTCCCAGGTCTGTTAAGATGTTGCAGGATATAATCCAGTCCAATGTTCCCCATATGGGAGGGAAGACTGCGGTGCTTAATTTAACTCCTTTATTCAGGGACCTTTCTGGCAGATATTACTACATCAAGATTTCTAGAAGAAATTGCATTAAGACTCTCTACATACACGCACTGGATTCTAGCTCAGCGCAACAAAAGCCAAATCAGTTTCTGTCTGATGCCCCTTAGAGTTGATATACGATTACTGAGCATTTGCTGGATGAATGCATGAGATGATTGTTATCATAACACCTGGAGATCAGGTTCTACAAAATATATATGGTTAATGACAATTAATTATGCATATTTTCTTTTCAGCTAAATCAACAATTCCCTAAACGGAATAGTGTTTAAATAACCTATTCCCAGATTTTGCTACAGAATAGAGGGAAAGTGTAAAAGAAAAGGGGAGTCTGGAAACCTGGCCAAATGGCCTGAATTCCAGAGTTCAGGTAAAGAAGAAAAGCATAAAATCAGGGCAGATTTCAAGAGCAGATCTCAAGGAGAGCAGTCCAGAGGAAAAGAAGCCAGAGCACATTTTCCTATTTACTTTTCTTTACATTTCTTTTTAATCCTTTCCTTGGCCATGTGACTAACCCTACCTGATAGGCTACAACACTGTAAAACCCGATAAGTTAACTTAACTCAAACCATTTGAGGAATCCGATTGCTTTAAACCATTTAAGTTTTAAAACCAATACATAAAAGTACTGTAATACTTATAATGTGTTGTAATCACTTTTAATTTACCATTTGCTAAACTTAAAAGTAAACTTAAAGTTTTTGAATCTTTTTTTTTAGTTTTGGTAATATAACCAATAAACTCTACCTATTTTAATGCTACTTAAATGGTTTAAGGAAACTGATTACCTTAAATGGTTTAAATTGATTGAACTCAAATCAATAAAGTTATATAGACAAAGCAAAAACATAAATCAATGATTACAGAATCAGATACTATTCTTAAACAGTATTTATTGAAATAAAACATTTATTCCACAAAAAGGTTCTCAGGCATTAAATAAGTGTGTCTACATTGATAACAGTCAAATTTATACTCCCTTATAAAATGTTAATTACCACCTCATCTTCAAGGACAATCCGTATATTCTCTGGTCGATTTCCACCACAACAGCAATGATGACAACTGATGCATTCTGTGCCTGTTCAAGCTCCTTCGTTAATGTGTGTCTTTAACATATCAGCGAAAACAAACAGGCCTATAGTCATGGTATACATTATAACTCAAATGTATGAATGACAACAATATTTTCAAGAAAATGTTTTTCTTCTAATTTTCACATAGATTTTACAGAATTGTAGGGATTTGTATAATTAAAAATCTTTCAACAGATATCTCGTGATTTACGACCTCCTGCACTTTTATAATTGTCCATTTTTAATTTAAATAAAACTTTCATACATCATAAACGACTCTGGAGTCTGTTCAAGCTTATTTATAGCATCACATTAACCAATTGCTGAAACTGACCAAGTATATTATGAATAAAGTTTAAAAAAATTTAGATTTTAATGAAATAGTGTAATGTGTAAATTTGCAATACCCTTTACCTTAGTTTTGCCGCCTAAATGACAGCCGGTGTGAAGGATGGTCAGTCAGTCTTCACAAAAATAGCGCAGAACATTTGTCTATGCTGAAATGTCAGTGACAACACAAAAATATCGATTAATTTTCCACTGACAAACCTGTTCTTTACTCACAGCACAACTACTGCCACTGACAAAGGAAAATGAACTTCAATGCAGTCTGTGCAATAGCAATGTTGCGTTAGGTCTTTGTATCACTAAAATTACACAATTAGCAAAACTTAATTCTTTCTCAAGATGAAGAATAATGACATACAACGTTAAAACATTTAAAAGTACACTTAATAGGATCTAAAAGCTTGCTGCTCTCACGCCTTGTCTGTATGACTGCTGCAGCTATGGGGGATGGGCTGAGTAAACTTGTTAAAAATGTTGTGTGTTTTTTGCTTTGTTCAGTGAATGAGGGAGAACACTGTGATGAGTAAATTACAGATCACAGAAGCCTATGAATGATTATGTATTTATTAATGTTAATTAATTTCATAGCTATGAGAAATATAAAAGTATAGACCTAGGCCATTAATGTAATTTAAATATAATTTAACAGAAATTTAACACAAGTGTGGAAACCTATCTACGGTTTTTAATTTCTTTTTAATATGATTTTTATTGCAAGCCATTGACATAAAATTGATTAAATGTAACTATAATAGTAATTAATAGTTAAATACACATATCTTCACAGAATCTGATTAATGAGGTTACAGTATCTGTGAGTTCATCCAGATTAGCCTCATTTCTAGGGGTGTTGGATTCTGGGTTTTTTTTGGAGTCCACTCCAAAAAAAACTCCATTTACTCCAAAAAAACTCCATTTACTTTGAATCAAAACAGTGTCTGTATTAAAAATATAAGAGAGTTAATTGGCGTAACTTTGTTTTGAAAGGCTGGACAAAAAGTAACTTCACGTGTCCATATAATAATTATTAATAATCAATAAATCCAAATACTATATACTGTTGCAAATTACAATACTATCTGGAGAAAGAATATTTTGTGTCAGTGCACTAATGCACGTTTGCTTAACTAATACGAACATAAAAACACACTGCGGGAGCTCGGACTTCCCTGTTATTAAGCTGCTACCTACATGCTGATGGACAGATTCTCTCCTCGATCAACTGGAGTTTTATATTTCCATGTATTATTTTGCTTAAGCATTGATTTGCCAAAAGACATATTTTTTTACAGAAAAATATAAAAATAATGCCATGTTATAAAGAGCTCGGTTCTGGTCGGCGCAAAAGAAGTTTGTTAAATGTAAAATTTAGAATATGAATAATTGAATCATTGAAAAATTATTTGTAGATGTTTCTATCTTTAATACACACCTTCCTAATACTTTCAGAAAGTGGTGGGGACACAATCGGCTTTGGAAAAACATGGTGAGGACATGTCCCACCCATAAATTATGCCTGTGTATTACACACTTAATTGATTTTCCCCTTCTTAAAGTTTTATAAAGTACAACACAAATCACCACTGTTTTATTTTAACAGCATATTTTAAATATCTAATTTAGATGTCTAATTTAGAGGGCATGATGGCATGCATTACCTGATGCCACTCATCACGTTTAAATAAAAACAGACTTGACTCTGGAAGTAGGTTCATGACTAGGGATGTCCCGATCCGATCACGTTATCGGAAATCGGGCCCGATCACGTGGTTTCAGACTCGATCGGAATCGGACTTTACCTCCCGATCAGGACTCGGATATGTATATATATTCTCATTATTTTTTTTATAGGAAAGGATGCCAGAGCCGGGCTTCGAACTCATGTCGCTGAAGTGCAGTTGCGCTGTATATGTCTGGAGCGCTGTCCACTCAGCCACAGGCTCCGGCATATTCTCATTATTTTTAACACATCTATAGTTATGCGGTGGCACAGAGTTCGACCTCTTGACTTGACAGAGTTAGACCTCTTGACACAGAAACAGCAACGCGTGTGCAGTAAGAGTTAGGAGTGCAGTTCCTAAAAGCACATTACTGGCTTTGCAAACACTGTGGCACTTTTATTTTTTTATTTGTTTACATGCCTGCCAGGTATTTTAAGTTGAGGTGCTATTTGTTTTTATATTACACTTTTTTATATTTACTGTTGCACTAAAGTCCAAAAGTGAAGAATTTATGTTATTTATTACTTGATTGTTCAAGCTACCTCACAGAAGTGCACTGTTTGTTAACAGAGTTGTTGAATGTTAAAATAAGGTGAATTAAATAAAAAATAAGGAACATCTTGGATCTGTTTCTTCGCTCTTCTTTATTCTTTATGTATTATAGAAGTATCGGATCGGGACTCGGTATCGGCAGATACTCAAAATCAAATGACTCGGACTCGAGGGCAAAAAAACCTGATCGGGACATCCCTATTCATGACCTGGAGTCGATTCCAACACTAGGTCTATTGAGAGTTGAGGAATCGACTCTTTTGGAGTCAAAAATGCGGAAAATATGCAAATACGGATTGCTCTTTTAAATAAGCTTTCTGTGTAAACACTGCTATACCTCTGTCTTCTCATCTTAGCTTTGCTGTCTTATATGAATGAAAATTCAAAAACTGGAAAAATATTGTCTGATGTATGCTGCTTGGTGTTAAGGAGTTTGTATAACTTACAAAAACAGAATGACTAAACACAGAATAAACAAACAAAAACAACCAAAGAATTGGATAGGTCCAAACCGAGGCAGCCTTCAGTGGCGCCATCTTGAATATCTTAAACAAGAAATTAAGTCATATACATCTAATGATATAGTAGGGCATAAAGGTGAGTAAATTATCTGGAAATTTAAAAAATGCATGAACTTTTTTCTTTAATATGAAAAAATTTGGGATCTTATTCTTTTCTTAAGCTATCTTGCACCCACATACTAAGGAGGCATGCACTGGATTTATGCATATTACATTACTTAATTTGTTCAATTGAACCAAGTTTACTTATCTTGGTGACATCTTTAAATTGATGTCCAGATTGGTTCAGATCATTTTTCAAAATTTTATTTTTACATTATAAAAAACATTTCCACCTCTGGCTTCTTATTGTATTTCACATCTTCAGTCAACTGATGGTGCGACTGGCCAATTTGTGTGATCAGTTTGCCCACTGACAATGTTATGAAAGGCCACTTGGAGATGAAGGATGCTTCTTGTCGGTTCCTCTATTGTACCGTCTCTGTCTCTTTCTGCCATCCTGGTCTTCATCTCTTGTTTTTTTAAGTGAACTGCCTGGATTGAGGTCATCTCTGTAGCCTCCACATTGGCTTTGGTCTGACATAATGTTTTTTTCAGACAATCCATCATTTAGCTCTAGCCACCCCACATCCCAGAGAACTTAAAGTCATCCCGTATACTGTTTGTCAGAGTGAACTGCTTTAACACATTCTACCTGTGTGTTCCTGGAAAATCCCACCATCTGCTTTCTTTGTGTCCATGGTTAGTTGCCCTCCTCGGGTTTGAGAGAGGTCAGAATGCCTGTTGTTTCCTTCCAGCACTGCCGGTCTCCTCAGGTTACCAACCCCAGCAGTGAGTATAAGCCCTCTTCACAAGATCCAGAAGAGGGCATGAGAAAGGCATCAACTTCATTCTTTCTACTGTATACTGGTCAGTATTGTCTTTTGCACACTTGGTCTTGTCTGAAGTTTAATTTTGTTCATTTTTCACCTTTAAATTGAGTACCACTGTAAATACTACAGCATTTAATAATAATACTTGCAGATGTTTCTTAGTACATAAAGATAATTTTACAGGAGAATAATAAGAGAAATTACATATTTTACATCAATAAAAGTTGGCATTTGTGTGAGTTTGACCTGATCATAATTATGCACGCATTATTTAATTCAAAATGAAAATTGTATTGTGTAAAAATTAGTTTTTTTTATAGATCAGCTATAACTATTTTATAGGAGATAAGAATTAAATCATTTACACATTTATTTTTAAAACTTATAAACATATCAGAAAATGACAATAAGTATGCTTCTTAAAGATGCCTTTAATAGTGAAACATTTCAGATTAATAAACCTTTAGATTAAGAACAGAGTAGAAATTTCTGATTATATGCAGTGTAACTAATGAACTCACTTCAATGATAACGAAAACAGCCTTCCTCAAGCTTCAAGCATGACACCACAGAAGACGAGACAGCATGTTTTCTTAAGGCAGATATGCAATAATATGGACCAGCTTACCAGCTACAAACGTCAGTTCAGTTTTAGCCCTTTATTGGTGTTGAATATCAGTGACAGCCCGATCAAAGAACCCAGTCTCAGATGAAGCTGTCAGAATGTCTTGCAGCTGACTCAGGCAGCAAAAGAGGGGCAGATTTTCATTTGCTTTCAAGTACTTTATGACTGTGATGGAGCTTTCATAAACAGACAAAAAGATGGCTAAAACGTATTAGCGCTGCACACCGTGATAAATTATAAATGCTTGTAAAAGATTATAAAAACAATAAGCGAAACCAGCAGAACCCCTGCTGCCTCAACCTCAGGCAGATAGACTAATTAACACTTTTGACATGAATGTATGATCTCATTAAAGCTTGTGCTCTTATGTAACATGCCAACAAAGGAGCATTGCGCTATTTTTGCTAGCTTAAAAGAATGTTAAAGCTTTTTGAAATATCTGTTGTTTATAGTTAAGGCTTAGTTACGCAAACGTTTACGCAACTTAAAAAAGTCTCTGTTAGATGTGCCATGTCCTAAATTTTAAGTTAAGCAATAGGCTTTTCTTCAGCTAATTTATTGATAATGGGCAATTATCTGCTCTTTTTCACTAATTAGGATATAAATATCATCAATCACTGTCTATTAGTGTTGATGAGTTGCTTGCAATAAATGGAATGTTTATATTCCTAATGAGTGTGCCCTTTTCTTTCTGTTCAAAAAATTAAAACATTAATTTGCAGTCACAAAGTATGCATAGTTAGGCTCTTTTGTTGTGCAGTAATTTGAGTACATGACCAATAGACATCTTTCTCTTACACCATTTACAGAGCGTTAATCCCAGAAAATTGCCAATGAATTGCCAGTGCTTTTGTGTGAATGCAAACACGATTGATTCCTTGATCGTGTAACATTGCTGGAATCAGTCCTGGAATGCGCAGTGTGTGAACAAAAAGGAATGAACAATGCCTGAAGGGGTTGTTGTAGTCATGATGTAGTTACTAATTAAATCGGGGGTTTTAAGCGCACATCAGCGTTCACAAATCACAATAAAAAAGGCTGCAAACTGGAATGAAGCAGAGACCATGGAGCTCTTTACTATCTGTTCTGAAACTGATGTTGTTCGCCAGCTTAGCGAAACCGTATGCGATGCGCTGGTTTAAAATAAAATTAGGGTAATAAACTACCATTTTCGACAGGTATATTACACGTCACATCCTGGTCTCATGTGTCTTTACCGGATCTTTTAGGATGTCTGTAAACGTGCAGATTCCAGAAAATCACTGGCAGTGTGAGTGAACCAAAACTAACGATCCCAGGACAAATCACAGAACATAAATATCAGTGTATTTTCTGGAATATCTGTATGTAAATGTTTTATTTGCATTTACATTTATGCATTTGGCAGACGCTTTTATCAAAAGCAACTTACAGTGCATTATATTGTATATTTCTTTGTATGTCTTATGACAATGTGTCATTGGGCATAAAATGGAATTTAGTAATCTCCTTTAAAACATTCGCAAAGTAGAATGGAAAGAAAAGGAGTGAGGCCTATGCATTCCCTGCTGCTAAGGCAGTTTCTCCTTCACTGTCTCTCACTCTCTGTATTTATCTTTTTCTGTCTGTCTGTCTGTCTCTGAATGTTTGGGAACTACGAGGTTCACTCCTTTTTAGCCCGTCACAGAATGGATCAACTTGGATTTCTAAGGATGTAGAAGTATCCTATTGTTATGATGTCACCACAGCTTACAAAGTATGACCTCTGGACCCCATGGATTCATGGCTGTTTCGTTGCCCCCGTTTTTAACAAGTACAGCTGCCTTTGTTCTCCCACCAGGGGATATACAAGCCATTCGGAATAGATTTTAAAGGACTGGCGGCTTAAGGCATACAACTTTTTTAACACTATTGTTTCTTGATTTTTTTTGCGGTACCTCTTGACTTCATTTTCCTCTTAATCATTCTTTAACACTCTCTCATGTTTATCCTTTGTCTCTCTTTGCGCCAATCTGTCAGTCTTTCTTTCCATTTTTTCTCTGTCTGTTCATTGCGGAATGAATAAGGAAATAGTGAATACCGCCAGATGTCGCAAATACATCATCATAAGGTGTAGGACTGGTAAAAATAAATCAAGGCACGTATGCAGTGGGGGATGTGAGACTGGTTCTTCTCTCAGAGTGTGATTGTGTGTGTTTGGGTAACAGAAAGAGAGATAGACAGAAAGAATGAAAAAAAGAGAGAGAAAGGAAGGGCAGCAAAGGTCATTAGATTGTCCCTCAGATGTTTGATATTTTATGTATGGGAAAAGCAAGAGAGGAAATGACAGAAGAGGCAATCCGCCACCTCAGCAGACCAAAAAAACGAAAAATGGCCTTTAGCCCCCCAGGGTCTTAGTGACTGCGTATGACATTCTACTCTAGCCAACGATGAATAATGCTAATAACCACCACTACCACTCAGCGTAATACAAAACAGAACTACACATGCACATTCCTTCTAAAATGACTAAGTGAAATGGGCTGTGAGAGAGGCTTTGTTTGCGGCTGAAAGAGAGCAAGGTACACACACTCACAGATCCATGATCAATCGAGAGCTGAGGATTCCCCAGGGTGGCGCTATCCCAACAACGTTTATCCTGCATGAGGAAGTTTACAGCCAGCCCTGTCTTTTGTAGTGCCACAGAGACTTTCTAACAGACTGCATAAAACTACCTGGATCTATGCAGATTCCTCCTAAAAACACCTACAAAAGTGTGATAAAAAGAATGCAATCAAGACATCAGAGCAAAGTCTTCTAAATACCTTATTCATACACCTACTTGATAACAAGAAAACAAAACGAGACATCAACATAATGCTCCGTTTTATCATATCATGGCTTTTCATGGTTTTTTACACCTTTTTACTTTTCTGATTCTAAATTATCTGATTTGTTGGTGTTTTTGAGTTTTTTTTAATTTAGAGAACCATATCATGGCCCTGATCAAGTTTTGATATACTAATTTGACACCTTCCTCCTCTATTACCTTGACTGACCATGTCTAACTCAGCTCCACAAAACACTAAAAATGATTTCTCCTGAGTGCTCTCGCAGGCAACAGGTGTTGTAAATGTAGAGGCCAGAAAAAAAATTGTTGAGTGCTTTGAATCTGAAAATATAATATAAATGTATGTTCCACATATCTGTACATTGTGGGCACATGATCTTGTTTTGTGACATTGACCAACAAGCGAATACATGATTTGCAACAGATACAGGGGGAATATGTCATTGTTTTAGTGAGCCCTGAAAGAAGAGATACCAAATTGACAAACCCCTTTCTTTTCCAATTATATGAGTAGTCAACTCAGCTTTAAAATCATACAGAGAGACAGAGACAGCAGCTTGTCAAATAAGGGCTGTGCTGTAGGTTTTGGCATCATTGGGAGTAAAGCCAAACAGTGTCTCATTTTAAATTGCAAATGAAAGCACAAATAGCCACACACAAAAAGTCAAGATTATACCTAAAGGTCTGTATGAGACCTGGGCGGGTTTTGTAAACGCTTATGCAGCACAAACACAGTAATTTGTTTGTGTACAGACTGTTCCTGCTCAACCTACTTCTGTCTTAACAAAGAGCTGTCTTTAAGTCAAAGATGATAGCAGCAATTGAGACAACACACACAAAGAAAGAGGAATCAAATCATTTTCAAGTCTATAAATAGGTTTAAAGCCTTGGACAATCTTTCAAGACAGCTCTGCAGAACTTGGTTTATTAGGTAGGTGTGGTTGTTTTGTTCACGTTTTGAATTTGTTGTGATTACTGCTTTAAGGTATAAAATCTAAAATGTATAAGAAGTTTAAATGAGAAACACTGTAATTACAGCTTGGATTACCACACAGAAGACTGTATTATGATTGTAAGTTTTACAATCATATGATATAAAGGTTATTTCCTTTTAAAAAGGACCTTAAGGTACAAAATGTGGAGCATGTCACAAGAGTAGTGTACATTATTTTCCACTGCATTAGCATGTGTGTCTGTTTTTTTTTTAAATATAATTTTTTATATAAAAAAATTAAAATTCCATTAGATGTAGCCATATTAGCTCCTTTGGGAGAATGTGACATTTGATATGAAATTATGAATACTGTAATACAAAGTCCTTTGTGGTATTTCTTTTAATGTTCTATGGAATGCACAGTTTTTTCACAAGTTATTATTTTATAATAATACACTTGCATTATTGAATGTGCATATTGATTTTGGAACTAAATCCATTTATTCTACGGGTAAATGTTATTATTTTAATTTTAGAACCCTGCTAATTTGATTCCATTGATATATTTCCTACTGCATACCAGAGGGTTTTTTTTTTCATTATAAAGTTCACCCCACTGTAGCCAGAAACAACTTTGTCCAGTAAAATCAAGTCGCTTGTTCATCTTATCCACACCTGACGTAGTGAATCTCATGTTGGCTGTCAATCCAACTGCTTGCCGGGCCTCTAATTATTTGGTTTTTTGTGTGTGCTTGAGTGTGTGCCTCCTCACTCCAAATCCAAAACAGATCTCTGGATGTTGTTCAGTGTCAGGCAGCAGCAGCCTTGCCCAGGTGCCAGCAATGAAACTTTAATACCTTATTTAAATATGGAGTGAATTATACTTTGAAAGACATGGAACTGGGCAGCTGTGGAGGGTGTGCTGGTCAGGCTGGCGCTCTGGGAGGCCAGAGGTTCTTGCTGAGTGCAATGAAGAAGAATAACAATAGTCTTATGCATGGGTAAAAATACCAAGATTCAATCTGTAAACCCAGAATTACACTGCTATCAATGTCCTCTAATGATATTAGGATTGCTGGCGAGATGAGGTGTGTGTGAGAGAGAATGGTACAGGAACGTTGGATGTAATGGCATAAACTAGCCATAGTTCCGTTTATAATCGTGCTTTGTAAGGAAAGGCACACTTTTTATTTCTACACTTCTTAGCAATCAGCCTAGCAACAACAAGCAACACATAAAAAAATAGATGTTTGTATTAAGAGCAAAATAGGTGATTGCTTATCTGCTTATCCTATATAATAGCCTGAACTTATGAATTGTATGTGTTCTGGAAATGATTACCATGCAGATAATTTACTGACCTCTTTTAGAAAGTAAAACAATAGTCTTTTTATGTCTGTTCTGTAAGTTATGTTGACTTTTGTAATGGTTGTTTAAAGTTGCAGTAAGCAAATTGATCTGGAATACAAAACATAAAAGGTTACTAAAATGATTTGTTAAGTATTTTTCTGTGTTTGTTGCTTTTTAATTGTTTTAATAGAATTTCTAGTCTCTGTCAATCACATCTTTATTTTGCACGTCATTTATCAGTGCAAAACGTCAGTAAGTGTCCTTTATAATAATGTGTTTGTTTGTTATTCAAGTAGGAGTGGAGGAGGTGTTTTTTTTTTGACATATGTTGACATCTGTCTATGCTGTGGCAATCAGTCTATGTGTGAATTAATAGGTGGTTTGGCTGGTTAGCATAGGCCCATTTCCTGCTAATCTTTAGTAAATTATCCTGCACAGTCTACTAAACACTTTTAATAAAGTCTAAGATTCTAAATATTAACAACATACCACCATTCTATTACTTCAAAGTTTTGCACTCAGTACAGCTGCTCTAGCAAAGTCCCACCTTCCAGTAAAAAAGCCAATCATGAGTAAAGTAATATTTAAATAATATTTAATAAGTAATATTTATCATTATCTTTTTTAAAAAAGTGCTATTTGTTTCTGTAAGTAAAAGGAACTAAAATGAAAAAAAATCTATGATATGGGTAGACAAACCTACGGAAGTCGTAAATTGTTTTCTTGTGATCTCGAGATAACCAAAGTTGTTTTCTCACCACAAGTGTAGCTAATAATTGTCCACAATGGACTTATAAATAAAGTTGGACTGGATGTTCATGAATTTAGGGACCGTCTCTAAAGTTATAATATACATGTTTCTAACTGTAAAAGTATTTAACAGCTTATTTTAATAAATTGTCACGGAGCCGATGCCTTCAGCATCACGTCACTCGTTCCCGATCTCCTGAGTTTTAAAACGGACTTCAGCACCCATCATGCACTGCACTCGCACACCTGGTCACCGTTAGTAATCTTGTTTAGTTACTATCACCCGCACCTGTTTATTATCACTGTTGGACATTGGTTGTATTATTTAAGGTCTGTCTTTTGAGTTTGTCTTTGTCAGGTATTGTTGTTTTCTGTCAGTCTTTGTGGGTGCGTGGGTTAATATATCCTGTTATCTGAAACCTTGTATATTTGATATATCTGGAATTTCTCTGAGTTGAAGAATCAGTAAAAGACATTTGATACCGTTACTCCTGGTTGTCCTGTTCTCTTCCACCCAGCACCGTAACATAAATATCATAAATCTAAAAATTTGTCGCGATCACTAGAAAATTAAGTTGAGATCGTGAGAAAACAACTTTTTTCATGTCGAGATCACAAGAAAATAAAGTCGAGATCACGAGAAAACAATACAAGAAAAATTACAATGGATGGCCTCTTACGACTTCCGTACAAACCCATTGTCTAAGGTTAAAAAACAAATGAATAATTTCTATTTTAAAAACACAACATGGTGGTCAAGTTACATGGGTTTAATAGATTAAAAAGTAGCACAAATTTTCTAACAAACCAAAAATTAAGAAACACCATTCATCATTACCTCCACTTCCATTCACATACCACATTTTGTGCATAGAAATGTGCAGTAAATTCCAAACATTTAGTAAGAAGGAATGGTCTTTACTTCTAAGTGTTTAATGTAATGTTTACTTTACATTATATTACTTTGTATGTAGCCATCTCATCTAAAATCATGTGTATTTAAGTTTCTATCTAACTATTCCCACATTATTTCACAGCAGCTTAATACTATTTTCCCATGCTCTGTGGCTTATAGACATACATAGATTGCGCATTGATAGCTTTGGTCGATTGCAGAATTTAGAAAATATTCGAAGAGTAATTATTTGCAGTTCTATTTGGTGTTGCTAGTGGCCAAAATAGACCCAACAAAAGGATCTTTGCTCCAGTCAACTGTCAAATTTAAAGGTGGGTCAGCACCCTGGAAGTAGGAGGTTACAGCAAGACTAAAATGTACTGGGAAATGCCCAGTACAATATATAAAAATGTGGTATTGTACTGTGGATTATTACAGTACTGTGCTGCTAGGGAGTCCTGGCAAGTAGTAGACCTTTACACTTATCAGTCTCCTGACCACCTTCACAGCAAACAACTTCAGTGTTCATGTTCATTTAGGAGCAAAGGGGAATGTCATGGGTGTTGACTGGGGCATTCTCGTGGTGGCCACCATAAACAGGCCACCATTGCACTTGTACTGCATGAGCAGGTGTTCTACCTTTGTAATTCACCAGTAGTTTCTGCAGTCTAGGGCCATCCTGGTTGTCTCAACACAACACACTTTTTAACTGAGCTGGGAACACAATTCTTGACTGGGCTTGTGTTGCCATGCCAATTATCTTTTGTCTTTCATGGAAAATGTCCCTCGATCTACAAACAGTCTTCAGTCAATCCCAATTCGTCTCCTTGTCTCCGTATTGACTGCAGGACTGGTTCATTTATAGATCCACCAGTTTTTATCCTATTGCTCTACACCATCCTTCGCCTGTTGCTCCTAGACTTTATTACCAGTCCCCCTCAATCTAGAGGAAATACTTTGATCCTCACCACAGTGGAGCATTTTTCCAAGGGAGTCCACTTTATTCTCTTTTCCTACTCAGATGCTAATGGACCATGTCTTCCAGATACATGTCCAAGTTTGTTTTATTTATTTTTTAATAGAAATTTTGCAGGCGGATTGGCACTACAGCCAGCCTGTCATCAGAATTCCGTCCATAAACAGACAGCCTTGGCCACACACCAGGGATTTCTGTACCTGTGAGGGGTACAGCCTGGAGGTGACATCCTTGGCTACTTGCTTATCAAAAAATTCAAAGATGCAATAATGTCCTTAGTACCGTAGTCTTCGTTTGTCTGGTGGAGCCATTTTGATATATTTTGTTTCACATAATGTCCATGTTAAATTCCTTATTATTACTCACTCTATATTACATTTACGCAGTTGGCAGGCACTTTTATCCAAAGTGACTTACAGTGCATTATACTATACATTTTAGGTGTAATCCTTGGGATAGAACCTTGGGACCGTAGTGCCCTGCTCTTACCAACAGAGCCAGCTCACGCTCTGCACCTTTATGGTGTTAGTGTGTTTAAATGCTGTAACTCCTGTTTTGTCAGTAAGTCTTCCTCTGTGAACTCTGTGACTATGGCACAGCTAATGTTAATGTAATATAGATACTTTTAAGGATGAACTTGATTTTTAGGTCCCATATTCTTCCATATCCTGTTCAAATAGTTTAGGTAGTTGTGTTTTAAGAACACAATAGTAGTAGTAGTAGTGCTATTTTATTGACTGAAAATATTGATTTTATGATCTACACCATTCTAGAAAACGTCTTACTTTTTGTTATACAATCAGTTCCGTTTTACTTATACAATTAAATTATATTCAAATTAATTTCTTTAGCACTTTTAAAATTCTGCATTGTTGCAAGCACCTTTACTTATATAGAAAGTAGTAAGAAAAGTAATGACGTGTAATTGTGAAATATAAGGGAAAACATAGAATGCACTGTATTGTTGTAATTGACATTATTGACGTACATTATGGAAAGTAACTAAAGACAATTGTCTTAAATTGGACTATTTATTTCATACTGCTTGTAACCACTATTCATATCAAATTGTCATTGGATGTATATTATTATTAACTTAGTAAGTAATTATTTATAAGATTGTTTATAATCTAACAAATACTAGAGTTATGAATTAAATTAAGCTACTGTTTTTTTGTGTGTGTTCCTCTTTTTAAGCCAATGAATCACACTCAAAGTATGAGTGTAAGGAGGTAGCAAAATGTTTACCAAGTATGACACTCTTAATGACAGGTGTCAAAATAACCTTGACATGCCATTCCAGCTTACATGGAAGTGGACAGAAAAGACCAAATAAATTAAAAAAACAAATCACAACATACATGAAGAATGGAATTGTTGTTTTGCTCAGAAATGTTTCCAGCATTATGTATAACCATTTAGAATCTAGTTTAAAGAACTGTGCAAAATCAGGATGAAAAAAGTGCTAGTACCTTGTAATTATGTTACCCAGATGCCTTGAAGGTTATTAGATTGAATCACTTATTGGTTCTTCTAGCTTAGTGCTGACTGGATATGTCCTTAGCCTCTGGTAACCCATTGCATCCTTGCAAATTTGTGACACACGGTCACAGATGTGCCCATATCTTACTGGAACTGGGCTCCTGGTGGAAATATGATCTATGCAATGATATTGTAACTATTGTATGGGTGTGTAAATGTGAGCGTGAAATATTACATTGACACCAAGAGAACTGTGTTGAAAATCGGGGAACTGTGTTGGAAATCGTGTATCTCTTCAACTGAGAAATATCATCAACTGCCCAAATGCCATTTCCAAACTCTCTATCACAGGGGTTTTGTCTGTGTCACTGCTGAGAGGGCACTTTTTCATAGCTCATTAGGAACAGTGGGGTCTCTCTCTCTTGTTTTCTTTCTCTTGTTTGCTGACTTGTTTTCTCCTCTTTTCTCACTCTCATGCAGAATTATACTGTCACACACATACATACACACACAGGTTTGGCAGCCAGCCTTGTTCTACAGATTGATTGGCCCACCTGTTCACCTTTTCTTCATTTTAACAGTCTCAGTGTCTATTTTAACTCTGTCCTGGCAGCAGAGGAGCATGATGAAAAAAAGAACACAGTGGAACCGCTTAACCTTTTAAAGCAGAATTGATTGTGAATTATTTTATCTTTCTCAGCCTGAATTAACTTTTAACTATCTAATGTAGAGATTCACACATGCACGCATGCAAGCACACACACACAGAAACTGTGTAATATACTGTAACTCTTAAACACTGCTTTCTGTGTGTGATGATGTTTCAGCTGTTTTTTTATGGGCTCCAAAATATGTCCCGACAAGTTCAAAAACATACTTTTATTTATCTTTATGGGGACGTTTGGTCCTCACACTGTATAGATTACCAGGACCACACACACACATACAGTTTAGCACTGGAAGAGGTTAAATTTAAGGCAGAAAATGCAGTATTTAAAATTTTGCAGATCAACAGCCTAAATAAACCCACACTTTCCTTATTCTAATGTACCTTTGTGAAATGGATTAATGATGCTCTATCCATTATTTAATTTAAGGTAACTGTGATACTTGCATGTCTTGCTGGTCCTAAAGCAGTTTGTTGAGGCTTGGCCAGTTGACCTTGGCTGGAAGGTGTAGCAATGAGAAAGAGAACCAATTTGTTCCAGAGGATCTTTGGATCCTTAACAAACCAATGACCAATGATAAAATTATGCTCAAGCATTGTTTTTTGTCATGCTTTGGTTAGTGGCTTAGCAAATACTAATTAATTTTGAATTAGATGTATTAATTGGTATTCATACAATTAATATGCACACACAACACACATGACAAATCTCTTTTTCAGTATCCTGAATGAACTGGGTCCTTATGGTGATATATCTTCCCCTTTGGCACACACCTAAACTTTCTTAGAGTCTGCATCATGAAATTTCCCACAAGCCCCATCACTTTCCAACATCTTTCTCCAGTCCTGCCTGTCAAAGCCTTTTCTCAATGGAGAGAGAGAGAGAGAGAGAGAGAGAGAGAGAGAGAGAGAGAGAGAGAGAGAGAGAGAGAGAGAGAGAGAGAGAGAGAGAAATAAGTCAAATAAATAAATATAGAAGTGAATAAATAAGTAAGAGCTGAGGAGGCATCCAGAAATCTGAATTCTCCTAGTAGGTAATCCTATAAAATGGCAAGGTGAGATGATCCACAGCTTCACCCCTTATTATTGTATCTTTACTCTGCCACACTGCTCCTGATGTAAAAAAAATGTGGAGAGATTGAGAAAGAGACTTTCCTTATGCACACAGTGTCTCCTCAATACATTGCCTTGTGTTCGCTCTCTCGCTTGCTCTTGCCTTGTCCCCTCCCTTCGCAGTTCTTTTTAATCTTTTATTCATGGACTTGCAGGTGATGAAAAATTTATGCCTCGAGTCTGGCATTGAAATAAATGCAAAATGAAAACAGAGGCAGTTTATACTGACAGTCTGAATATCTCTATCTAGAACAAGGTTACAGTGAGCAAATCAAGGAGAGAGAGAGAGGGGTGGGGCAATGAGACCTTCATGATTGGATTGCACTCAGAGTTTCTCTACTGACCTGAGATTATTTTTCTTGTATTGTTTATAACCCCGTATTCACACATATATACACCAGCTTTTTTCCCTGTTACTTTAGCATGAACTTAAAAGAGGGTATTTTGGGACATTTCCTCCCTTTGCAAGACATAGTGCCTTAATGCAGCAATCTGTGTCCAGAGTGACAATGGTTGAATGATTGGATGTTGCAGAGCCTCTTTGCTTTTGGGTGCTAGTGGGCAGATTAAGTGAGACCCACCATTTGTGTGTGGTGCATTGTGTCTATGCTGATTAGCATAATGTTAAATTGTGCTTAAATTTTGCTTTAGAAGTATCAAGGTAAGTATCAAGGGGATCAAGTGTAAATGGAAAGTGGAGTTCATAGTCAGTAGTCCAATGAAAGGGAGTGGGTGAAATTGGTGAAACCGTGACACTAAAAAAGTCACGTAGGGTTTAATCAATACGAGGGAGAGTAAATAATGTTAAAATAATCCTTTAAAGGGCCACTGTCTAATGTTGATTTGTCATATAAATCTCACAATCATGATGTGTTTCTTTTATTTTCATACAGTCTGTGAAAAAAGATGATGTGTGATTTTTGCTGTGAAGGATACATTATATGGTAGATTTTGAGATACAGTATTCACATTCTTATATTCTTATAATACTAAAATTGATTTAGAATTCTGAATTTTTTTTTTTTTAGACACTGGATTTTATTGTTTTGCACAAAAATATGTAACATATTTTGAAAAATGCATTTCAATGCCACTTGAAGCCAGACTTTCATATTAAAAAAACAAACACAAATAACAAAAATAAATTAATAAACAAAAAGTAAAAAGTAAAGTCTTTTAACAAGCATTTAATTTAGGATCTGTAGTTTTAAAGGTTGAATATATGCCGATAGAATGAGCAAATAAGCAAGAGATGAAGGAGTGCAGGAATGTATAAAGTCGTATCATGACTGGAAAATTGTCTTGTGAAAGACATTGTTTCACCCCTTAGTCACGGCATGCACAGTGATTGCAACTACAGTTGTATGGTCAAGCATGCATTGCGTTTTACATGGTAGTTAGTTTACATTTTATTTCTACCACAGCTGACAGTATAAAAATTTGAAACACAAGAATCTTGACAGCCATCTTTAAACACCACAGAAAATGATTGATGTCTCAACTTGATTGCTGTCTAGTTGCTCTTGTAAATTAAGCATCATTTGCAGTTATACATTTCAAATGAAATCTCCATGTAGTACCATTAAACACACATATGTCAGCCAGCAAGCTGTTTGTATTACATAATCTTAAATGCTTCATCTTGTAATTATTGTTTATAAACAAGAATGCCGGAATATTTTTAGGACTGTCTGGAACAAGTTTAAAAACTGGTCTTCGTAAACCCATATTTATATTATACTATTCTGAATGAGGGGTGGGGAACATAGTGCCTGTGGTGGATATGGCTTTGTGTACAAAAAAGAATATGAAAATGCATGAAAGAATATACATGTATTTTGAATCATAAAGGTTGTGTATTCTTCAGATGTACAGTATATGCATCCCTCAAAACCAGGCATTCAGCACCTACCTGCAAAATCAGAATTTGTGCTATGCAAAGTGTGCACTGATTTTATAAGCACATTTGCCATCATTCCTTGCAACTGATGTTTGACGTTTACAAATTACTTTTAGTGAATTGCATGGTAAAGCTACACACAAAATCATGCAAATTAATGATGCTATTAGTGGGTATTCTTTATTCTTAGTGAATTACATCATAAGAAAGACAGTTATGCAGTAATTATCTCTTAATGTGTAGTATATGGACAGAAAGAGAGACAATTAGCAATGATACATATAAAAAAGAAGTTTAAAAAAAAACAAGTTGTGTGTCTATCCCACAAATAATCGATTCTGTGTTTGGGAATCAACTCCTCTAAAGGTCATTGAGACGAGAGATGTTTGTTATGGTAAAAAAATTATTTGCTGCCTGAAGTTTTTAAGTCCAGTCAATTTGGTTTTACAAGTCATTTCAATTTGATTAGTTTTTACATTATTTCAACTCACTTCAAATTATTTCTACTAATAAAATAAGTTGAAATTAAAATACTTTAAACTTAATTTGAAATCTTTCAAATCTTTTGTCCACTTACCAAAAGAGTTTGTACACTGTTATCGTTTACTAACTCTCCATTCTTTGACTCTTTTTTAAGGCTAGTTAAAAAAAAACAGTGTCTCTTAAATATTATTATTGTTAAATATTAGAAAATCTCATTCACCGTATCATTCAAAACACCAACAGTGCAAATTTTTTCTTGACATTCTCCCGCTCTCACTCTGTTTGTCTCATCATTTTCTTGACACCTTGGATTCTATTCCCAACCCCCCACATACACATCCTCCCCCACAGCACTACAATGATATCATCCAATGATTAACCAAAGATGTGTAATTGGCTTGTGTGTATGAGGGCCAGCAGCTGGTGAGGCATAGCATTGCGACACTGGCTCGCTTCACTCAGTTCCTGAACCAGATTCAATTATTAATAGACTGATTGCTGAAGTGAGGCTTCTCTGGCAATCTGGATCTGCCACAGTGAATAAAATGAAACCACTGCTTTACATTTTCATTATGCCAGACCCCTGTTTTCAATTGCAAATGGAGCCCAGAAGCCCAATTGAAACCCCCTCACCTCTTGACGCGCCATTTTACCCTCCTCTGAGGGTGGCACAACAAAATACACACATACAGCTTCACGTGTCATGGCAAAAGTAGAAACATCTTAATGGAAGAGCACAAATAGGCACATGCGTACTCAGACATAGTTACATTTATTGTGTACCTTATTTGTCATTTATATGTATTAATTTATACTTCTTTATGTAATATAAGAATGTTTAAGTATTTATCTGGCTACACATTCATTGATAAATGAGGAGGGAATATCTGTATGAAAAAGTGCTTCAAGGTGATTGAGATTTCTCTGTTGAGATTTCTTACAATTAGGTCAAATACAGAAACTGCACATATGCCATCATGCAATGTTCTTACTCTAAAATAGGAATATGAGGTGCCAAATTCAGAGATCCTAATCAGCTCCATTAGCTCCATGATGGTCTTGCTCAAATGCCTTCACTTTATCTCAGAAGGAAAATATGATTACTTGTACGTAATAACACAATTTTTGAGCAGTTTTGCTTCTGCCTTTGTGTTTAAGAAAATGGATATGTAATAGAAAATATTGCTATAAATTATTAATAGAGTAGCATTATTAATAGCATTATTAATATAATTCAAGTATTGTCGGCAGTAAATATAAAAATGTAAATGCTCAGTTTATCCTATTAGAGAGCATGTACTGTATTCTTACTTTTTTATTGTTGGACATTTCAGGCAATTTTTATGCTGATAATACAAGTTGTTATAACATTTCAGAAGTGGCCTCTGATGTTTGGACCAGTGGTGTAGTGATGAATGAAGCTGTGGGCATACTACAATTTTATCAAAATATTATTTTTATGATAATAATGAAAAACAGATTAAAAGATAATGAAAAACTTACATTGATGAACTAAACTGAATAACACATAGATGTAATACCTTAAGCACTGTATAATACAGTAATGCAATGTAGCTTCTGGTATTAAACAGCCATTGGGTAGAAAAAGTGCAAGATGTTCTTGTTTAATGGACATGGAGGTATGGAGCAGGTTGCATACATCTGTAAAAGTTAGTCATCTACTTTTATTCCTTTAGGAATTAGGAAAATCACTAAAAGCTTTGTGATATATGTTTACATTGCTAAGGTGCTGCACAGTGATAGACCGAATTGCGGATGAAGCAGTAATAGCTGTGTTTTGTGAATACCAATCAGAATTTTTACTAATGTGTAACATTTTATAAGGGTCTAATTTACCACAAAAAAGTAATGCTCATGAGCCCTTGGGTAACCTTTCGTTATGATCTATGTTACCATGAAAACTTGTCATCTGCTCTAGATTAAGTGGACTGCTGCTATTTCACTAGACTTTTGGAATGCAAAATCATGAAAAAAAAATTCAAAATTTATATGCAGACCCCTGCATATATGGGCCTTGTCACATGATAGAAACTCGCAGGTTAGAGTTTACCAAACTTGACTGTTGGAACACCGCAAAATTCAAATATTTTTTGCAAGAGTTTGCATTTCAGGGTCTGTCGCATTCGCATGTGTATGAATAAAAGTTTTTTTTTATTATTTGCATTGTAATCACAAATTTTGTTCATTTAAATTAATTTGGCAGCATTGTATTCCTTTAATAAGCAAATATTTTCAGCAGAGAAAAATGACGATTGCCCACTGTTGGGCATTTTGTTTAAGTTGTTCAATGTCCTACGTTTTTACAAAACAGGGTCATTTAGACTGTCCTAACAGTGTACTTTAGTTAGTCAGACTAGTTCTTGCAACCGTTGCATGTTTATTCAACCGGCCACTGGTCTCACAAATACTATCTTACGGAAGTAGACCTAACATTACTGCCTGGCTCGATCTGTTGCTACACAAGCAACTAATAGGATCACCCATCTGCACCTGCTTGCTCAGATTCCCTGTGTGCTTGAATGTGAGAGTAGCTACGGATACAATGCCTGGGATTTCCTGCAACAAATCCATACATTAGTTTTTCATTGAAAAGGCAGCACCAGTAACATTAGTCATGCTATTTTAGCCATCATCAGGAGCACAGGGTGCATATGAAGAGCCTGGTTCACAGTGCTTAGGCTCCTGGGAGTGGAGACGAGGACCACTGTGGTGGTCCAGGAATAAGTGGATGAACTGGGTATGCATAATATCAGATAGTGGTACTAGTGAATTTCGTGGTGATTTCCCTGGGTAGCCTATAGGCAAGCGATGGATAAAACATCATGTATGCTCCCTGAGTTCCCGGAGTTTTGCTCTGATCAGGGATCAGTAGTTTGGAGAGTTGTGGCTGCACCTCAAATTTAACCACTGGTTTTGGATCAGCCCATCCCTTCTTAGGGCATCTAATCCACGGCTTCAGGCTCAGCCTGTGTGTGAGCACAGAGGAATTTATTTATACTAATATTCTTGGGAGAAAGTTTAAATAACTGCATGATGAAGGATTATTTGTAGAACTGGATTGAGAGGGCTGGCACAACACTGCCAAATATTTTATTCTTTAGACAGTATTTTTATCTTGTTTTCCACAAACAAATCTGAACATCCCTAAAAAAATATAAATGTACTTTGCTGTTTAAAGTACATAAGTACCTACAAAGCTTCTAATGCTGAAGATATTGAGAATTCCTTCTTCTATTTATTTTTTATGATATTAAAGTTGCAATTAGAATGAGAAAATAATATTTTAAGCATAAATCTAAAATCCAGTGGCATTATTCTAAAGACAAGAAAAAATAATTTGGCATTTAGATCTTGTTTTAGAGATGTTTAGATGTTTTTGGAAAACAAGACTAAAATGCTAATTGAGTATTAAAAGATATTTGCAGTTAGAGTCCTTCCTGTCTGACACAAATATCTTGCCAATTGAATGGCCACCCTCAGCTGTACAGTACTCAGTTCTTACATCCTCTTTTAAAGCACAGCCTGACTTTCCTTGTTTACTTATGTGCAATATCCAGTAAAGGTCTTAAAAAGTCTTTTGCTACATGGTGATTATGCTAGCATCAATGTTTAAGTCACACAATACATTTCCTCATCTATCTTTTACTGGGCGCTGCATAGTTTATGAGCAACTTTTACTAAAGGGCCATATTTGCTTTCAAAGTACCTGTGAAGATGAACTGTTGTTTGACAGAAGCCTAATGAACAAGCATTATCTTGATGCTAATGTATTTCACACAAGCTTTACATTTCTACTTTTAAAATAAGATATTTTCTTTATTGAAAAATAAAGTAACCTTTCTTTATCTAGGTTACATCTGTAACCCCGGTTCCCTGATGGAGGGAACGAGACATTGTGTCGATGATGACACTAGGGGTTCGCCCTTGAGAACCTATTACATCCGATTGGAACTTCAAAGTGCCAATGAAATTGGTGAATGGAATTTGCATGCCATTCTCCTCCCCGTACATACAGGTATAAAAGGGAGATGGCGTGCTCCATTCAAACAGCCTTTGTGCTGAGGAGCCCATGAGGCTTTCACGGCTCGCGTTCAGCGGACGGAGCAGCGTTGTGGCAAGATGGCCGGCTTCGCGGCCACATACACTTTCAGGGTAGATGGGGACAGGTTGGCTTGCAGTCCTGTCCTGTAGAAAAGACAACAAAACACTGACGGCACAACTCCGTGGGTCCTCGTTGTGCGAGGTACACCAGGACGAGAAGAGATGTGGAGTCTCCACAGGTCTGGCCTCGGGTGCCAACACGTGCCCTGCCCCTGAGAAAGAAGGTCCTTCCTCAGGGATATCGGCGGTTCTTCCACCCTGACCTTGCTCAGAAGCTGAGCAATGAGGCTCACTGGGGGAAGGCATACTTCCGCTTGTCCCTTGGCCAGCTGTGCGCCAGGGCATCCGTGCCGAGGGGAGCCTCGGTCAGGGAGTACCAAAGGGGGCATTGCTAGATGGGCTAGTTGCAACATCAACCATGAGCGTACGCCGCCTTGATGGTTGATGTAGGCCACAGTAGCAGTGTTGTCGGATCGGACTAACACATGCTTGTCCTGCAGCAGAGGTCGAAGACTTCTGAGTGCCAGGAGAACAGCCAGCAACTCCAGGCAGTTGATGTGCCAATGCAGCCGGGGACTCGTCCAGTGCCCCGAAACTGCACGCCCATTGCACACTGCACCCCAACCCGATCTGGAGGCATCCGTAGTGACTACCACACGCCTCAACACTTGCCCCAAGGGCACCCCGACCCTGAGGAAGTGGAGGCTGGACCAAGGGTTGAGTGTCCGGTGGCACTCCAGTGTTATCAGAGCACGGTGCACGCCTGTGTGCCATGCCTGCCTCGGGACCTGAGCATGAAGCCAGTGTTGGAGCGGTCTCATGTGCATCAACCCGAGCAGCACCACGGCCGCTGAGGACGCCGAAACTGCACGCCCGTTGCACACTGCACCCCAACCCGATCTGGAGGCATCCGTGGTGACTACCACACGCCTCGACACTTGCCCCAAGGGCACCCCAACCCTGAGGAAGTGGAGGCTGGACCAAGGGTTGAGTGTCCGGCGGCACTCCGGTGTTATCAGAACACGGTGCACGCCTGTGTGCCATGCCTGCCTCGAGACCTGAGCATGAAGCCAGTGTTGGAGCGGTCTCATGTGCATCAACCCGAGCGGCACCATGGCCACCGAGGACGCCATGTACCCCAGGAGCCTCTGGAAGTGTTTGAGAGAGACCGCGGTGCTGCATCTGAGTGCATCTCAGGCAGACGAGTACCGACTGGGCACGCTCGTTGGTGAGGCGCTCTGTCATGGTGCCTGAGTCCAGTTCCATGCCGAGAAAAGAGATGCTCTGCACCGGGGAGAGCTTGGACTTTTCCCAGTTGACCCGAAGCCCCAGTCAGTCTAGGTGGCAAAGCATGAGGTCCCTGTGAGCGCACACTAACTCTAGCGAGTGAGCTGCAATGAGCCAGTCGTCGAGATAGTTTAGTATGCGTATGCCCTGCTCCCTGAGAGGGGCCAGGGCGCCCTCCGCAACTTTGGTGAAGACGCGGGGGGACAGGGACAGACCGAAGGGGATGCCCTCTCCTCGAAAGCAAACCGCAGGAAGGGTCTGTGTCGAGGGAGAATAGAGACGTGAAAGTATACGTCGATAGCTACAAATCAGTCCAGACTCTGTATGGACGTCAGGATGCGCCTCTGAGTGATCATCCTGAAAGGCATCCTGTAAAGATATTTGTTCAGGATTCGCAGGTCCAGGATGGAGCGCAGACCCCCTCCCTTCTTGGGCACAATGAAGTACGGGCTGTAAAACCCGGTGGACATCTCGGCTGGAGGGACGGGTTCTATAGCCTGTTTCGCCAAGAGCGTGGCCACCTCTGTGCGCAGCACTGAGGCGTTTTTGCCCCGTACGGAGGTGACCAGGACCCTGCAAAACTTGGGCGGGCGCTTGGCGAACTGAATGGCGTAGCTGAGATGGATCGTTCGCAGGAGCCATCGCGACGGACTGGGAAGCATGGACCATGCCACCAGGTACTGTGCCAGTGGCACTAGCGGAACGATCTGCTTCATCGTGCCAGGGGGTGGTACGTGAGTAGCTTGAATACTCCCGCATCCGGAAAGGCTCCGGAGGGGGGAGACATCGTGCTGAGTGGGCGAGCAGAGAGGCTGTGCGTCTCCAGGCCTCGCCAGATTTGTGCAGGGAGGCAAGGGCCCTGCGCGAGGTTGGTGGCGGTGCGGAGTTCCTGCATTACCGCTGGGTCGCTGCCACCCTCGTGCAGCTGTTTCAGCGCCTTGGCCTGGTGGACCTGCAGGATGGCCATGGCATGCAGGGCGAAGGCAGCTTGACCCGCAGCAGTGTAGGCCTTCGCCACGAGTGACGAAGAGACCTTACACACCTTGAAAGGGAGCCTTGGTCGACCCCTCTGGGTGGCGGCGGTCTGCGGGCAGAGATGCACCGCGACGGCACGCTCGACCTGGGGGATGTCAACATAGCCCTTAGCTGCTCCGCCATCGATGGTGGTGAGGGTGGTAGAGCCGCTAGGCCGGGAGCAGGCTGAGAAGGGCGCTCTCCAGCTCCTCGGGGAAGAAAGGCACTGGGGCGGAGCATGGCTTGGAGTCATGACCAGAGCCCAGATACCAGTCATCCAACCGCGAACGTTGGGGGGGCGGTCATCTCTGCATCCGCTTCCTCCTGACCTCAACCGACAGAAAGCGGAAGCTCCAAGGATTCCGCCACAGCATCCGATAACAGAAGGTCACCCTCTGATGCTGTGACATCTGATCCTCTGCTCGAGCTGAGAAAGTCACCGAGATACCGCCCTACGGCGGGTCTCCCAAATCCTCCGCCAACTCCGATGGGGAGAACGAGCGCGGCGGCAAATGAAAGGACCACGGGGATGCACCCGCATCGCTCGCCGAACCAGCTGCGTAAGCCGAACGGGAAGCAGATGCAGCTACCCTCGCCTTCTTTGAAAAAGACGAGAGCCGCGACCGCAATGCTCTCATAGTCATGGTCTCGCAGTGAGAGCAGTCGCCTCAGCGTGCTGGTGACCCAAACACTCAAGGCAGACTTTGTGCCCATCAGAGGGAGCAATGTGGTTGCCGCACCCATGAGCGCAAACACGGAATGACATCCCGAAAGATGTAAACCGGTTTGTGGAAATTCACTCTTTTAGTACTCTGGCTGAATCTGCTGAAGCACCCAGGGGATGAGACCGATGTCTGTTGAGACCGATCCGCTGCACGCGCCGTCATGCCAACAGAAATCTTCTTCTCAAATTTAAATGTAAGCTTCATAGGCTCCGAAGAACAAAAGCTGTTTGAATGGAGCACGCCATCTCCTTTTTATACCCGTATGTACGGGGAGGAGAATGGCATGCAAATTCCATTCGCCAAGCTCTTTGCCGCTTTGAGGTTCAAATCGGATGTAATAGGTTCTCAAGGGCGAATCCCTAGTGTCGTCATCAACACAACGTCGAGTGACTGACAGAAAGGGAACTATATTGAAGAAATATAGTACGAAAGCTGTATTTTTAACTTTTTCTATGACAACCACTATCACCTGCATGGGCTTGATTGCATTATTGCTTTTACAATGTGTCTGTTAGACAAATAAAATATTTAAGACCTTTTTTTAAGGAACACACTAGAAGATATATAGTAGTTTATTACATGTAAACACTGTTGCAACATAACAATTCATATATTTTATCTATTTTAGTATGCCTGAAATACTATCAGCATCTAGAACCTTACGAACAAAAACAAGGCAGATTAAGGCTCTGATTTAAATGAGCTTTATAGATTTGATTTTACATTTTAGTCATGCAGAGTAGAAATATGATAGTAGAGCTTTTTATTTTATTTATATTTTAACTGTCACCAGAGTTGAAGTGTTACAAGATAAACCAGTTTTGCATACATAAATATACACACACAAAGACCAATTTTACACCTGAGGCACAATCACACATATCATCCCTATACAAATATTCAAACATCAGATTCAATTTTCTTTTCAGTGTCTGCAATAAATTTATATTGTAATAAAATTTCCTTTCCTTTTACCTGTTCAAAAGTAGCAGTAAGATCCAAACCACTCTGTAAAAGAGGCATGCCATTACAGTCATGACAACAAGATGGCAGTGTAAACTAAGTCAAATCCCCAGGAGAATTTAGCCATGAAGAAGACACAGTACTTGAGATGGCATGCTGAAGATTAGAGTATTGTAGTATTGGTACAGTGTGTAAAATGTGTGTTTAAGAGTATTCTTGTATAACTGTTATTGCTCCACATGGAGAAGGGTCTGTCAGCAGCAGATGCACTTGCACTCTGTGTCATCTGCGCATCCTGTTAGTGACATCACTTGCAATCGCTACCTGCATTCTCCGCTCTGCTACCTGCAATGTTACAATTGATGCATATGACAAGTGTCGTAGTAGAACTACTCTAATACTCACATTGATAATTAATAGAGTAATGAAGGCTAAATTTTCAAAGGTAAGAAGAGAGGCTCTGAAATCCTTTACCTTTATTTTTACTTTAATGCAGGACATGTCTGTGTTTCTTGAAAAAACAGTTGACTATAGTTAAAGGGCCAGTTCACCCAAAAATGAAACTTGTCATTATTTGACACTCACTCTCATATAGATCCACACATGTAAGACCTCTGTGCATCTTCAGCAACACGAATGAAGATATTTTTGAATGAAGATATTTTTTATCCATGAGCTTCCAGGACCCCTCATAGACATTGTGGTAAGTTTTACTTTCAAGGTCCAGAAAAGTAGTAAAGACATTGTTAAAATGGTCCATGTGATCATAGTGGTTCAATCTCAATTTTATGAAGCGACGAGAATAAGTTTTGTGCGGAAAAAAAACTCTGACACACAATAACGCATGCGCATCCGTGTTGTGTGCGCGAACACTGGATGGCACATGCATGAGGGCAGATGCTGCCGTTCTGACTTACAACCCGGAAGCGCTACACTGTGTTTACAAACAGAGGAAGATGCATGCTGTATATTAGCTAATCTTATCATCTTGCAAATATGAAATATGAAAAAATAATGCCTGTGTCCACCCCCCACGCATGCGCCATCTGGCGTCGTGCGCACAATATGGATGCGCATGTGTCAGGGTGCTCTCGTGAAGACCGACAGGGAAGAAAATAATATGTTGATTAAAGTAGTTATTTTGTTTCTTTTGCGCACAAAACGTATTCTCATCACTTCATAAAATTAAGATTGAACCACTATGATCACAAAATTTTCATTTTTGGGTGAACTAACCCTTTAACAAGTTTTACTGTTATTTATTTTTATATTGTAATAGTGTTATAAATCCGCATATTATCATTACTTTGTTTGTTAAAAAAATGTATATTATTAAAAATAAGAATATTTTTGTAATAGTTATAAATAGTCTGTCTTATAAAATACGTTAAAATGAAACTGGAATATAAATATGCATAAACTTAAATTATAAGTAATTATAAGTAAAATAAGTAATTTGATATTGTCATTTAGGTATAACAGCTATAACAACTATAACAACTTCAGTTATCTTTTAGAATTGCTAGCTTTGCTGTAAATATTATAATAGTGGTATCCTATTTAAATGTATATATAGACCCATAAATTTATTGTTTTTCTAAGTGATCAGACTTCGGATTTTTTTAGATAACATGTGAAAAATCTCACAGATTTACACTGAAAGAGTAATATAGGAAGCACATTTCTATAGAGATTTCGGGGGAGGGACTTTTGGGACGTTTTGCCTATTAAGTAACCATCTTAAACACCCCTGTGCAACCTAGCTACGGCATATCAAGCATTTTCCATCTTGACACCCACCCATACCATGCAAGCATGTTGGTAAAGACATTTGCTGATTTAACCAAGATCACTAGCAGCTATGTCTCCAACTATCTGTGCAAGGCCTCAGGCAGTAACAGTTGGCCCTGTGCACACTGTGGAGAACGTACTCGGTTACTCACGTAACCTCGGTTCCCTGAGATACGGAACGAGTACTGCGTCGAAGACGCTATGGGAAAAAGCTCCTTTTTTCTCCGAGACTGAAAAACTTTTTAATCACGCAGTTTGACTGCAATGCCGTTGGAGCTCGACGCTCACTGCTTGAGCCAATGGCTCGGCAATGGCGTCGTTCAAACCAATGGCTCGCCAGCGGTGCTGCGCGAACCTATGGCGAAGCAGCATGCAAATTCTTCGAGAAGTCGCCAAAATGGGCGGGGCTATATTCGAGCATATAAGCCCCGTTTATAGGGATTCAGGTCTATCTGACTGAAGCGGCGACCTAGTTGGCAGCACTCTAGCACGGGCTAGCAGCGCAGTACTCGTTCCGTATCTCAGGGAACCGAGGTTACGTGAGTAACCGAAGCACGCCCTTCGATACTTCACTTCGTACTCGCGTCGAAGACGCTTATGGGGAACCAGTACAATCCCGCCGTGCTTGGTGGGTGCAACAACACTATTATAGCTTAGCAGCTAGAGGCTAACGTCAAAATAGAATGTTCGCCCTTGGGGTCGGTGTAGCCTCGGAGCTCGAAAGAGGTCCAAGAGCGCACCGATGAAATATCATACTGGAATAGTCCATGTATTAAACAGAGAGGATCCTGGACTGTAAAGCCGGAACCTCCAGATTATAAAATCTGGTAAATGTGGACGGAGAGGTCCAGCCTGCCGCCGCACAAATATCTGATATGGACACTCCGCCAGCCAATGCCCAAGACGAGGCTACGCCTCTAGTCGAGTGGGCTCTTAGTTCCATGGGACTCGGAAGACCCGAGGATGAGTATGCTAGCGAGATAGCTCCGACTATCCATTTGGACAGCCTTTGCTTAGTGACCGGATTCCCCTTGGTGCGGTCACCAAAACAAACGAAGAGCTGTTCTGACTGTCTGAACGAGGCGAACGCTGTAACGCAATAACACCTCAATGCTCTGACAGGGCATAGAAGATTAAGGTTCTGGTCTTGCTCTGAGGGAGGAAGAGCCAGGAGTGTAATGACCTGGGATCTAAACGGAGTTGAAAGTACTTTAGGTACGTAACCATGCCTCGGCTTCAGGACGACCTTGGAGTCGTTGGGCCCCGGACCGAGACAAGACGGACTCATGGATAGAGCCTGTAGGTCTCCTATGCGTTTCACCGATGCTAGTGCCAGAAGCAGAGCAGTCTTGAACGTCAAAGAGCGAAGGTCAACAGACTGTAGCGGCTCAAAAGAGGGGCCCCTTAGGGCTCTCAACACTAGGGGTAGGTCCCAAGAAGGGACGGTAGGGGGGCGAGGCGGTTTGAGTCTCGCGGATCCCCTTAAAACTGAACGACCAGTTTGTTCCTACCCACAGACTGGCCTGCTATAGGAGCATGCGATGCTGCTATAGCTGCTACGTGACCTTGAGTGTGGAAGGGCGCCCCTTATCCAGCAGCTCTTGAAGAAAAAGACAATATCGTTGATATGTCGCAAAGATATTGGGTCTGAATTACGGGCTGAGCACCATGCAGCGAAGACAGACCACTTGAGGCTATAGCTCCGCCTTGTGGGCGGAGCTCTTGCCTGAGAAATGGTATTCAACACGCCTCAGGTAGGCCGAGGGCTCCCGTCGAGAGGCCACAGATGCAGAGCCCACAGCTCTGGCTGTGGATGCCAAATGGTCCTGTTCGCCTGAGAGAGAAGGTCCCGTCTCAGGGGAATTGGCCATGGGTCTGCCGAGATTAGCCTCATCAAGTCTGGAAACCAGTGCTGGTTTGTCCAGAATGGGGCCACTAACAGAACTTTGAGTTTCTGTTCCCTGACCCGCCTGATAACCTGAGGGATCAGGGCGATCGGGGAAGCGTGCAGAAGGAGGTTGGGCCAATCGTGGGACAGCTGCGTCCTGAGCCTTCGAAAAAGTAGACTGGGCAGTGATGATTGTCTTCTGAGGCAAAGAGGTCGACCTCTGCCTTGCCGAAGACTTCCCAGATTCTCTGAACCGCTTGCGGGTGGAGCATCCACTCGTCCGAGGGGACATTGTTCCGAGACAGTCTGTCTGCACCCAGGTTCAGTCTGCCTGGTACATGCGTTGCCCTGATGGAACGCAGGTTGGCGTGGGCCCATTCCAATAGGTCTTTTGCCAACAGGAAGAGGCGGTTCGAAGAAAGGCCGCCCTGGTGGTTGATGTAAGACACCACCGCCATGTTGTCCGAACGGACCAAGACGTGGTGTCCCCTCAGTTCCGACAGAAAAGTGCGAAGGCCTAGACAGACTGCTAGCATTTCCAAGCAGTTGATGTGTAGACGGCCCTGCGTTTCCGACCAATGGCCGAAGGCGGGCCTGCCGTCGCACAGTGCTCCCCAACCTAAGTTGGAAGCATCTGTCGAGACCACTTTCCGTCTGTGTACTAAGGCCAGGGGAACACCCTGTTCCATCCAATGCTTGTTTGTCCAGGGGGCTAGGGCTGTCATACAGGCCCGGCTCACCCTGACTCGAAAACGTCCGTGACGCCACGCTTCGGATGGAATTCTTCGTTTCAACCAGAACTGAAGGGGCCGCATACGTAGGAGGCCCAGCTGCAGAACTGCTGATGCTGATGCCATCAGGCCTAGCATCCTCTGGAAGGTTTTGAGGGAGTGGGAGGCCCCTACCTTGAATGATGTTGCGAGTCGCCGGATGACGAGCGCCCTGTCTGGCGAGATCACCGCTCTCATGCGTGTGGAGTCCAGCACTATTCCCAGAAACAATATCCGTTGCCTGGGAGACAGCATGCTCTTGGCGAAGTTGATCCGAAGTCCTAGGCACTGCAAGTGGCTGAGGAGGAGGGATCTGTGATGTACTAGCTCGTCCCGTGACTGGGCTAGGATGAGCCAGTCGTCGAGGTAATTCAGGATGCGTATTCCCGTCTGTCTGAGAGGGGAAAGAGCCGCATCCATGCACTTCGTAAAAGTGCGAGGAGCTAGGGACAGCCCGAAGGGAAGGACCGTGTATTGATAAGCCACACCCTCGAAGGCGAATCTCAAGAATTGCCTGTGGTGGGGGGCAATCTGAATGTGAAAGTAAGCATCTTTCAGATCCAGAGAACAGAACCAATCTCCTGGGCGAACCTGTGAGAGGATCTGTTTCGTAGTTACCATCCTGAACGGCCGTCTCATGAGGGCCCGGTTCAGGCGTCTGAGATCGAGGATGGGCCTTAGCCCTCCCTCCTTCTTGGGGACGAGAAAGTAACGGCTGTAGAGACCCGATTCGCTTTGTGCTGGGGGAACCGTTTCTATGGCTCCTTTTGCCAGCAAGCTCGTCACCTCGAACGCAAAACCTGCGCATCTCGGTTTTGAACCGAGGAGAGTATCACTCCACTGAAACGTGGAGGACGTCGAGCGAACTGAAGGGTGTAGCCTCGATGTATTATCCCCAAGACCCAGCCTGACACTCCGGGAATGGCCTGCCAGGCCTTGGCCCGTGTGGCGAGGGGTTGTATCCGGACGAGCGGCTGATCTCCCGTGGAGAGATTGCTGCTCGGAGTTATAGGAAGAGGAAATTTGCTCTGTTTGTGATCTCTTGTGGCCGTAAAAACGGCTGTTTGTGTGGGCGCTTTTTGAGAGGGCCCTGGACACTGAACAGTTTGCACAAACACGACGGCCTTGGCACCCAGAACAGAGCGGGGTGAGCAAGGACCTATTCGTGGCAGCTTGAGGGGAGGTCCGGTGCTGACGGGACCTGATCCCTTCCTCTTCCCGTCTCGAGGCTCAGGAGGACGCTGGAGGCGCTGGGTCCAGCGTTATCTTGGGCCGGGGTCCCTGGCGCTTGGGAAAGGGGTAGCGTCTGGCTGAGCGTGAACGGTGGCGAGGCTCGGTCTTTTGTTCTGTGGCGCTGCGAGGCTCAGGGGGAGCAGCAGGCCTTGCTGGTCGCGGAGTCGGCGCCGTCTTGGGGCGACTCGGGGCAACCGCAGAGCTGGAGCGCTTGGGTAGGAAGTGCTTCATGGCCTGCGAAGATTTCTGCGCAGACGTGAAGCGTTCTGCAAACCCTTCCACAGCAGGACCGAAGAGACCAGAGGGAGAAACCGGAGAGTCGAGAAAATGTACCTTCTCTGCGTCCTTTATCTCCGTCAGGTTCAACCACAAGTGGCGCTCCAATACCACGAGGTAAGCCATAGATCTGCCGATCGCCTGCGCGCGTCATCTTCGTGAGCACGGGGCTAGATCAGTTGCGCTGCGTAGATCTCGAAACGCGGCAGGGTCCGGGCCGGATTCGTCCATGGAACGAAGGAGCTTAGCCTGGAAGACCTGGAGGACCGCCATGGAGTGAAGCGCCGAAGCCGCCTGTCCAGCCGAAGAGTAGGCACGTCCAGCGAGAGTCGATGTTGTCCTACACGGCTTAGAAGGGTGTGCAGCTTTAGATCTCCAGCCGATGGCGGAGGGCGGGCAGAGATGCGCGGCCACCGACTCATCCAATGGAGGTAGTTTGTCATAACCCTTCTCTTCGGCGCCATCCACGGAAGAGAGCGCAGAGGAAGAGGAAGGGCGGAGGCGGGCCGAGTATGGGGCGCGCCACGACTTTGTGATCTGGTCGTGGACCTCTGGGAAGAACGGCGAAGCTCTCTGACGAGGGGTTTGATGACGCCCCGGCAGGAACCACTCGTCCAATCGGCTGTGTGACGGCTCCTCAGGAGAAGACCAATCCAGTCCCAGCTCTTCTACAGCTATAGTCATGATGCGGAGTAATTCCGCATCCATGCCTACGCTGGCGGCGCTAGGACCCGTCGGAGGCAAGGGGGCGGGGTCTTGAATGGAGCCCGACAGCTCCTCACTTTCCGAAGCAGCCGAAGACGCGTTGTCCTCCATAACATCACCCTCGCTTCCTCCGAAGCAGACCATCTCGCTCGCAGCCGCCAAGGGACGCTGGTCTGGGTGTGTGAAGAGGACCGGAGAGGCTTCTCTTTGTGTAGCGAGTACGGCACGCGGGGGCTCAGCCGGCATGAGCGTACTCTCTACCGAGCGCCGTAATCCTCTACCCCGCTGCCTCTTCCGCACGGGTTCGTGCACAGAAGGAGGCGGGAGGGCGCGAGGTGCGGAATCGTGTCCTGAAAAGGACGCTATCCGCGAGCGCAGAGAAGCGAGACTCATGTCCTCGCAGTGAGGACAATCCGTCTCTTTGAGCGCCGCTTCGGCGTGGGCGGCGCCCAAGCACGAAACGCACTCTGAGTGCCTGTCAGCGGCGTGCAGCGGTGCTCTGCACGAGCGACAGGACCGTCGCGGCATTTGCAACAACGCCGTTTAGGAAATTGCTCTATGGAAATAGCTCTTTCAGAGTTGACGCCGGATGGCGGCAGGGGAAGCGGGACCGTCGTAGTTTGCCGGCGGTGAAGACGGCAACAGATCCAATCCGCTGCTTAGCTGTTCAACGGCGAGAGCGTTCTAAAAGAGCGTCGAGTCTCGGAGCAGCGAAGATGTAGCGTCGTCGCTGAAGGAAGAAGATCTGAATCCCTATGGCGAAACGGCGGCTTATATGCTCGAATATAGCCCCGCCCATTTTGGCGACTTCTCGAAGAATTTGCATGCTGCTTCGCCATAGGTTCGCGCAGCACCGCTGGCGAGCCATTGGTTTGAACGACGCCATTGCCGAGCCATTGGCTCAAGCAGTGAGCGTCGAGCTCCAACGGCATTGCAGTCAAACTGCGTGATTAAAAAGTTTTTCAGTCTCGGAGAAAAAAGGAGCTTTTTCCCATAGCGTCTTCGACGCAGTACGAGTGAAGTATCGAAAGGGAACACTGTGTGTGTGTGTTTGCATGTGTGTGCATTTTACTCAAGATGACAGCTAATAAACTGGTATTCAGATATCTTTGTTTTAACTCAAAAGTGTAGGGATGTGTGCAGCTGCATACACACTCTTCAAAGTGTGTGGGAGAACTGTTATAACTAATTTGTTAAATATGTAAATTTAGTAAAAAAATAAGTAAATAAATCTTATTGTTAGGCATTAGTTCAAAACAGCAGCGTTTGGCACTGATGACTACAATTACATGAGACATAGAGTACAAACACAGAAACACACATTTTGTGGATCCAAGCAGCTATTGCTTGTTTAGTTAGTTGCATATCACACTTACATGTCTTAGTACATTGAAATTCACCTTTAAAGATTAAAAACATGATGAGGAAGTGATTCATTTAATATCACATAAACTGAAGTACTTGAATGGTTCAGTAGTTTTACATATTGTGGATTTTCTTGTTGAATGAAAAGTACTGTCTGCAGGTCCCAAACAGTGCGTGACTGCAGTCCTGTTGAAAGCCTTTCTAATGATTTTTTCTATGGTCATAAACCTTCAGAATCATCCATATTCTCCCAGTTGCTTTTCCCCTCCCCCTGTAGCTCTATATAGATGGTTTAACCTGTGTTAACTCATATGAACAGGCCATAAATGAGGATCAGCACTAAGTAGCTACTGTCATGACCTCACCCTCATACCTCCTCTCCCCCTCTATTCCCTATTTTAAAGGTCCTTTTCAGCCACTAGAGCTTTTATTTATTAATTGAAATTACACTTATATTCCTGGCCTTCCCTCCCCCTGCTGCTGTGTATGTAAAAACACCACAAATTAGCCCAATGTATAGGCCAGGGAGCTGTGTTTAATGAGAGCCTGTCAGGGAGAGAAATTTGCTAGAATTATCATGCCGCTTATGTTATTGGGAAAGCATGGGAGGACAGTTTGGTACAAAGACTGGACATTCGGCCATGTAGACTACACAGCTATAAGACCCAATGCTGCAAAAGTGGACAAAATGCTGTTGAACTACACATCCTACTGTCCAAACAAATTGTTGCTTCCCTTACATATTTCCCTTCTCACTAAAAGTAGCGTATTTTGACTGTTGGCCAGAAACCTTGTGTGTCTAAAACAGCTACTTTTCAGGAAATGTAAAAAACGGTACAATATGTTTTATTAATTAAGCACTATTGTGGCTTCATATGTGTCAGATACTTGCATTTGTCATTATATCATTATATATCATTATTAACATTTGTCCAAATCAAGCTGTTAAGTTATAAGGTTTTTGACCAGTGAGTGTCGAAACATATTTTGTCCAGCTATTGAAGACAGTACTGGCCATGACACATTCTAGATTGACATTCTTTTCTGCTGCTCAAATGGCGTTTACGTGTACAAACTGTATATTGTATCGCCTAACCCTAAACCTAACACTCACACAAACCTTTCTGCATTTTTACATTTTTAAATAAATATCATTTAGTATGATTTTTAAGCTGTTTTCCTCATGTTTTTCCTGTTTTTCTCATGGAGACCCAAAAATGAATGATATTACTATCTTTGTGGACACCCATATGTCCTCTTGTGTCATGTCCTCTTGTGTAAAACTTCGTCAACACAAGACAGAAAACTTAGCACAACAAGCAATGTCATGAGGTCGGTACAAGATACACACATACAGTATATGATTTACACATTATGAACTCAAAGCTAATGGATCCACAGTGATGCTTATGCAACTCTACCTTCCCTAATTCATTTCAATAAACACTGTACCCACAAATGACACCCCACTTTGGGCCAGTGGGCCCTGACAGCTCCAGCAGTCTAATTATTCAGACAGCATCCAGAGCTAGATTATCCTGTCTGAGAGACGAAGGGGTTTGTGTCGAGACGGGGCATAGTGGCGGCCCTACTGTATGACAAGCTGAATAAATAGCCTTTGTCATCCTATCAGAAATGCTGTTAAGCTCTTGTCTTGATTATCTTTTCTCTTTCCTAGCTCTGTAATTAGTACCTGGCACTGACTGATGTTTAAGCTTGATTAAGGAAATGCTCATGGCCCAACAAAAGATCCACTTTTCCAGGTTTATTTGCTACTGGCGTGTGTAATGTTAGAAGGCAAAATGGTCAGATTCATTTACCAGCGTGGAGCTAAGTGCATTCTTGGCTCACGTAGAGGAGGAATTGTGTAAGTGCAACTCTAGCCAAGGACCCTATTTGTAATGGCCGAATGTTACTGCCCCATGTCCTTGTCTGAGGTTCTGGCAACTCTACACCTCTGATGCTTTGTGGTTTTATTTTATTCATGACTCGCTCTTTCTGTGTCTTTTATTTGCTTTCTGACATACTTTTACAATTCATTTATTTTTTTGATGAACTAGATAGGCATGTAAAAGGTGTTCAGTCATAAATAGCAGAGATATTTAATAATTAATCCATAATAATTTTTAGTGTTTGCTTTCTCAGCTTATGACCCACTTATTTACATTTACGCATTTGGCAGATGCTTTTGTCCAAAACAACTTACATTGCATTATATTATAAATGTTTTCTCAATATGTGCAATTCCTGGGATCGAACCCGTGACCTTGGCATTGTTAGCGCCGTGCTTCTGCAAGTTACATGTTTGTGTATGAAATAAGCTAATTTAGTGATGCTTTTCAGTAAGGTTTAGCACTCTTAACTTAACTATGTTTAACCTACATTTTTATAGGGACTGCAATGCACAGTGCTTGTATTGGTTTGCATTGTATTGCAACAAATAAGACTTCATGCTGTATTGCGACCAAATATGCCACTTTTCTAGTACTTTAGTCTCTATGTATCTCTTTCACACACACATACACACATACACACACTCACACCCCGTGTAAGAATGTAACAATGTGTGTGGAGGGGGGCTGCCAGCATAACAAATCGTCTCTGCAGCTCATGCATGCTAATGTTATGTTGTAAGCAGTTTTGTTGACAAGTGCTAATACTTCTTTCATACTATCATCAAAAGCGACAAATACAACAGCTATTACTCCCTCTCTCAGTTTCTCAGACATGATGGATGGTGACCTTAATGCGGGTTAGCCAAGTTGTTGAAAGTTAAAGTACCCGCCATAAATCATGGAATTATTACAATGAGCTTTAATTGGTTAAGGACTGTTTACTTCCTGAAGAGCTAAAAAAGATTGGGTTTTGTCATATTTTAATTTGCAAAGTGCATTTTCATTACGAATGGCACTTTAATATTACCCTCCTTTATCATGCAAAATATGCAACACACTGGCAATCTATTAATTGGGCACCAAATAAAAAATTGCATGGCAAGCGTAAATCCATGCGTTCTTGTGTGCATAATTTGTGTGGGCATGTGAGAAAGAGAAATAGCTGAATGTGTGTGTGCATCTATTAGGAATGCAGACACTTCATGGCTTCATATAATGTGAATGAAATACATATAAGCCATGTGTATTCTGTGTGGCACAAACCTTAACAGAGTGTTGTAATAATGAGAGGCATTTTGGACACTTTTGTTGATGCAACAAATGCTGCAATGTGCCTTTAAGTTCTCTCAGGGCCCTGGAAAGCCCTTCAAAAGCATTTTATGTGATGGACTTTATATGGTGTTGAAGGTATTATTTTATTATTGAAGGTAAAGGAAAATAATTAAGACATGGTTGAGGAACCCACATTTGCCATTTTAAGTGTGAAAAGTGTGAAAAGTTACGTTAAAAAAATTAAAACAGCTTGTAGCAGAGATGTATCTAATACAGAGAAAACTGTCCAGCAGGCGTTTTAAGTTTGTTACTGATGTTATGATAAGTGAAAATGTTGCTGCTGGAATTTAAATGTGTTTTAACTTTGTCATCAATGGTAGATCTAGACTCGGCTCAAACACAAAACAGTTAACAATTCAAAGCACAACTCAACCCACAAGTGAGGTGACATGAAGTAATGCCCAAAGGTTCAGGCATATTCGATGATTTTAAATAACATTAGACTTTTGATGTTGGCAAAATTAATATTTATTTTGTTAATATTTTAAATCTGTGGACATATTCTTTTTCCTGGCATATTAAGCCAGTCAGGTTCTGTTTCTGACCTGATTTTATGAATCACACTCTGTCCTTTCTGTCACTCAGCCATCACGCCTGACAACCTGACAGACCAACCACACACTGTCCCTTGGGACACACTGTGAAGTTTTTAAGGATTCAGGGAAAAGTGCTTGGTTTTCCAATAGCCAATGTCACATTTGTATAGAGACATACAAATGCATAATTAGAATTTTGATACACTGTCAGTATTGCGAACACAGATAGCTTATTTGTCAGTTCACTCTTGGCTATGGCTACAATGGTTACATTGATATGTGTAGCATAGAGTATTTTATAGCTGAATTTAAAATTATTGCCTTTTTTGTTGTTTTGACTGCTTTAATTTATATCAAGGGAAAAAAGGATAGAAGCCAAAGGGATCAGTAGCTCAGTAGATAGTTATACTCTTTAATATGGACCCTAGAAAACTTTTTAAAGTTACATTCTAAGATACATTTTAAAGTTAACATTAGCATTAGCTATTAATTATGAGATGTCAATGACCCAAAAAAGGAAAAATACAAAACAAAAATAAACAATTAATGTAAGTTTTCACTTGTGAGACGCATCCAGTTTTTGGTCTCATTAATGTCAAACTTAGTGTGATGTGAATTTACAAAGTTTGATTTACAAAGTATGTAATAAATGGGATTAGAACTAAATGAGGGTGCTTGAATGAGGACAGAATGTTCTACGCTTAAAATACAATGATTTTACATACTCAACTTACTCAAACATACTCAAATTTTGCTCTATTGTCAAAAAAGAAAGATGTGACAAAAAGAGAGAGACAGACACAGAGAAAGTGTGTATACCCTTGTCCCCATGATCCAGATATTAGAGGTGGATTAATATTCATCACTGAAATGCAGTTTAGATTCTGTGTTATGATCCAGTGCTTATGTGGTTTGGAGCAGTAGTGCATGCTAGCTGTTTGGGATGTGACTCAGTCAATTGTGTGGCTTTTATGTCGGATAAAAAGAAAATTTTAATGCATTAGTTCTTTTATTGCTGCTGTACAGACGGGGCAGAATGCCCCTACAGTAGCAGAACAAAACATTTCGCTCAACGCTTTCACACACTTTCTCTTTTTTTTCTTCTGATTCTCTCTTCTATTATTTTTATCAGGGAACTTTGTTTACAATACTGTAGGTGACAAAGACAAAGTCATTGCGCTAGAGTTGCCTTAAAATTTTGACAGGAAAGCACATACAATACTGTATGTTGAATGCCAGCCAATGCTCCTGCATTGGAAACAAGCATTATTTTACCTTGGTGGTATCTAATAAATTCATTATTCATGAACAAAGATGGTTGTATCTGGTGCCATTAATATCACCATGAATGTGAACTATTTAAAGAGTATTACAACTTAAACATTAAACATGTCAAGCAATAAAAACAGTTTACTGTAAGTATAACATTGAAAAAAAATCTTTAGTGTCTTTAGTGTCTTTACTAAAGACCTGTTTATGCTGTAACAGAATCTTATCTGTTTCGTTTTTTTAATAATAAAAGGTTTGTTTATTCATAATATTGCCTTATTAAAGCACTATAATAACTTTGTTTTCTGGTTATTTACAGTGAAAGCCATTTTATACCCATGAGCTTACTGTGTGGTAATCTTCTTACTAGAATAAACAGTGTTATAAAAGACGGGTACAGTAGGTTTTCTGAATATATATTTTCTTTGTAGAAATTCAAAGCAAGCATTTTAGGTTTAACTCAATGGTCCTTAGATGAGCAAATGCATGCCAGAATTATGTGACTGTAATGTTGTTAATGTATGGTTATCTGGTTTTTGTACCACTCTACTGTAAGTGATGTGATGTAAGAGAGCTGCTGTATTTTTAGCTGTGCCCATCCAGATTTAATGTTTGCCTAGCATCCTGTCTGCTAAACTTCTTCCACATGGTTTAAAGGCAGAATAGAGTGCATGTTTCTTTAATCGCTTACAATATATGACAATCCTGTGTGTGCATTACGGCAGTTGGTTCAAATAACACCATACAGAGCAATTTTAAAAAAATTACAAATTGTAAATAAAAATACATTTTGATCCATAGATATTACTAAGGTCCGTGAGGGAATGTGTGTATGTAGGTGTGAGTGTACTGTGTGTGTGTGTGTGTGTGTGTGCGTGTGTGTGCGTGTGTGTGTGTGTGTGTGTGTGTGTGTGTGTGTGTGTGTGTGTGTATATATATATATATATATATATATATATATATATATATATATATATATATATATATATATATATATATATATATATATATATACACCACAGTTTATACAATGCAGTTTATGAACTCTTCATTCAAGTGTTCAAGTGATTAATGACACAGTCTTCCTTCATTCCATGGTTGGCCTGCTTTTACCATCTCAAGAATGCAGCATTTTAGTTCATCTGTGTGGAGCTTTCAAGGTTTCAGTGAGAGTGAAAACACAGGAAAACGTCTTTCTTTCACAGGCATTGTGGCAAAACACAAAAGTTCAGTTTGTCTGTCTCACATGTGAAAGGGCAAAATAGACTTTTGCAGTTCTGTAACAACAGAACAAATCTGAACCTCTATGAAATGTATGTTAACTTATAAAAAGGTATGTTCACATCGGTCTCCTTAACACTTCATAAGAGATCTCAGTGATGTCAGAAATTATAAAATGTATTTTGTCTTTTATCTTTTTTTCTGACAAGAGCTGAAAAGCTGACTTAAAAGGGCCCACATAATTGTCAGTTTTCATGTAAAAAAGCTCTTAATCTCAATTATGTTTTAGTTTGTTTGAGTCAGCTAATGCCTCACTGCTTTGACTGTTATGTACAGTTAGACTTTTGTGAGACAGACTGTTTTAATAGCATTGGCACCAAGTTGAGGACAGACACGCTGACAGGACAAAATGGCCATAACTTTTTGTTTGCTGATGTGCTATGGCAAATCATGGGGCACGAGGAGCGTGTGTGTGCATATCTGAAATTCTGCACAGCTCATTTAGCTCCAGTGTTACCACCTGGGTGGTGGTCCTGCTTCTCCCCCAACCACCTGACAGCACTGTGGCCCAGGATATGGGCTTCACCAGCAGAATAATCAACACAGGCTTCCTGACTAATCACCCGCCACCAACATTGATCTGAAAAAGACAGAGTGGCTCCGGTTTTGAAGAGATGGATTTTCCCCCCATATTTAAAGAAGTGGTAAAATGTTATTGCCTTTTAAGGTCATGTCATTTCCATTTTGCAATGATGACAAAATCTACCTTCATCTGTCTGTAGACAGAAACATATTGGTATATGCTTTTATCACACATCATTATATAAATATGTCCCATACATATAACCCCATACATTATTTGTTTTATAATATCATTACCACACTCCATTAGGGTTTAAGAAACAGCACATCGCTAAATAGTTGAGTGCATTGGAGAATAGCACTGCAGTCTGGTTAATCCTAAGCCTCAGGTGGCATTTCATCTGTTCCATTCAGATCCTTGGAAAATCAAATTAAAGCAGAAAATGGTTGAAATCAAAAACGTAAACACAAAAACATTGGGCCGATTTTTAAATCGCCCCCCATGGCCATGCTTCTTGTTTTATTATCTGCAACAATAGTGGAAGTTTGTGGCATGCTTTTATTGAGCATATCCGGATTAGTATTGCTTTGACATTTGTGAGACTTGATAGCGATACTGTAATGCTTTCCTGGGGGAATGCAACCCATATGAGGGAAACTTGTTCACGCAACATCTGTTTAATGGAATGATTGCCTAAACTGCAGATAGTTTAAAACCAGTGAATACGCACATTCACAAATATCCCCTGATAAATTTTTCCATCTGGTTTGGGTTTGGTCCAGTTTTGGAAACTAAATAAAGGCATACACTGACCAAACATTATGTTAAGTTCCCTCAAATAAGCTGTAAACTATTTATAAAAATGTAAAAAAAATATTCTTCTACTAATTAAAATGAAGCAAAACATTAAATAAACATATATTTTAAAGGTATAAAATAATTGTATTATAATTTTATAATAATTGTATAATAATTTTTCCAAATTACTCATACACATCAATGTAATGGATAAGATAAAAATCAATCAAAGAAAATACATTATACTTAATTTATCCATTTGTGTCTGGACAACATGAATCATTTTCATTAACTAACTGCAATTACACAGATGAATAATGAGGATATTAAATGTTAAAATTTAATCTTATTTTTGAAGTGTGTTTCAGCACATCTAAAATGATTTAAAAGACAACTTGTTTAATGATCATTGTTCTCTAATGTTAAAATTTAGAATGTTTTCTGTTATGTATATACTGACACTTACAGTATTTATGTAACTGTTTTATGATATTTCAATAAAATGGAATATCAAAACGGCCTTTTGCGCTGCTAGCGCAATGCTGTACCAGTTGAGCCGCATGAAAACTAATATGCAATAACTGTTATGCAAATTCATTTTACTTCTTATGTAAATGTGTAACTTGTGTGTTAGCATCTTGTGTCAAGAAGTCTTTCAACAGTCAAGTTAATATGACAAATGTGTGTACACTTAATGAATTATCTTAAATCTTAACAGTCCTTATTCAGTACATGAAATATAGTCTTTTCAAATTTTTCAAACTTTTCCAAATTTCTGTTTCCAGAGTTAATGTATTTTTCTTTTCTTAAGGAATCACAAGAAATATTAAACAATAGTTATCATGATGTTAATTATGAATGTTCAAGATCTTTAAACAAGAAAAGTACTACAAAGTATTTTTACTATGATTTACTATTTGATGTAATCATTCCAATATTTCATTTTCAATAATTCATCATTCAAAAACATCAGTTTACATGCACTGCACTGTGAGGTCTGCCTGTAAGAAAGAAAAATCACAAATGAGATGTATTTAATATTTCAATTATTTCTCCTAGACACCAGCAACATATTGTATACATATTGAGCAAATATAATGTTTTGCTTATGTCTCCTATATCTCAGTTATTTCTCTTGAAAAAAAAAAACTGAAATCTCAACAGGTGTCTTCATTAGAGTTTCAGAAGGAATCTAACAAAATCACAAACTATGCTCAGATTTGACAAGTATGAAGGCAAAAATCAAATATCAAAAGTCAATATTATTAAAGATATAAACATCTTCTTATATCATCTTCTTATATTCCCAATAGATTATTTTACATATGAGAAACATCTCAGATTGAGTTGGTATTTAAATAAAACACAACATTAAATCTCCTGAGCTATGAAAGAGCAACATCTCCCCTGGAAGGTGTTTACATCTCTCTTAGATCCTCATTCACTTATCCATCCATTTGTTTGCCAGCATATGAACATGGTCGAACATGGGTGTATAGGCACAAACCATCTGGCTCATTTATCAGCACTGATTCACATAAACAAAAGAACACAACCCAAACTCTTTCTAAGTATGAATATTTAATCTGTTAGACATGGAGCTATTTTATTTTTCAAAAATCAAAATGATCAAATAACAAAAAATGTGTGTGTGTTCTGGCCAGTTCCCGTGCATCAAACATGCAGAAATGTTTGTGTGAGGGTTAGGGGATATAATATAGAGTTTATGTACACTATTAAATCATTATGTGTGTGTGTGTGTGTGCGTGCGTGCGTGCGTGCGTGCGTGCGTGCGTGTGTGTGTGTGTGTGAAATAGTTTAGCATATTTTTTTGCAAGTGCCACTCAGTTTGAAGCCCTGTATCTGAAGTATAGATTTGTCAGATTTAACTGTGTGACTTTATCCAAATAGTATTTTAGTTGTGCATTATTCTGTCAATAACAGTAAGTTTACTTCAATAGCAAATCATTTAATGTACAAGTGACAGGTTAAAAAAAGGTGTCCTCTAGAGTGATATTTGTCTGTTTTGAAAGCCTTAAAAGCATCTACAACATTACTGCATATCCCTTCAACTGGAGGGGTATAAAAGTTCAAATGTCAGGTAAAAAGAGCTGTGAAATAGATAAGCAATGACAGCCTTTTTTGTAATAGAGGAAAAGAAAAAGCTATTCGATTGTCATCTGTAGATTAGTGGGCAAGCATAACAACAAATTATGCAGTGTTCGAAAACATACATATCCATAATTAGGTGGCATTTGATATTAAATGAGGTAACAGAATTGACTTATTTATCTCCCAAGGACTCTAGAAGTTCCATTAGAATGGGGAAATATGAGTTGTTTGAAATGGTAAGAGTGCCGAGCTGTGGTCAGATTTGAATAAGCCCCCCTTTGTGAAGTTGAAAGGCTTGCTTTTTGCTCTGAGATCACGTACCCTGCTGGGAGTTTGGGATGGGAATTGGAGATCAATGGATTTACTGCGTAATCAGTTCACTCCAGGCCTGATGGGCAAAGTACCCAGGCTCAAGACCATTAACTAATCATGTCATTATGGTGACCGCTGCCACCCGTACCTCTGACCACCTGCTTTTTAAGTGGAGAGGGGATATGGCTTGTTGTTGAAGCATAAGAAAAACAGAAGAGCAATAACAATGTATTAAAGTTCACATGATAATTGACTAAACCTACAGATGCTTTTGCATCTAGCTCGTGCTTTCAGAATAGTGGTTATTTTTAGGGCTACATTTGAGATTCCCATACTCTTTTGCTAATTCCACAGCAAATCATCCATCACTTAAAAGGAAAATACCTATACTGTTTCCTAAATTAAAGCTGTAATCAGTAAAATTTGAGCTTACTGCAATTCACAACGGTAAGCTTGTAATGATGATTTATAAGTTGAGCTGTTGGGTTAGATTTAGCATTAAATTTTAATTCAACACCATTTAAACCGATGTATAGGTAAGTATGTAAAGTAACCTGCAATTTTATGTTTAAAGTTATGGATTGCAACTTTAAATAAAAAAACAAAACAAATGTGCTATTGCATACCAGTGGATGTACTTTAAAGCAGAAACGGGGGCACATTTGCTTGCAACTAATTTCTGAAAGGAGTGGGCTGTAAAGTATGCTGGAGCATGTGCCTGTAATAGGGAGCAGTGCTGCTCTAAGCGAATATGTCGCCTCTTCTAGGATCCCGCAGTGACTGAAAGGAAAGAGCATACTGCACTATGAAATAAACTTTTAATGACGTTTTTAGGTAGCAAGTATGTTTGCAAAAAGAGACGTGCATTTACTGTATCAAACAAACCTGGAGTATGCACCGATGAATTGGATTGACAATTTTCTATTCTTTGGATTTTCTTTAACGGAATATTGTCAGTATTTTTATGGCCTAATTTAATCCCTGCTTATTTCTTTGTAGCACATGCTTCTATTCAGTTATTATGCTGTAAAGGTGGAAACTGAGGCAAATTCTAAACACATGGAATAAGATGAATTACTTTTCCCTAAACAGGCTGAGAGGTTTTACCATATCAACATATTTATGTTTTTGCACTGCTGGCATCACTCATAAATGCGGTTCTCCCCTGTGAGTGCAGGCATGTGTGTCTGGGTGTGTTTTACACTTAAAATATGCATCAATTACAAAGGGTATCTGTTGAATAAATGATAACCTACATCTTAGAAGCATATCTAGGTGAAATCAAGATGGATCTCTTTTTGTTGCCGCACTCAGGTGGGAGCAACAAGAACAACTCTAGATGCTTGTATGCGTGAGAATATGTGTGCGTGTTTATAAATACAAAGCTTTGTTCATTCATTTATAAGGCCATGGCTTGCAGAGGCTGCGGTTTCTTTTTGGTGCCGCAGCGCTTTGCTACGGTGAGTCAGTATGTCTGCAGGTCCCTCTGTGGTAAAATAAGAGCTGTCATACTGCTCTTGGGGTGCAGTGAGGGCCTGTCAGGGAAGACTGATTACCTTCGTTGAGCTGCTTGATTCCTGGAACCCAGAGGCTTGCTGGAGCAATCAGCAGGTGTCTTGTGCTGCTGCTTGTTACTGTGTTTGTGTGCATATGACAGGAAGTCCATTCCTGTCTGTTTTAGAAGGTAATACAAAATTTTATAGCATATATGATTTACTGACAATTTAACTTACCAAATCCGTAGGTTACCTTTAATTTAGGCATGATGTTTAATTGGTCAATGCTCCTATAGCTAGTATGTTAATTTAAAATAAATACTTATATATTTATAATGATTAAAACCATTCATACAAAAAGAAATTGTCAGGGAGGCTTTAAACTTGTCAGGGGCCAAGCTAGCAGTGCTGTGACTGAGAGGGCTAATGATTTAGCTCAAGTGATGTGGGGTCCTGAGCACTGGCTGCTATTTCTGTGAGAGGTGTCATCCAGACAAGGAGAGAGCACTCTTGACAAGAGACAGAGTCAAGGGCAAACAGAACACTGCTGCTGCTTTATTTAACAAACTGCAGGGAAGGTTAAGAACTGGGTGTGTTTGTACCAACTCAACACTTGGAGGGCGACCATGCATGATGCATGCAGGCCTCTTAATAAGAGTACATACACTCTTAGGGAAATGTCTTGCAGGCTTTGGTACTAAGTTTTCTCTTATTAATGCAGTGCCGATTTGATAAAGAGTGCTCTAAGAGATTCCTTTATCACTCTGTTTACTGTTTAAAATAAGTATGTGTGAAGTTAGCAAATGCGACCCTGTCTGTGAAAACCAGGCTAAAGTCTCAAAATCAAATTATGAGATAATGAGCATCAAAGTTTGATTTCATCTATAAATATTATTATCATTTCAATATTTGTAATTTTGTAATTTGTAATGTCATTACTCAGTCAATATTAAAGATATCAATGTTATATTTTCACAGAATTTTATTTACATTATGTAGGATGATTTTTATGTAGAAAACACTAAATAACAAAAAATGACTTGAGCTGGGTTTTTTAAAATATGTGTCTGTGCATTTTCTGATGTCAGTGTAGTATCATAGAGACCTCAGCTTGTTTAGACCTGCATAATTTAAAAATTAATTGTTGAAGTGTTTTATTCTGGTTTTGGTCCATGGTAATACAGTGGTATTACCACCGCTTATAGCATGATTTCAGTGTGTAAAATCTCAGCTCATTTTATTTCGTTTCTTGTTTAGAAAGGATTTTTTAGTTTTACTTACTCCCAAAAACTGAGATAACTTCAGATCACATACATGGGACAAATCAATTGGGAAAACAATGTAAAAATTGCACATGTAAATATCAGTAGTCAAGTGGCACATGCTTACATCCATTGTTCTTTAATATTTGGCTTTGAGGTGGAGTTTCTAAATAAGAGTAGAAACTGCCAGTAGCATATTGATCTTGGGACACAGAGAACTGGTTATGATCATCATATTCTTACTTTTAAAATTTAGACCTGTACATTCTCAGGTTTCCCCATTAAATCGGGTGGCACAGTGTGCCAAGATAACATTGCCAGCTTTATGTCTGAAGCAGGTGCTTTGGTCCTGACCATGTTCTCTGATGTTTCAGGACCAATCAGAGGTAAAGGGATTGAGCGTTTAAACCCATGGCACGGATGTGAGACCTTTCCGCTTGCTGTTTCAAGGGCTGCTGCTGGAAAAGCTGTCTGCAGTCCTTTGATCAATTGTTCTGCTGCTTGGCTTCTCTTTCACGCTCCCCTGTGCTCTGGAGGTACTGGGAGCCTTGTCTGCCTGCTGGCCCGCCAGTGCTGTTGTGGTGGCGTTTGCGCTCGGGAGATCAGAGTGGGAGAGGGGGGTGGGGAGGAGAGATGATGGATGATAAGCCCTGGAGCGAGGTGATGGAGAGTAGCAAGGAACGCAGAACAGTCACTGATGGAGTATGTGGGTGCACTGTGGGTGTTCTTAGAATATGCTGGCAACAGTCAGGGTTGGAGATGTCTTACGTTCATGTAATAAAATATTCCTTGATGCATTAAAAGTGCACTCAGGAAGTTTTTGTTTGTTTGTTTGTATTTGTTTTTAACTGCTGATGTTACACACCAAAGCTGTCTATTTATCTATTTTGTTTTGTTACTTTTTATCTGTTTTCTCTGTCTCATATTACACAAATGACTATTTACTAAGACACTATTTATTACTTTTTTAGTTAGCAAGAAATAACCGTATTTCTTTATTTATTAATTTATATACAAAAATATAACTTTTATTACTCAAGGTGATGCTTAAAATAAAATGCTAATAGTACATTATTGCAAATTCTTGGCAGAGAATGAGTATTCTGAAGATTTTAAAATACAATTTTGATTTATTTTGTATTTTATATAAAAATAGTGATATGGGAACATATTATACATGTCTAATTCTAAAAGGTGAAAAAAATTAATAAGGATAAATAAGTAACCTTAAACTACAGACCGGTATTGAATAATCACATGCCACAACTGCTGCTCCCTGTTCTGATCCCTCCCTCTGCACAAAACATCTTTTTCTTCTGTGGCATACATGGAAAGCACTGACCTTTTCAGAGAGTTGAGAACTTAAATAAATATTTAAATATTTAGGTTTGTGTTATGATAGATCCCTGAAGTGCTAAGCATGTGCAATGCCTCTGATTAGCACAGCTTGTCAGCCTACTGTTTTTTCAACCTGTGCTGGGTGTCATATTGCTCTTTGTTTGACAGATGTACATTTAAACAAGCACAGGTACCTGTTTACAACTGTGCTGGTAGTCTGCTCTAAAAACATGTAGAGGTGAGGAAAACCACTCTGCTAGTTGACAGTTAGTCTAATAGCCTCCGATCCACCGTTCTCTTCCCTGCTCTCTTCCCTGAAATGGGGCTTCTCATGCAGTACAAGGTTTGGTGTTAAGGTAGCTCTAAATCAGGTAGACTTTAATGTGATAGAAACAGTGTATAGAAGTGCCAAAGACTGTTACCCGGCTTGCTCTTCAGGCTTGACCTGTGAGAGACCACTAGCGCAGATCCTACTGTGAAGATAGATAGCTTCAAGAACAAGTGACTTTCATGGGCACTGTCTGAATGTCCCAAAGCTTCAGAACTTTATAAAATATTGTTCTAAAAATGTCTTGTGGATTTTCAGATTTATATTTACATGTGTTTAAGCTAATATTACCCACAACCTTTGGCTTATGGAAGATGAAGATACCCAAGCCTTTGTGTCTGAATATTTTGATTATTTATGCTTGATCAAAGAATAAAAGCTAATGGGGCATTTAAATAAATGTTAATATGGAGTCTTATAGGTTTTAACTAATTTTAGTATTATTAATGTTGCTTTGTTGTAATTAATTGTTTTCTGTAAAGTCACCATTTAGGTGATTAATGTTTGCTATGGTAAACAAGCATCCCGTTCAGCATGTTACATTTTTCTATGCAATAATGAAAATGCATTCTGACTTATTTACTTAGATTAAGTCATGAATTCCTGTGTTAAAATACATGAAAGAAATAACAAATTAATGAAGGATTCAACTCAGAGCAATTCATATTACAAATTATTTTAAATCATCTTGGAATTTAGTGTATTAAACATAAATGGTTTCAGAACACTCTAAAAAAATGCAACGCTCAATATGTCCACTCTAGCGATGGAAGTCCCGCCTTTCAGTAAAAAGAACCAATCATCAATTGATAAAGACTTACATTTCTCTAGACTTATGAGGGGCTGCTTACGAAGACTCGCAAGCCAAGCCAAAAAGGTGTTTTTTGCACAAGTTAAGCTTAAAGGTGACCTATTATGCCCCATTTTACAAGATGGTGTCTCCAGATTGTGTATGTTAACTTTTAGCTTCAAATTCCCCATAGATAACTTTTTATAGCTTGTTAAAGTTGCCGCTTTTAGTGCATGAGAAGAAACGCGCTGTTTCTGTGTGTGCCCCTTGCACAAATGCAAATGAGCTGGTGCTGCAGGCTCCCTTGTCAGAAGAGGGAGGAGCTTCACGCACAACAGCACCTGCTCTGATGCTTTTTGTAACACAACAAAACAGGAGAGATTCTAGAAGAAGCGATCTTTATGATTGTACTGTGGATGATAAACACGTGTTTATGAATCACACAGACAGGGAGCACGGCGCGATTAAAATAACGACGTAGCTGGTCTCATGGTGCCTTTGCATGCTGTCACAAACTTTATGAACTCAGACTTGTGATTATGAGCATGACAAATTTGCGTGGTCTACATCAAAGGGCTTTCATGTGCAGTATTTACCTACCACATTCCTATTTACGATCATTCTGGTAACACATGAAGGCAGCAATGTAAACAGGCAGAGACAGTGGCAACTTTAGCAACATTAGCCTTCCAACGTGGTAAGAAGCTCATTCAGATATAGAAAATATAACACGTAAGACCTACTTCCTCTGTAGCTAAAGTTCGCGAATGAAGCATTGGTTCAACCATTGAACAAATCCCACGTTGAACTGTCCCAAGCTTGTAAAGCAATCCAAAGTGAAATTATTGGCACAAATATATAATACTTTACTTGTTTGTTTGGTAATATTTCCTCTGTAAACAATTATGTAATCACTCTGTCCTCAGTGGCTCTGAGACTCCTATGTTCATTGTTGCATCCTAAAACGCAACATCTAATATTTCTTAGACACAGCCATTTCTTTTTCCTGCAGCCTACGGCACAATGTTGGAGGAGGCGGAGCTTCTATGTCTTGGTCAAATAGGGCCATGAACACCACAAATAGGCAGGGTTTTTCCATCTTGTTTCGCAACAAAGTGCCGGAATTTTAAACAGCGTATTTAGACAGACTGGTTTTCATTTTAGGGTAATATAAAGAAATGACTGGGTCGATTTCTGTCATTATAGGCTTGTTGTTTTCACACACTGCGGCCACACAACTGTGTTCAAACACCTTATAAAAGTGAGTTTTGCATAATAGATCACCTTTAAGAAACAAAGGTTATGATACAGTTAATGTCAGTATTAATTGTTGATTGGAACTATATTTTTAATTTGCGATTTTATTATGATTGTAGAAATATTAGCTTTCCCCCATTCAAGTAGATGGGGCTGTTGTCTTGCGTGTCTTGTTGAGAGGCGTTGCAAACATGGTGGCGGAGTGAACAGACTTCCGTAAACAGGACCATTAGAGGTGCTATATAGCTTACCCACTCTTAAGAACCGCTGAAGAACCACACAGGTGCTTAACAGGTTCTTTATACAGAACAGTGCAATATAGCACCTCTATTTGATGAAAAAAGTGCTATATAGCATCTAAAGTGGTGCTATATAGCACTTAAAGTGGTACCCCTACTATTCCGAGCAAAGAACCACTTTTAGTTCTGTTTAGCACCATTTGTAGTTGAGTGTACTTGAGTGTAGACTCAAGTTCTTTAATACTCATTTTTATAAGACAACTGGTTTCCTCACATTTTTTCAGTAAACTCAACATATCCGGGTTTACACAACGTTAATATTTAAAATCGGCACCCAGACAAGCACACTCCTAACAAATACACTTTCCCTTTATTTCTCTGCCCTCAAAATAATGAACACACTTCGCAACACAGGCATGGAAAACGATCTGTCTTTATAAAAACTAACCCACAGCAAAATAACAATAAGAATGAACAAACAAGTGAAGATGACACAAGTATATACAGTACAAGGAAGACTTTAATTTAAGTCACCAGCGCACCACCTCCAAATAAGCAACACTCAAAACTGTTCTGTTACTAAACTAAAATTACAACAACATCACATTTCAATTCTGTAATACTACTTCTTTCAGTGTGATTGTATGAAGTGGTATTATGTACAAGCTGTTACGGTCCGGTGTAGCGTGCACACAAGGAAGCACAGAGACAGGAGTACACGGAATAATCTTTACTTTGAAACAGGAACAGAACTACACGATACACTCTTAACATAACGTTAACACGAGACCAAGACAAAGGGGAGATGCAGGGTATAAATAGAGTCCTTGATGACGGTGGGCAGGTGCAGGTGATCACAGAAGACGAGTAAGTGGAAACAGGTGAGTGGAGTGCAAAGGATTATGGGAAATGGAGTCCGGGGAAACACATGGGGCTGTGACACAAGCAGTGTACTATTATTTTACGTATTGAAATGTACTTTACCATCACATTTTGAAGTACATTCTTTTATTGAAACTACGTTAATTAGTTCTGCACATACTGTAGCTGATAAAAACAAAAATAACTGTGGAGATAAAAAATATTGTCAGCCAGCTGATTACTGGTGGAATCAGTGTATATACATATATATATATATATATATATATATATATACATACATGGCTTACAATACTGTACATGTAGGTTTCTCTTTCAGAGAAGAGCAGAGTCAGCAAGAGAGGTATTAATGCATGAAAAATGAGCAGCACAATAAAACTGAACGACCACATCACACCAGGCTTATTAAGATAGAGAAGCCAGCTGAATTACCTGCCTGACACTTACTATTTGTCAGAAAACATTAAAAGACTGGAAACTTGGTGAGAAAACATTAGATTTTCACAAAGGCTCAGTTCTGACTTATTACCATATCTTGTCACAAAACTAAGACTAGGCTCAACAGTATTACACCTGTACTTTTGATTGATGACCTGAATGAAAAACTTTACTTTATTGACACATACTGTTCCTTGCAGGTTCCAACCATAATGTATGCCCAAAACTAACAGTTGCTACATTGACATTGATAAACTGGAATAGGTAACTATCTAGTCTTAACATCATAGGTGTACACAAACAGAGGTTATTGAGGTGTTTACTGGGTAGTTTTACCAAGTATGTACACATTCTGAAGACCAACCCCCCTGCCACAACCACCAAAGAAAAAAAATCCTGTCACATTTTCACTTTGCACTTAACACTTCCCTGTGGCTCATGTTCTCATTCATCAAGCATGTTTGTCCCACTGACAAGCTGCAGAGCACCGCCTGAATATCAATATCAGCTAAGACAACAGTGGCGAGCATGGGGCGAGTAACCTTCAGCTAAATGTCATTCTGCTTAATCCTATTTGAAAATTAAACATTGAAAAAACGTTTAGCATCTTCACTTCCTCATCTTCACACTTGCCTCTTTCTCAGTTCAGCATGTCCCTGGCATTTGCAAATATTGTGTTATCCAGGTGTTTATTATTTACTATTTGTTAGTAGCACTGAAGTAATGACTAACCAGAGAGTAAGAGATACTGAATACCCATTCCTGAAGCTATTTGACATTTTTCTCTGTTGCTTCCTTATGTTGTGGCACTGTACAGTATATGTGCACAACCATATATTTTTAACCAACAAATGAGTTGTCCGAGCTGGTAAAGTGTGCCTTTCTTGACAAATTTCTGAACACTCTCCCATGTGCCAAATGTAATTGTAATATGGTAGGTTTTTATATGAAGATGGGATATAAAAAAGTATTTTGACAGCCAAAAAAAATTGAAACACCACCACCAGGAAGTCTGGTAGCTTGACTGTGTGTCTGCAACTGCAGTTGCATGCATGTTTGAATAGCAAATGTTTAGTGCTGTTGTGTAGACCCAAACATTATAATTGCTAAACTAACACATAGGGTTGAAAATGAACAGGAATTCATTTCTGTGTCACAGTCACCATATTTCTTTTTAAAAGGCACTATTTGCCTTCCTACTGTACGTTCACAGGGGCACCAACACTGATCAAAGACTAGTGGCTGAGATGCTTGTCCAGAACAGTGGGGGTTAAAGGTGGTCTTCTGACTGGTCACTTGTATTGGGTTAGTCACATGGTCAAGGAAAATGTAAGATATGCTCTGGCTTCAGCTCTGTGTTGGTCTCCTTGAGCTCTGCTTTTGGATTCTGCCCTGACTTTATGCTCTTCTTCTTATGCTCTGGGTTCAACTCGACCACTTGCCCACTAAGCCAAGTTTCCAGACTCCCCTCTTTCCTCCTCTACACTTTCCTTATTTCGCTTTAATAACTTTAATTTAGCTTTAATAACTGTGCTTATTTCCATCATTTGTATTAGTAGCAAAATAATGGAAATTGACCAAAAATACATAGTTTTATAGCATCTTGCTGTTAAAATTTCTTTAGTCATTTTGGCATTCCTATAGCCTAAACCATTGTAGTTGAACCACCCTTACACAATACAAAAACACTTAAATTAATACATATAGAAATACAAACACATTTCAATCAATTTAGTTGCATCATGGAAAACTGATTTCTACTTTGAGTGACGACAGCAGCGGAAATGTGGACCATTCCAAAATAGTGGATATGTTGACATCTCTGGAGTGGTCTGAACAAAAGACCGGTAATTCATCCTGTTAAACCTTAAGCAAACATGCAGCATGTACAGTTTTCCACCAAATAATAATTAAAAACATGTGAATTAAAGTGAGGGAAAATAAATAGTTAAAGAGCCAAACATTCTCTGTAAATGAGAGCTAGTGTTTCAAGGTTTAGGCCCAGCATCTGTGTTAAAGTGACTTTGACAGGAAGAAAGAGGCACATCAGTCTGATAGAAGACATGCCCGAGAGGCCTCCATGCATCAAACGCACATATTTACATAAACAAATCCTCCCATATAGGCTGTAATTACCACACTGACACTACCATCCATAGAGGTGAAAAGAACTAGTCTGATAGCGAAAGATTCACAATGACAGCAGTGGATGCTCAATCAATGCCGCAACATTGAGACCTTTTTATGTGTGTGGATTGAGTCCTTTGATAGGCCTTTATACTACTACAGAATATATGGACACACTACATCATCTTTTGAAAAGGTGCTTTCCCCTTTCATAAGAGAAGATAAAAGGAGGGATGCACACACTTTGTTATGAACACAATTGTATAAATGCTAAAAGCTGCTCTTTGAGGTGGGAAAATATACAGCCGATGGTTTTGATCAGACACTATAATTTAGTTTACCTTCTATTTTTTCAAATATTCATTCATTCATTCATTCATTCATTCATTCATTCTGATCTTTACATGAAAATTTACACATACAGTAGTGCATGAAAAATGTGTGCATTGTGTGTGTATGTAACTGGTTTGTGTTGGCTCTTTATTTTTCTTTGCTTAACCACCATGTCTGTGTGGACAAATACATGTCTATTACAATAATTGTTTTAAGCAGGGAAAAGCTCAATATGTTGGCCTAACACATTTTTTTTGTGCATGCTGTCTGTGTATTTTGCAGATGGGAGATGCAGGATGCTGCAGCACTAGAGGATGAACAGAAGATTTTAGTGGATCAGTTAAAGAAGGTTTACTTCCAAAAGAGCTATAGCACAAATGCTCAAATACTTAACTGAAACACTAAATCTCTAAAACATTGAAATATGGACAATAAAGCAGTGTTTGTAACAGAACTGCTGTAGAGAAAATTGTAGGATGGATATCCTGATGATTGAGACTTACTGTGCTTAACAAATGTTTAATAAATTAGTCAGTTTCAGTATTTGTATAATATCAGTGGTTACATAAAAGAGAAAAAAAACATTTATTTTTGAGTATTTTTTCTGCATCTACATGTATGAATTGATTTATTGTATGAGTGAAATAAATGACATACATCTATTGCATAAAGTTTTCAAACCTTTTTTACTTGAAAAGCAAAGATGTCAAATGAGTCTTTCTATATTTATTCTACAAATAAAACATGATTATATGATTTTTTCTAGTCCACTTCAATAAATACCAGAAAAGCAACTTAAGATTGTGTATATTAACTATGTGATTTACATACTGTACATACATAGAATACATAGAATGTACAAAACATGTTTTTGTCTGAGCACAGTATGTACAGTACCCTCCATAAGTATTAAGATAATAAAGGCAAAAATGCTCTGTTTGCTGTGGAGTCAAGAAATGTCTAAACAATAAATAGGTAAATGTAAGACAAAAGTACAGAATGTCAATTTTTTTTCCACATGTTTAAACATACAATTTATTAACTAAATGGAACAACATGTGTGGATTTTTAATTCTTCTATCTAATGTGAGCATATTGAGACAATTGGCTGACAAGTGTTGAACTGTGTCTGATGTTGGGATGAAAGGTTGTGTTTTGTAGGAAAATGATTTTGTTAAAACATAATAAAATGTGACATTCTGTACTTTTGGCTAATATTTATCTTACTAATTTCGACAGCAAACGTTTGTCTTTACGGTCCCAATACTTATGGAGGACACTGTATATGTCTAATTGTTTGTCATTATGTCTGTATGTCTTGTCATTAAAACAAAACAAAATCAAATGATCAGTGTGTATAAAATGCCATGTTTATAATTATTTTTGCTTATTTTAAGATTAATTGGGAATAATATTAATTATTAATTGGTAATAATAATATTATTATGTTATCATAAACATAAATGTATATTTACTCATACCAGCTCTGATGCTCTCTCAGATTAGGTTAGGGGTCATCTCTTTATTGTGATACATTGATTAGGGACCAATTAGTGGCAAAATATTATTGGTATTATAAAAACATGCATTTTAACAACAAAACAACACGTGATGTCCATTTCAAAGGCTGTAGGGCAGTGTTCTCAAACTCAATTCCTGGAGGGCCAGTGTCCAGCAGACTTTAGCTCCAACCAGCTCCAACACACCTTCTCTGCAAGTTTTTAGTAATCCTGAAGACCTTGATTAGCTGGATCAGGTGTGTTTAATTAGGGTTGCATCTAAACTGTGCAGGGCAGTGGCCCTCCAGGAACGGAGTTTGATTCCTTTAATGGAGGTTCTAAAGGGGACATAGCTGCGGAAAATAGGAGTGCTGCAGCACTCCCTGGCATTGAGCGAAACAAAATAATTAAGCTGTGTTCTAAATAAATAAATAAATAAAATTTGCATAAAAAAGAAATAAAATTGATTTTAGTTTATTCACTAATATTTGTTGAAAACTTTATTAACTATTTGTAAAAAGTAATCCACAATCACAACATAGAATTGTGGCCTAATTGTAGAGAATCAGACTTGTGACCCAAAAGTTGGTTTGATTCCCGGTGCCAGCGGGAAATGACTGAAGTGCCCATAACTAAGGCACCTTACCTCCAGTTGCTCCAGTGATTCTTACATTTAAGTAAAACACCATTTTTATTATTGGCAAGTAAATTTATGGATTTATTTATTTAGTTTTTATCCTATTTTTAATTCAATAGTATTGAAAAATGCAGTTCCCTAGATTGGTTAAGCATAACATTTCACATAGTGTGTTCATGACTACAGCATATCTTTTTTTCCCCCAAACAACATAAAAGGTGCTTGGGCTTAATTAAAAAACGTTCGCACTACTACTACTGTCTTTTTTCAGAAGAACAATCATTACATTTCCCAGAAATTAATGATTACGCTTCACGAAATGTTAAGTAAATGTCAATTTTATTATGGTTGCTTTACTGAAATGACAGAAACAACCTTGATGCGACCGCCGAGAACGCAACCTTCGACTATGCTACTGTCTCTTTAAATCCCGCCGTCAGACGTACGTCAACGAAACGCTTCCGTTTCCGAGGAGACGGACGCGTTCCTTCCTGTTTGGGTGAAGGAGGAAGCACAGGATGTGTGAGATCTCACATGTGCTTGTTGTTATGGTACGTGGACGGAATGACATGCATGCAAATACACATAAACTTCTCCCACTGACCTCATTTAGCTGTTCATCAGGCTTATTCATGTCTTTAAGTGCGATGCTTTACGTCTGTGCGCTTTGTGACTATATTGTCCCATTTGTTTGATGACTATTTGTAAAAATTACATGGAGTCCATCCAGTAATTATACAATGTATTTAGTTTCTCTGCATGCTCACAGTGTATCGGTAGATCGCTGTTTTCACTGGGTTTGTTTGAATGCAGACAATCATTTAGGTGCATAAGCGGTCTCTCACTTTGGCACGCTGGTTTTAATACCTAAATCAGCTTGTTAGCACAACGGCTAGTTGCGTTAAAAATACAGTCTGCTCTGTCTGGTCATAGTGCACTCTCATCAAAGTGTTGCTTTCACTTTCATTACACTGACTGCTCACAAATAAACAGAATTCAACGGCAAGTCATGTTAATAGTGTTAGTTTTGCTTACCCTGCTAAGTCAACAAGTTTGGTATGGTTTATGACAGTGTTTGTGCATTTTCACTTAAATAGGGATTGAATTGAAATAATTTAACTGTAAATTACCCTGAACATGAATATGTACAAAAAAGTTTGAGTTAAACGAGTAACAAGGGTTACTTGAAGTACATCTTTGTATCATAATTTGTAGCAGTTTGATGACTAATTTAATATTGAATTATATTTTATTAATTATAATATTTGTTTGATTGCATTCATAGTTTTATACAGGTAATCACAGTGAGTGAACAGCAAATTTAACAATATTATTTATGATGGGATGGTTATTTAGTGATAATGTTGTTTTGCCTTGATCAGGTTGACTTGCCTTAATACTCTCATAGCTGTCCATGCCTGTCAGAGCCAGCGTCTTTTGTCTGGTTTGGATAATTATGGCCCAGCTCTTGGCACAGGAAGAAAAAGAAAAAACTACTGCACTAAAAGGTATAATACTAACTGTTCTAATTCTTGACATATATTGTCTATACTTCTGATATTTCTAAATAATAATTTTGTGTATTTTTATATATTTTGTGTATTGATTTTCCTGTAATTGTTTATTTGTTTCATAGATTTATTGTCCAGGATAGATTTAGATGAGCTGATGAAAAAAGACGAACCTCCACTGAACTTTCCTGAAACTCTTGATGAGTTTGAATATGCTTTCAATGAATGTAAGATATTTCTCTTTTCTTTAATCAGGACACTTCTTGACACAGTAAATATTTTTTGCAATGAAACACATGCCAGCTCAACTATAAAATAGGAAAGCTTGTTTATTAATAGCATTACTTTGTAGCTTGTTTGCGGTTACAGGTTTGAATGAATTAAATGTGTGCTTTGGGTTTCATTGTATATTGACAGCAGGCACCAGGCTGTGATAGTGCTGTCTGTTTGAGAGTCTCTAGAGTCTGTGGCAGCTGAATGGACAAGTTGTGCATGCTATGGGCTGTCAGTGGCTTACTCAGCCTTGCGCTGTGCTTGACGGCCAGATTTGCATAACCTTGCTGCTCTCTCTGAAACGCCTCCTGTTTGTGTCTGGAATATCTTATATCAGTCTATCATTTTTATAAGAAAGTATCACTTTGTAGCTTTTTGACAACCTGTAAGTTAGGACTTTTCCTGTGATCAGGGTATAAAATGAAGTGTGGGTGGGAGAATTAACAATACTTCTCCCACCCTGTAAGTAAACAACAAAAACAAACAAAGTCTTAGGCACGTTAGTATTTTCTCTTAAAAATAGTATTAAGCCAGGAATTTATTTATTTTTCTGTAGTGTGTCAGTAAAAAATGTCAATTTACAAACATTACTTTTGGCAATATTTGTAATAATACATTGAGATTTTTGTATGCACAAAGAGTGTGATCACAGCCGGTATGGTCTGCATGGAGATCTGGTCTTATCGAGCCTGTCTATTGTTACCTGTGCAAGTGTACCTAGGACAAAAGTTGCTTTAAATCTCTATTTAGGAAATACTCTATTTCCTACTGACACACTACAGCAATATAAATAACTGGCTTAAATACATTTTTTGGGGAGTTAGAAAAATACTAACGTGCCTAAGACTTTAGCACAGTACTGTAAATTAAATAACACAGTATAAAATAAAATACATTATAATATATATATATATATATATATATATATATATATATATATATATATATATATATATATATGTACAAATGTTTTAATGATGTTTTTTAAATAATTGGTTTTGATTTTGGATGGTTGGTCATGAGTAGATCATTTGAAGTCTTAATATGATTCAGTTTTGATTTTAAAATTAGAACATTAAAAGGTTTATGCATTAATTATTTCTCAGTGATGTGAATTTATTAAATCACATTTTGTGCTTGGCAAGTGCTTATGTCTGACCCTGTTTGCTATCTGATGATATAATTGTAGAAAAATGTGTATGCTTTTGAAATGATTATTTTCCCCCCAAATTGTGGTGTGGCTAGAAGACTTCATCACAGTCTGCCTTCAGCTCATTCATTACTAGAAATCCAAAGTTATGTATACCTCATTAGGCTAAAAATCGAGAGAGCGTGCTAATTATTGCAGGTTATGGCAGAAATAATAAGTTGAGGGGGGCTATTCCTAAGAGAGGCTGTTATAAAGACGTTGGAGCTGAACGTCCATTGCATGTTGGTTTCATTAGATGCCTCTCTTCCTTTTAGGCACTTCTGGTAGTAGCATTTTTTTCACCCCTTTATGAATGCATAATTGATTTTTTAAAGGTTCTTTTTTGTAATTTCTCTTGCCCCTTGCCAGTCTTGTTCTTTCTCTAATAATCTCAAAGGAGCATCCATGCTTTCGGAGCTCATTGTTGACATACGACCTTTCAGTAATACATGTTATTGAACTGCTAACAATGAAATGGAATAGTGTAAAACTCAGTGAGTTGGATTTATCACCTGCTAACTGTGCAAAAACACCAGAGCTTTGACAATCAGGGAAATGAAAATGCATAAACAATCTTGTATCTTTGAAGCTGTTTTTGTTTTTGCAGAGCCACACGCTAGAGTAATTGCAAAAGTATGAGGTCCCCTAGGCTATTTAGGTTAAATGTGCATGCTTTCTGAGTATTTTAGCTTTATGCATTTGCAATCAGAAAGGTCACAATTACATTTTTCACAGGTTTAAGCTTCATTGTACCTCTGTGTCAACAACAGAATAGATGGATTTGTAAATCTTTTTCTACAACATCATTATTAGGAGCATTTGTGGGTAGCTTCTGCTGTAATTTCAGTTTTTTGTGTTAGATTGTTTGGCTGAGTTTCTGTTATGTTAGGAAGGTTTTACAGTATTATGCAGAATAAAGGTGTCAGCATTGTACAGTATAACATGATAATTTATACCAAGAGAAAAATTTTATAGCTTTATAGTTGACGGAGAACTCCGGAGTTCTCGGTTTGGTCTCATTTGAGTATCCACTTAATTAAAGTATCAACTTAATCAACTTAGGCCCAATCCTAATTGAAATTTATACCCCTTCGCCTACCAATATGTCTACCTCTTTCCATTGCTCCTTGAAACAGGGTGGCAAAGGCTAGGGGTGAAAATATTCCCCTAAGAACAGGATTAGGATACCTGAACATGATGCAGGGGCTTCATCTTGGTCTTTTATTCTTTTTCTTTTCTTGGTGGTGGACTGCTGCTGTCTTTTCCCCGGGCATAGTTAAACTTCATCAATTGATTATTTTTAGTCATTAAAATGCATCACTCTCGCAACATTAGGAGGGTTAGTGCGGGCACGGATGCGGATGTGGGAATGATTCTTCACGTGTGCTTACCCTACTGTAAAATGCATTTTGCATGCCTTTTAATAAAAAATATATATCTAAATATGTTCATGTTTATATTTTTGTTTATGTATAGTATGTATGTTTGTTATTATAAATATAGAACTATTCTTTTAAGCAACTGGGATGGTGTCCCCTCCGGAAAGTTGGTGCCTTACGCAGTCTGTGTAATCTGCGTATAGGGAGCGATGGTACTAGTCGTCATTAACTCCTACGTCAAAGGAGATGCGCTGAGGTTTATTACAAACTTTTGAGTTTTAATAGTTGTTAAAAATAAAAAAATCATTATCCTAAAAATGTTTTATCTTTTTAAAGGTGTATATAAGGTACAAGAGGCTGTCCTGTATTATAAATTTAAAGTCACAGCTGAAGCCGTTGTTAGGCCTGAAGCAAACCATTTAATAAAACTGTTACCACACAATACAAATATTGAAACCTACAAATATGTATTAATGCAATGTTCTTAAAGTAAAATCACTAAATGCCTTCCTTTTAATGAAAAATTTTTCCTGACTGACTGTGGACAGCAACAGAATGTTGCTAGTGTAATATGCATCATCTCAAGGAGCTCAAATAAAAACAGAGCCATTTTCATATGCTGTGTCATTATGTATCATAATGTCATCTCTTAGCATGAAAAAACATTAGTTTCCTTCTGTTAAATTATGATTCCTTAGCACTTGCAGCACATCTAGAAAGTAGTCAACCTGATTCTACAATCATTTAAATTAATTTTTTTCTCATTAATCAACACTCCGGACCCAATTTAGAAATGTCTGTAAATTTATTAAAAATAAAAAAACGAGTATATCACATTTATGTAAGTATTCAGACCCTTTACTCAGTTGAAACACTTTTGGCTATTATAACCTTGAGTCTTTGTGGGTATGACACAACAAGCTTTGCACACCTGGATTGGGGGATTTTCTGCCATTCTTCTTTGCAAATCTCCTCGAGCTCAGTCAGGGATGGGGACCATCGGTGGACAGCCATTTTCAGGTCTCTCTAGAGATGTTTTGATTGAGTTCAAGTCTGGGCTCTGGCTGGGCCACTTTTTCATTTCATTTTTTTCATTTTGGGGTACTGAGGGTGGATTTCTGAGAAAAACTAAATTTAAATGATTGTAGTATCAGGCTGCAACATAAAATGGAAAAAAGAGAAATGTTTGTCATTTTGATGTCTGATTGCAGACTTGGCAAATCTGAGTTCAGTTTGTGACATTTTTAAAATCTCCAAACTCCTAAAAACTCTAATGGAGAAGTTTGTAAGATTTCTGGGCCTTTTTCTTAGGAGATGCACTTGCAGAAGTAAAAGTTAAAATTTCTCTATTTAACCTCACTGGTGGAGAGGTAATTGACGAAAGAGATTTTCTTATGAGTATGATGACAAATACCTTAAAGTGGTTCATTTTAATTTCCTTTCTTCTCTTTGTCTTCATAAAAAGGCCAAAAATTGCTTCTGGCCAAAGTCACAAACGTTTAGGCTATCACTCAGTCCTCAGGCTATCACGCAGTCACTCAGTCCTTCTCTTGAAACAGTGTCAGTCCTTACAAGCATGTTGTTGTTTACCTCAATCACCTCAGCAGCTGTTTAGGAGCTTCAGTACTTGGCAAAAGTCAGATCTCATTGTCCAGCCTTGGCAGAACAGTGGCATTCACTCGAAATGAAATCGACTGGCCTGCTCTCAAGCAAGTCCCTCAAAGGATGCTCATAAGAGGCAACAGTTGCAGTGGTCCAGCAACACTTGCGCACGCAAACACACACGCTCTCTCAGATCTCTGGTGGCTTAAGGTACAGCACCGGTCTGAGTGCTATTGCAGCACCAGCTGTCTGAGGAAAGCCTGCCAGACGTCCCAGAAGGCTGAAGTAAGAGGGACAGGAGAAAGCGTTAGCCGTTCGCAGGCCTTGTACCTGCCAGATGGGGGAATGCCAGCCAAATGCATTTAATTGCATGAAGGAAAATGATGTGCATCAAGCAGGCCAGAGTTTTTGAACTGAAGGTCACTGCCTCTTTGGTGTTCCTGACAAGACAGAATGACATCAGCAAATTATGCATAAACAGCAGTGACTTGTTTTGTCTTTGATGCTTATTAGTGGTTCAACGGATCATAAAACTCACTGTTCGTGTAATGGATTTTGAACCACATATTGGATCATTTTTTGGATAAGCAAAAAGGAGGGGGGAATCTAATTTTGCTTTTCGAATAACTTCTGTTAAATTTTTTTTATGAGTTTAAAATAATGATAATGCCTTCTTTCTTAGAACATTAGTAAATGAATAATAAATAGTGTTGGCATTATAGTTTTTTCAAAATAGTGGGAAATTTTGCCCTTTAAGATTTTGTGGTTTAAATTGGGAAATATGCGCAAAACCTTAGCAGTTAATCCATGGGTCACATATGCACCGAAGCATGAGGCCGGGGTTATCTGGTCTTTATCTGCAAGTCGAGAAATGTTATGTTGTACTTAACTGTAAGGGGTAATATACCAGAGATACCTCCTGTATTTGCCTAAATATAATATTTCTTCATCAGAAAATGGCATCTAAGAGCAAACAATGTGAGCTTATTTTGAATAGGTAGCAGACTGCGGCGGGTGAGCTACAATTCTTAATTACAAAAAATATATTTATTTATGAATGAAAGACCCACTTACCGAAACCATAAGACCACAACTAATTCAATTAACTTTTGTAAGTTAAATACTTTTCTTTTTCTGTGTAGATGGTCAGTTAAGACACATACACACAGGAGAGCCGTTTATCTTCAACTGCAAGGAGGACCTGCATAGATGGAACCAAAAAAGATATGAAGCCCTTGGAGAGGTAATAATCTTTTTTATATGTTTATTGATCTCTGTGGATTATATGTTAATTATGTGGTCAATTTCATTAAATCATGCAACTACTTTTTGACTTTTTTTGCAAAAATGTGGAGGGACAAACTGACATACTGATGATAATAAAATCGTGCTAGATTAGTGTTTGATTTACAGACTGCTGTATATGCTGTAATTATATACGATTAAGTGTTGATTGTTTATATTTTTGTGTGTATCACTTATTACATATTACATTGTATGTGTTTGTGTAAGAAAGTTTGATTAGCCTGCATGCACGTGGCTTTGAAAAAGTTAATTGGTCTGTACTTTATTGTTATTGCTCATTCACATATTTATTGTTTGGTTTTATTTCTTGTGCTTATTCTTTTGATGTTCAAAGAAAAGACATTTGCTCCTTTAGGATTAAGCTATGTGTGTGTGTTTTTCTGGCTTACGTATAATCCAATGAGAAATGGCCTTTTCTCAAAACAAAATACTTCTCTCTTGGTATCATTAAACAAAGCAAAACTTTCAGAGTGGAACAGCGGGTGACCAAATTTCCTGTTGTGTTAAGTGATTTTAAAGTTTACTAGTAGGAACAGCAGGTTATATTTGGTGATATTGTTTTGAATGTAGAAAATAATTTAGTTGAACACCGTAAAATGTAGTTGTGATGTATGTGTGCAATATATGTGCATAAAATATTAAATTACTGGCGTGGCACCTGATATTAAAGTTTTCTTTGTGATGCCCTACATTCCTAAACCAGTCTAGAAAAAAACACACATAGCTAGCTGGCTATCAACTGCATAAATAGACAGTATAATAGATGTAAAAATACTGTTACAGTCATTCATATATAGCCCTATACTTGGTAACTGTTATAGGTGTCATGACCAGTAAAGTATCCCATAGTTTTATGCCTGCAGAACTCTGATAAAAGTTTGGCTCTGAAAAAACACAAAAAGACAAAAAAGTATCATAATAATGTTGTATACCATTTGTTTGGTTATGGCACCATAATAATGTTTTTTGACATGGTTCTTGAAACACAGTATAAATATACATACATACTAATTACATACTAATACATACTAACGTATTAATTATATTTTTGTGAAAAAATAATTTAAAACTTTGAAATCATGAAGATCATGAAACATCTTTGTCAGTTGTGGTCATTGCTGCTGTGATTTTGTGAAAAACACTGACTGCTAAAGTGTTTGATACTAGTTTGCTTTGCTGTGAGTGCTGTCAATGTGTCTACTTAAATTGTAAAATAGGTTTTGTAAAGTAGTCTTGGTTGGTTTTATGAGAGGAGTGGTGTCCCTGTCATGTGTTTGCAACCCAGTCGGTTATTTTGATCATGATGCTGTTATTTGTAATGAGCAGTTATTCAGCCAGAAATAGAAATTTTTGTGACTCAATGACAAATTATATAAACATTAGTAGTCATACACACACTTATTGTATGTACAGGCTATCTGGAAAAAACCCTCTATTGTGTACAGTTAGTAATTGAAACCCTGTGATGTCCTACCATTTGTTTTACCCCACCAAAAGATGTTAAAGAATTAAATGGTAAAAGAGACACTTGACTGTATTAGTATTATCCACGCTAATATTAGACTTCAATGGCCAGATTTACTAAGGGGGCAAATTAGCGTGAGTCGCCAATGGGAGTGGAAAATCTGTTGGTGATTTACTAAAAAGGCGCATGTTAAAGAATACAGACGCAAAAACAACTATGCCACACCTCATCAGCACTAATTATTCACTGCGCATCTTAAGTAAATTCTGACATTTGTTGTTTAATACCAAAAAGGATGATTTGTGCTGGTGCAAAATGTTAGTCAATCTGGCCCTAAATATACAAACGGGGATGTTCATTTCAATCCAACATTTGCATTAAAATATGCTTTAACATTTGTAATGCAACTGCAAACTCACAGTTGAAACTCACCTGCTTGAACTCCTTCAATAAATCTGTGTTTTTCGTACTTTAAACACAAAACTTTATTTGTGTTCTTTGTGATGTGACACAAAAATGAAGCATTTTATATACACATATATATATATGTATGCAGTGCGAATTTAGGTAAAAAAAAAAAAAGGGCTACTGTTTGTTAAATGTGTAATACATTTTTTGCCCCTTTTCTTTATTACCTGTTTAACTTAAAGATTCAGTAAAAAGATTTTTATTTAAAATATTTTAAATAATGTTTTATTTGATATAAACATCATGCACATCATTTCGTTTCAGATAAAAGTGAGCCAGCTGGTTTGGTAAAATTTGGTAATTTATCATAAAATAAACCTACATCTAAATTAGAAATTTCAAAAACACATATTATACATTTATATATAAAAAGTAACTGCATAGATTTAGCTTCATGCCTTGCCTTCCTTTGGGTTATGTGTTTCCTTTGCTGCCCACATGATAAAAATACTGTAGTACACTACTGCTACTCACACAACTTACAAGAAAAGCTAAAGATTTTATATTAATAATTAATTAAGAATATATTCATTAATAATATATTATTAATTAAAAATATATTATTTACATTTTAATTCCTGTTACCCTAATAATATTTGTTTTCATTTAGTGAGCAACCTAATAAGTTAGTAATGAACATTTGAGTGACAGGGCTTACTACCTGGGTTGGAGTCCTCCTTTGAGGTGTGGCCACACCACCCTTGTCATATCGCATCAGCCAGAGCAAAATGTGAAAAGCATTCAAAATTATTGTGGGTTCTGCCCATATTACATGCAACAAGATTTGGTGGGTGATTTGTTTCTACTTGACCATCACTGGTCTAAGTCTGTAAATGGCCGTTTTGGTGGTGTATGTTTCTGTATTCCACTGTTCTCAGACCTGAGAGTTTGAAAGTAGGTACAGCAGTGGGCTTTGTGAGAGTAAAGCCAGCACCAGATGTCCAATTTGCGCTTCTGCTAGAGCTAAATGAGCTTCTATACTATAGCTTTATAGCTGACAGGTTCAATAAGAGAGCTAGGATTGATAGTTTGAAGCATTGTAGATTGTGGACTTCAGATTTTCGGTGTTAATATAATTAATTTCATACTTTTAGATGTTAAGTGTTCTTTAATGCGGGTTAGTCCTATTGTGGTATGGGGTCTGTTAAAATGCAAATCTGTTCATCTCACTGAATGTATACAAGCGTTTTTGTGTTTACCTGGCTATTTTGTTGACCTTACTGCCAGTCCAACATTGTTTATGCATTCATATGTTGTGCCTCACGGCGTGCAACTTTGTGTGGGTGGCAGGTACTGTTTGGGACCATGTTGGCATGTTCTCAGTGGGTGGAGGGGGAGAAACATTACCTTACACACCTGCACACACGGAGCATTTGTGGAGGTCTGTGACTGTTCTCAGTGCTAGGTGACAACGTGGGCTCGACTCCAGATGGGAGAGCATTAAGCTGTTAATAAATGAGGATTTTTCTCAGCATCTGTGGATTGACAGACATACAGTATTCTGATGAAGAAGAGCTGGCCAGATGGCTTGATTTCTTAGATAACTCCATTCGATCTCACTTTTTATACCAATTGGCTCTACACTGTTAGTGTGTGTGTGGAAACATTGGCACAGCAAATTGTATTTTTTAATGGGCTATGAAATGGGCAACATATAAAGCATGTATTGATTGAATTATGCAGTAATGCAGTTGCATTTAATTTATCAGTATTTTTGCTAATAGAGTTACAATGATGGGAGGTGATACAGTCTGAACTCACCCACTCACCAACTTACACCCACTTAGAAACACTACAGCTCCATTACTGTGCACATGTGCATTAGCATTTTAAAATGTAACATTTTAACAATCTTGCTGTTTTAGTAACTGCAGACCCACACAAGCATCAGTCATGTTTTTTTATGGTAAAACTAATACTCTGGAAAAAATGTAGCTGGTGTTGATTTGCTGGGGGCTGTTTCTTGGTGTAATTTTAGAAGGACCTACAAGTAGTAAAACCTGACTCCTGTGTGTGTCTTTAAAGACAACATGAATTCAAAATTGACCCTTTTAACTTTCCTAATAAATGTCATAGGTCTTATTCTCCATGATTCATCAGGCATTATATTTTATAAGTGAAATGCTGGTTTTAATAATCTTTTATTAAAATGTAATAACTTTCCAAACTATTTTCTGCTTATGTAACCAAGGCCATGCAGGCTGGGAGGAATATATTTTCAATCATATCATAGCCAGTAATATCATAAGCCAACCAATCAAATATATCATCCAATCAAATCACAATTGATCAAATCTTTTTTCTGTTGAGTATTCTGTTTTGCTGGCGAAAGTAAAATGCTTTGAAATGTTGCTTCATGTTGTTTTTAAAGGTTTGAATAAACCTCTGGTTATGTTCCATAATGAGTAAAAAAGTTTACAAAGTGATATTGCCTAATACTGGTTACTAATATTTGTGTGATATCATCTTACTCACTGTCATTTCCAAACAGCTATAAACATTCATTTTGTTCTGTCAATGTAGTTAAAAAACATTATTGACTAATCTAAATTTAACATGCAACAGCCTGAGACAAACACAGATTTCAGCATCGATTACTCTTCCCTGTCCTGAGTCAGAGTCAAGGTTTTATATGGCACTCCTATTTTCTTCAGTTTGAAACACAAATGTCTTATTTCTCAAGTGCAGGTTCAGCTGGACAGGAAGATTAAGTCGTAATGCATCATTGTTGTGGGAGGTCCCCTAACTTATTCAGCTCATCTGGAAGTCATGCAAACCCTCTCCTGCTTGTTTGAAGAGGATTATTGGTGCGTGGGAGTTTACAAAAAGATCAACTTTCTTGAACAACACTGCACTTCATTAGAACCCTGTTGTGTGTGTGTGCAACTTATCGCATGGCCACCCACAGGACACGCCAGCGTGGCATCTCTTCCTTTCTCTCGTCTCGTCCATCCCACACTGCCTCTTTTTTTCAGCTGAAGACAGTTTCCTGGGGAATTTGTGGTGACCCCCTTCCATCAGACGCTTTATCTCCCCATTTCTCCCCTGTAGATCCTCCACTAAGACTCTTCCTTCCTCTCTGATCCTTTGGATCATGGCCATCACATCATCAGCCCATAAACTTACCCCCCTCTATAATTCCAAGCCTGGAGCTGACCCTGTGTGGTCATCCCTTGTTCTCTTTAAGATCCATATCATTGGCAGCTGGGACATTTTTGTGCATCTTTCATTGGGAAAACCAGCATTGTGACATGTGCTGACTTAGAAGACAGCACTGAACAACACAATAAGTTGAGCAATAATCTTGATGAAATACTTCACTCAAAAGTAAATAATTCTCTCATCATTTATTAACTCGTATGCCATTCAGTACATGTCTCTTTTTCTATGGAACTCAAAAGAAGATTTTATTTTATATATTATATATGTATATGTATATATATATATGTATATGTATATATGTATATATGTATATATGTATATATGTATATATCTTAAATAGTATATTTAACAAGATGATATATGTTTGGTTACCAGAATTCTTTAAAAAATTCTAATAAAAATATCTGTTGTGTTCTGCAGCAGAATATCACACAGATTTTGAATGACATGAGGGTGAGGGTAAATAAATGTGAATTTTTGGGTGAACTTTCCCTTCAAAGCCCATGCTTATCTATTATGTAATTTATTATTATTGTCTGATTAACAGAAAGTCATTCTGTTCCAGTTTTTTATTTTTTATGTTTATGCTTTCTGTTTACATTCATACTTTTCGTATTTACTTTTTTTGCAGACAATTATAAGTCATTTGTAGGATTGATTTTCTTTGACTAGTGTAAATACTGTGACTCTGTGGAGCTTTTCTTTGCGTTTTTAATCATCATTTCTTTGACCAACTCAAAATATTGGTTTACATAATCGCAAAAGTTTGGTATAGACTTGTATGTTTACCCAACCAGTAAGACATATGATGCCTGCCTGAAAACATTATTTTTCACGATTCCATTTATAGATGCTAAGTGGTGAAGAAATTAGATATTTCGGCTTGAATTCAATTTTTTTGTGTACTTCTAATTTTAATTTTGTATTTCTATTGTTGGCAATATTATATATATATTTGTCAATCAGGAATCTTGTCTTCTAAATATTTGTAAGGTCGTTTTGGATAGAAGAGTCTGATAAGTGCCTAAATGTCAATATAAATGAATGTTCAATGCATGCAAAATCTGAAGCGGACCTAGTCATAACCAGTCCAAAAGCTTTCCCCAATTAAATTTTGTTTCTCTGCATTTCAATTCAAACCAAAGTTCCTCATTTTAGATCTTCTGTTGTTAGAAAACCTTACGTGGCAGCAAACATTTCCAGCAGGCCTGTATTTACCACCCTCATCACGTTTAGAGGGGGAAGTGAGGAACACTTAGGATTCTTACCTGCAGGGCTTTCATTATCAGACTAATAAGACAATATTAATTATGCGACAGCACTGCGTTCTAATTATGATGACAGGTGATTGTGTTCCCCCTTCCATGTTAATTTATCTGTAACAGGACAGTGCAAGCAAACACTAAATATTCTATAGGATTGTTTTAGATATAAACTGTGAGAACTGATTCTCTCTTTCTTGGTATGTGCTGTGAGGGGAATTCCCTTAAAGATCACTGGTGACATGGAGATTGTTTGGAATATTGAGGTTCAGTGATTTTGATTGCATCAGCTGTGTAGGATGTCTAACAGAATGAACTATATGAACACAAAGACAAACCTGTAAAAATAATTTTTTTCTGAATACTACACAAATAATGTATGAACTACTCAAAGTTGTTTTGTGAAGGCAAAAAATCGCCCAGAGCTGCCCAGGGATTCTTTGAAGCATTTTTAAGCTCCCTGTGATGCGAACTGTGTGAACTCTGAGTGAGGATTGGAGATGTTTTCTTGTCTCTCTTTTTAAAAGAAATGATATCTTTGTACAACAATAATAATACAAGGACAGTTCCAAACAAAATGACAGCTGCTTGGTTCCTGTTTACAAGCAGTTACTTAGAGTATCAGCATAAATGTCCATGATGTCTGTGTGGTTTCCACAGACCCAGATGTTTAGCCATGTTTAGGTTATAGCTTATATTTTAGGTCAATATTTGGGCTTGCTGTCTCTTGATCTATTGAGAAAGTTATATGATAGAATAATTATACAGAGAGCGTATTTGAACAGGAATCTAATATACTTGTCTATGGGATGCATACAGTATGTATATATGAATCTTGCCAAAGTGACTGCTGAATAATCACCACCAGCGTTTTAAGTCATTGCTGTTGCGACTAAATATAATATAGATATTTAGTTATAAAGTTGGTATTTTATTACCTTTCTTAATTAAATTTATAGTTACCAAGAGTACTGTATAAGTGCATGACTGTGTGTGAGTTAAAGGTTTGATCAGTTTTATAAAATGAGTCCAAAGATTAGATGTATTAAAAGATTAGATGCATCTCTTCTAAATCGCAAATAGTTTAGTCCAGACCTTGTGGTCATTTTCCCTCCCTCTCCCACAATGTTCCTTGTCATTCTCACTACTGTCCTTTCAAATCAGGCCAAAAGATCTAATTTGTGTTAGCATTGTATTAGCAGCTTGCACAAACTCTGTGGGTTCAATTTCCAGGTAACGCGCAGGTAATACTAAATAAATGGGGAAGCCTGAATGCATTGTAGGTTTAGATAAAACATCTACTATATGCATACATTTGTTTTTTCACAGTATGTTGTTTAATAAAACAAAATCGTGTTAACACAATCATTAATGTGGCTTGATATAAAACAAAACATAGAACAATGAAGTAAAAGTCGTCTCTTTTCTGTTTTTATATCTTTTTTTAAATATTTTTTTGCAGTGGAATATTTAGATAATACTTCTGTTCATTACAATTTCTGGCTATATGCAGTACTAGTCAAAAGTTTGAAACAACTCACTGTTTGGCTTTTTTCACATTTGTAATAGTAGTAAACTCATCAAAACCATAAAAATTACATTTCATACAATTAATGGGTTATACAATTAATTATTATTAATCAATTTAAAATATATCTTTTTAAATAAAATTGTAGTTTTTTTAATTAAAAGAATTAAATATGTTGGCACAATTATATTTTTGTCTACAAAAGTAATTTCAAACCTATTAAAAGATTTGTAATAGTATGAGAAACATTTTTGTCAATTGTGTCTAAACTTTTGATTGGTACTGTAAATTAAATTATGTTCTTGTTTTAACTGTAAATGTAGTTGTTTGTAGATTGTCAGATTTCCGAAGTACATGCTATGCCTAATTTAGATTAGCTTTTCTTACACTAAGCCAGACCTACAACCTCCTGATTTCAGATCTGAATCTTCATTTGAGCTTAAACAAAGTCTGCTTTTCACTGCATGTCACAAGAGAATGTGTCAGACACAATGCTTAAACATCAGCCAGGCTGAAAGTCAGCAGACGGTGTCGAACGGATCCCACGCACCCTTTCAGGACCCGCTCATTCTCTGCTCTCTCATATATCAAAAGAGAACCACCTGAGGCACTCAAGCAATAATGTAGTATAAATGAAATTTCCTGCAAGGCTTATTGATGTCATTAAACACAAGCATATTGCACTTCACAACCATTTTAGTCTTCATCAGAGAGCTTGACATTTAGTGAATTAGGTACTGTTGAGTTGTCTGTGTCTTCCTGCCGTCACTGGCGTCGCCGCCTCCGCTACGGTCTGTAGAGATATCCGTCATCTCATTTAAGCTGCCTGATCGCTGATGAGTGCTAATATCCCATTGCATTAGCTGATTTGAGCCTAATGTACTTTTGGTGTTTGTAATCAAGCAAGCAATAGCTTAGGCTGTGCCTTATGGCTTTAAATGAGTATGTAACCATTATGATTGCATTAATACTTTCTATTGTTTTTTTCACAGAGGTCCTTAAGAGAATTTCTGATGTGTCATGATTGGGCTTGCATACATTAATTTGGTTAATTCTTTTTTTTGTGTGGCCAAAATCACTGGTTGTCAGCTGGTTTTGCTTTAGGACTTTTGATTAGCATAGTTCAATTGTTTATTATTTAAAAATGTCCCAAAATGTAAAATTGAAATGTATTAATGTTAATTATACTTTGATAATTGTTATCAGCACAAACCATGTTTATCCTCATTGCTATTGAACCCACAGTTAGTGTATTGTGAGTTATGCATCCTTCTACCTTGCAGTAGTTTTGTTAATGGTTTTTGAAGGTAAATGCATGTCATGGATCCTTGTCTTTGTGGATTGATTTGAAACAGTCATGCGACCCACTAGTTGAGAACCATTGGTCTAGGCCATGTGCGTCAGACTGACCTCATCCAGTAGTTTAACTGCAGATCAAGACCTCACAGATACAGTCACACAAGCACTGCTGACTGTCTTGGCTGTCAGTCCCGTATGCAGCTTCTCCACTTTCACGCCTCATTGTAGTTTGATATCTGTTAGTGTCTCTACCTTGGTGTGCCACAAAGTTTTCTTAGCATCACGATTTGCAATAAAAAATAAGCCCTGTCACAGTGGGAGTTGTTCTGCTGACCAAATGCCTAACGACGACCTTCATAGAAAATCCGCTCTTTATTGTCGAATAAGCTATCTACCTCTTAAAACACTGTAGTTTCAGCTGTTGCAGATTGTGAGCAGAAACAAAAGAAGAAACGCTTGATGTCATTGATGTTGTTGATGTCATTGAACCGTGAAACTTCTGGCCTGGGGTTGAAATTGCGCTGTGTACATGTTCTTTAGCAATTTAGCTGGAGGGATAAACATACCTTACATCAACACATTGCTTGTAATCGAGATTTGCCATGCTTTAGGCAGACAGCACCTATGCAATCTGCTCTGTGCATGGTACAAGTAAAATTCAGCTCCAATTATTTTGTTCACTGGGGCTGTCTTGAGTCCAAATGAATGTACTGTGCATATATGCAAAGAAGTGTGTTTGCTTTTATTTGTCAAAAACAAAATTATTCACATTGTCTGTGGAATTGCTTTGTATCTATATGTGATTAACTGTTTGACAGTATGATATATTTATAAACCACACCCCACCATTTAATATTTTTTTAAAAACTCAGTGCTATTTTTGATGTTCCAGTCAAATATATTTATATACGTTTTAGACAGTTTACACCGGAAGCTGAAAGTGGAGGTAATTTTTTAAATTACTTTAAAATGAGTTTGAAAGACTTATAATGATGTGTCTTTTGTCTGTCTTTTGTCTTTCTTGTGTCTTGTAGATCATTACACAATATGTTTATGAACGCTTGGAGAAGGACTGCCACCTGAGAAGAGAGATACTGCCTGTAAGTAATGATGAAAGTATAATGTTTTGTTCCAAAAAAAGAGTAAATAAATATGTGATACACACTGAACAGGATTATTGTGAATGGATGTGGTTCACTTTGGTTTGGATTTAAATTGTCTGCATTGTTTGAAAACTAGATTTTTTAAATTATATTATTCCATGCTTACTCACTTTGTAGGTTATCTTTTCAAATCAACAACTGTTGATCGTAAAAATTCAGGCATACATGTTTTTCCATATTCATATGTACATAATAGCATTATTTGAGGGTATCATTAAACTAAGCATCATTTTTGATAGCGGCTGCTTGCACTGGGGAGAAATAGAATTTATGTCCTTTTAAAAGCACTGTATATTACTATACATAAATCACCTGAACAATGCTGGCAAAGGCTTTTATGAGCTGTATCATTTATAGAGAGTATTTACCAAATTATTTTCTTGAAGTGTGTATTCTTTAATGGGCACAGGTACTGTATGTGTGACCCACTGTTTAAGCTTTAAGTTTATTTGTATAGTGCTTTAACAATGTAGCACTGCTTCAAAGCAGTTTTACGGCAAAAACATGGAAATATAAAAGCTAGTTTTTAACTGTGCTTTCTATAGTGCTTAAGTCCATTCATCTGTTTTAAAAGGCACAAAATTTTATGTATTATGCTCTCGTATGATTTTATGCTCATACAGAAGTATGTGACATGTAAAAGTCAAGAAGGATTTGTTGCAGTATTTATTAGCCATGAGCAACAGATAGCTTGACTGTCCTCAACAGCTGGCAGCTTGATCTTATTAGGATATTTTTATGATTTTAGCCGATGACTCAGACTGCTGATTTACTTTCTTTGTTTTACTGGCCCACTTTAGTAAGAGTAGATGTACACATCAGGAGATTTAGAAGATGCACAAACAACAGCAACAACAAAAAACATTTTATAATCAATTCTGGGGTCACTGTGTTTGCCAGTCCTAGACGAATGATGATAAATGTTAGTTTTTTATTCTACTTAGGCCGGTAGTGAATGAAGGTTATACATAAAAAATTATACTGTAGTAATGTTGTATGAGGTCAAAGATCATGTATCAAATCATTTGATTGATTAAGAGCACTTGCATGCTAGAGAAAGTAGCATTAGGTGGATAAAGTTATTGAGGGTGTGAAAAAAGCTGGGTCACTTTGAAATCATGTACTAATACAGCAAATTTCTTGTGAATGCACAACTTGACTTACCTGTTTAAAATTTGCATTGGTCAATGAATGCCTGTGCCACACATCATGTAGTGTTACTTTGTGCACACCTTTGTGTGTTTTATTTTCTATAGAAGATTCATGTGATGCACTGTCATCAAAATAAATACATTTGCATAAACTTATTTTTATATCAGGTTGATGCCACAAAGGATGAACCAAAAAGCTTTATATATATGAGCGAGGATGCCCTCACTAACCCAAAGAAGATCATGGTCCTGATCCAGGGCAGTGGAGTGGTGAGGGCCGGCCAGTGGGCTCGTCGTCTTATCATCAATGAAGACCTTAACAGTGGGACACAGATCCCTTTTATTACCCGGGCCAAAGAGGTGAGTCTCTTTTATGTTGTTTGTCTTGGTAAAAGAAGTATTTCAGTAAATGTGGGAATTACTTGCACTAATTCTTTGTGCTAAAATAATATTTTTTGGCTGTTGGGTGTGAAGTTTCAGCTTTATTTAACATTTTTCATTAGGCTAATTATTGTCGTGATTGAATCTGTTTCCAGTTCATGGTCTGAGATCAGGAGTCAATCAGGTATAAATGTGTCATCTCTTGAGTAATGAAAAGCGCTGCATTTATTGAGGAGGAAAAATTGCACTGGGTGTAAAGGGACCGAATGTTTTTAAAAACTGGATAAATTTGTCTTTTGTAAAGTTTGCTTGGTTTTTTTTGACACTAGACTTTAGTTCAGTTGAAACTGTCACATACTGTATTGGGCCAATTTTACGTTAGGGTTGTTGCAAACGTAAATATTAGGTTTTGTGTGATATAATCAATGTTGTTCGGAATTTGGTAAATGTTAATATGCCAAGAGAGTAACGTTATCCAACTGACTAACGTGGATAAGATTTTTGTTGAATTTGTAAGAATGTAATAGTTTTCAGACACATCAATAATAAAATTTTTAAACAAAAGTATATAGATGAAATTATAGCTTTTATGAAATAGTTAGCTTTTTGTAAAGATTTTTTTTATTAAAAAATACAAATAATTTCTTTACACATTTACAGCTTATTTTGAAACTTAATTTTTGTATTGGGGCCAGTAAAAATGCAGGCAGGGAAGTGAAATTTGAACTAATGGCCTGACCAGGACATTATAAAAAAACCTTATTGTTAGGCTTTGTGACATTGTTTAATATATCAGTAAAATGAGCATTGATGTCTGAAACCTGAGCAAGTACTGCATCTGTCTCTCTCTTCTGCTCTGCATCTGCTCTGTACTTTCTCCATTCCTTGGATATTTATTTACCCAACAAAAGTAGCTGTTTTGCAGTTATGTGTGTACTGTAAACTGTAATTTAGATTTTCATTTCTTTTCTCTGTCGGAGGATGTATCCCTGAGTGGAGTTATTTCCGTCCGTTGCGGCTAGTCGTTTGTCACGCCGCCCGCCGCTACCTGTGTAATTTCATCGGCCCATGCGTTCAAATTGACTTAAGGGAGATCTCCCTCGCTCTTCCATCTAAATGTCATAAAACACACACACACACACAAACACACACACACTGATGTCTGCAGGCAAAGTCACTTTCCACACGGTGCCGAGATAAGACGGACAGGGCAGACGAGTTTGCCTGTATGTGTGTGTGTGGTTAGACAGTAATGCGGCTTATTGCATTTGCGTAGAGGTGCGTTCTGGGGGCGTACTGTGATTGGTTAGACAGAGCACAGTGAGTGCTGCCGACCATTTATCATATGAAATAATGACCCTGGCTTTGCTGTGACATCATCATAATAGCATTTACAAGAGCAGAGTTTGTTGCGTGCATATCAGTGTGACACAGGGAATGTGCCTGTCACTTTGCTCTATCTGTATTGCTGAAGGGGTGTGGATGCGCTCTCTGATTTTTAAAGTAAAGGCTTGTATTTGTGATTTCCTCCGTGATAAACAAGGCCACCTGAGGCCATGTGCTGAATGCGCTCTGATCTGAGATCATTTTGTTCTTTTTTCGCCTGTGAGCTATGTTATTCAGATGGGAATTGATAACTCGCATGCAAACAGATTTAAGTGCTCCCTGATCTGTCCTGTGAAGCTTCATTAAAGGTTTTCTGTGATATTTTTTCTATGTTAAAATGCTTTTCTCTTATCCCAGCCATACTGTCGTTCATAGGCTGATTTCCCTGAACAATGTAAACACTGTGACTCTTTGGTGCTATTAGAACTTTGTTCTGTTTGTTTGGGCCAAGGAGAAAGCTATTATTAGCATTTAAATTAATCTCAGTTGCTGTTGCTTGGCTGGCATGTATCCGGCCATCTTTGCTCATGGGGACCAGTTTTTTGACTCAATAACTTGAGATGTGAAGGTTGTGTGACTATTCACTGTGAAGCTGTAGATGTGAACATTTTACACCTCTAAGAGAATTTGAAAAAACATTAGCGACCTCATGAGTAAATCACTTTGGATAAAAGCGTCTGCTAAATAGCACTTTTCACTGCACCCTTCAGTGAGGTCAAATACAATACAGCATGTAACAAAGGCTTACAAAGTTCAGAGAAAAAAGCTAGTGATAATTTTATGTTTATTTTACATTTTGTTGTACATTTACAGATGCTTTTGTCTAACCTTTCAAATGGCAATATGTTGCCGTGCTGTTTTTATTAGTATTTTATTAGTAGTGCTCTTCATTCTTTTTGGTAATATGGAAAATATTTACCCAACCATTATTTTGCCTTCTGAAAAGCAATGTGTGTTCACTGATACAGCTACTGCAGTGTTCTTGTAGTTCAGATGGTTGAGCATGACACTTATAATGTCGAGGCCATTGATTTTGATTAATAATTAAAGCTGAGAATCCTGACTTGGCTTGCTAATTAATTAGATTACAATTCAGAGGGTCACCATTTGATGCATCTTGTCCTCCAATTTTAATAAATACAAACACTCTTTATTTTTTAGCTATATTATTTTCCTGCTTTTTTAAACTAAAAACATGTTTTTCAATGTTTTTTTTCCAATTGCCAGTGACGAAACAAAAACTTTCTGTAGTGCCCTGTTTCTTGTACTGAAAAGGATTTTGTGTAAATAACTGTTATCAGTGCATTTATTAACTTTGTTAGGGGGCTTACAAATAATACAGTTATTTAGTAAAGATGGATCATGTGTGAAGTCATCTATTAATATATATGTATACATGTAACAATAACAGTGCTAAATCCTCATTATAAAATTAATCATGTTTTTACTACAAACCACAGCTTAACAATGGCATTTTGCATAGTAACCACAATTGTACAATGGTTTTACCACAGTAACTATTGTTTTACCATGATAAAGTAATACCATTTGTATTACCATTGTAATTACCATGGTAATACAAAGAGCAATCAGTTCCTCAAAAGCATGTCTACTACACTATTTAAACCATGGTTAATTAATTCACATAAGGGTATCGTATCCGCTTTCTGTACTCGTTAAACAAAATCTGCTAGCTCACTCATTTCTGTCATGAACGAGAAGCACTGGGTCATTCAGTTTGTTCACGAATGCAAAACCTTCCTCTTTCAGACTCCTAAACCCGACTCGTTCAGTGAAGGGAGTATTCGTTCAGTACATTCAACCAATCATATGATTTTACGCTCAATGATCATGCTCGAACGCCATTGACTCATGCTTTAGTCACTCTTTTAAGGCAGGAAAAGCTGCCAAAATGAGAGAGAGCTGTGCCTACGCACATACAGCGCTTCATGCTCCATGCTCAAGGAGTGAGGGGAGATATCAGTCAACAAGAAATATGAGTCAATGCATTTTGTGAACAAGAACAGTTCGTTCACTTAGAAGATTCGTTAAAAAAAAGAACGAATTGTTCATGAACATCACTATTTTGTAGAGGATTTTAGCTACTGATTGTTAACATACTAAAATGTTGTTAGAGAAGTTGCATCTTTAAAATCATTCAAAATCAGAATGTGATTTCACTAATCAAAATTAACTGTTAACTATCCTAGCATAGACTGATTAAATTTATGTCTATAATGCACTATTTATCATTTTGGATGAAAACACCTTCTGTATATGCATACAAGTAAATTAAAAAGACTTGCTAACAATCATACCGTACACACTACCTAACCATGTGTTAGTATGTAACAACAGAGTTTGTGTTAATAGTAATACGCAAATATATAGAGTAGCAGTAGCAGTGCTGGAAATTCGGATGAAGTCTGACCGCTGGGCTGCAGAAAATTTGTATTAACTTTTGTATGCATTTTCTGTGTGTAACTTTCCTATTGGAAGGCCTATTCCTTCATGTTTAAATAATGATGGTTTTGCCTGTTGCACATTATACTGTGTTATGTGGGTGTGTCCAATGATGTGACAGAGTTGAGAAAATTGTACCTTTTTAGCAGTGACCGGCTATGTGGCTACTATCTAGGGGAACTTACATCAAGAGTCTTCCTGAAGATACTGCAGTCTGATGTCAAGGCAGATGGGAAAGTTTTTTTTAATAGTACTGTTTAATATGATTTGCGTGTAGTTTTGTTTATGATACGGTCCATTATTCACTGCTGCATAACAGTGCTGCATAGGATTAATAATTTTTTAAAATGTATTATAAATTATATAAAATTATAAAAATTCATAACAGGGATGGAAATTACCCTTATTAAAATAAAAGTGACACCTTTACCTAAAACATGTCTATTTCTAATCAGATTTTTTTACAAGCATTGACCAGTTGCACAGCCCACTATAACATTTATAGTGGCCATTACAGTACAAGGCCTGGTGACCTCCAGTAGTAAACAAGCAATGAGGCGGCATCATCTCGTCATTGTTCACGCGCATAAGCTTTAGCACAGCTCAACTTTGCTGGATTGCCAGAACTTACTGTCGCTCATGTCAGTAGAGGTCTGTAACTTTCATTCAATTCATTTTTATTTAATTTAATTTTTAATTGGCTCAGCATTTTGCTCATTTAACCTCTTATAACCAACCTCTTGGTTGGCTCTGTCTTACAGAGCCGGATTGATTGCTCACTCTGAGCATCTTGTTTAAGCCTGCAGTTACTCTAACATTGACCCAGGCAAAGTGTTGGTGAGGCTAACATAAGAACTTGACTACAAATGTGAGAGAAGCTTTCACTCTCTCTTTCTGATGAGGGAGGTTTGAGATCTTTTTCCTTTAGTGGGTCTAAGGTAGGCCTAGGTGAAAATGAGCTCTAGATGCAATCAATATACTTCAACTCATTCAACATCTCTCTCACTCCTCCCTTACTTTGTTGTTTCCTACGTTCTCAGTTTTCTTTATCTCTCATGTGCTGTCCAATGTTATTTTACTTGCCTGTTTTTAGTTAATAATGTTATGCATGCTGACTGCAGTATGCATTATATAAGCTTAGGGTTTGCTCCTAACCACATGTGAGAGTTTATTGACCTGCTAACTGTTAATTGTCCTGCCTTTTACATGGCAACATTTCAAATATATCACTAAATAGGCATAACATATTGATTTGGATTGAAATTATTTTATTGTGTGACAGGCACGAGATAAGTTGAGCAAGATGATGGGAGACATGATATGAGATGATATTAGTGGTAGGATGAATTTATGTAAAGTGGGCCACTTTCTTTGTTAAACTTTCATTAAGATACCTAGTAGTATTTTTTCCCCTCTTTTATTACCTTTGTTCATTTGAATGTTTAGTCAAAAGATTTTACTCTAAATTCATTTTATATAATATGTTATTTGGATGGTAAATGTCAGTTAACATTTTGTCATCATGCAGTCTTGCACATGCACATTTCTTTACAGTGCCAGCTGGTCTGTTGAAGTGGACCATCCCTTATTTATCATAAAATAAACCTGCATCTAAAAAAAAATTCAAAACCACATTGTTTATTAACACATATTATACAGTTTTTCTTTAACACATTTACAGTAGATAAAAAAACCCAAAACATATAAACTCTTTCTTACATCATGTGTAGGTAAACTTTGCTAATGCAGCCCCTGATAGCTTCGTCTATCTTCTGCTACAAAAGCAAAACTGCAACTGTTTAGGGCACAAAGTCTACAGCCTTCCACACTTAATATTTTCCGTTGAATGAGTGTATCATCTGGGAACTTAAAATGCAATTTTATTTTTTGAAAACACACGACATAGAAAAGTGCATACGTATGCAAGTAGTTCAAAAACATTATAACCTGTTGGCCCACTTTACACTTTATATATATATACATTCAGCCAAAGTGGGCCAGTGATATTTTATCACCTTACAAGAGAAACTGATGTTTTAAAAAAATGAAAAATATTATTTACATTTTAATCCCTGTTGCATATTTGTTTACATTTAATGAGCAAACCTTACAATCTAGGAATGAACATCTGAATGTAAACGGCTTACTACCTTTCACAATAAGGGAGTCCTCCTTTGAGGTGTAGCCACACTTACACATGTCAAAAAACAGTAACACTTAAACACAAGACTATTAATATGCTCTGACATTATATAAGCTAATTATACAATTGGCTACCTGGGAAAACATTCAGTTATATAGTTATATTGAGCAGATATACAGTTTTAATAATAATCTTTTATACAGATAAATGTCATTATGCTCATATTTTTGACTGGCACATTTGACCAATCATAGTTAAAGCTGTGTGTTTACCAATGTTAAGCATTTAAAATACTGTCAATCTCTTTGTTAAGTCTGATGTCATGCACTTCTGGGTTTAAACACTATCAAATTTCGAAGGCAAACATCAAATAATGCTATTATGCACTTATGGCGTGCTGTGAAACTACCTAAAAAAAACCAAAATCCTAACCTTTATTTCCATAACAAAATTTTAGATGGCCAAACAGTGATTGTGTATCTTTATATACATTTCCATACTCTGCATACTATTTAAGCTGCATGCTGTACAAATCGATTACTAGTATGCTATCCTATATGTCACAATTTCATTATTTTTCTCTCTTATTGTATTTTTCTATATCATTTTCTTTCCTATTCATGTTTTCTTTGCTCCAGTTTCTGCCCTGCTTTTTTGTTTTTGACTCGCACCCCCACAGTAAACTCTCCCCCCTTCCTTCCTGCCCCAAATCGACCCCTATAGCACCACCCTCTCTTTCTGTCTCACACACACAAATTCACACACACACATCCCAAACCTCCTGTCTGCTGTCGTTCCCTTCCTTGAAAAAAGAAAATGTCAGAATAAAAAATAAAAAAGGGCAACTGCATTTCATTAAAAATAAAGTATTTAATAAAAAATAAGATCCATACCCCCTCACCCTGTTCTTGTTAGTCAGTTAGAACCCACTCTAGAGACTTGCTGGAAAGAAAGATGGGGTGTGGTGGTTTCAAAAGTGTGTCAAAAGCCTAGGGGTTTGTATCTGCCCAGAATTTCAATGGGAGACTGAAAGGGAGGCGGGAAGCGGGCAAACTCAAACACTGGAATCGTGTTTAATTTCTGTCATGTTGCTCTTTTTTCATCAGATTGATGTCTTTTTCAAAATCGACTCACTATCTCTCCCACTGTCGCTGTCAGACAGTGTTATACTATATACTACAGCTGTCTTGTTTTTCTCTCTCTGCCCTCTAAATCCCTCAAGTTCTCTTATCTTTTGCTATGCTTGGTTTCTCTTTATTTTAAACCCCCTACATTTCTCCCGCTCTCTCTTTTTTGACCAGGGGTTGTCCCTATTTATGATTATCAGTTTATCCATAGTGATGCTGGTCCTGAGGGCTTGCCTATAGCATTGGAGTTGCCGTGCTTCCTGTACATGGGTTGTACAGAGGGGAACGTGTGCGCCTCAGTGACGTTAACTAGCATTGGGAGGCACGCATTGGGACAGAGCGGGTAACGCATGCTCCATTTTGCTAGAAGGTATTGCATTTCCTGCAGTTAAAATCAATGAACCTGACACCTTCAAAGGGCCATGCAAGACAGCGACTTGCTCTGGGGTTAAAACTCTTTTAAATAGCTCCCTGTGGAAATTGCCGCTGTCAATAAAATGCAATAATTACCACACCCGATTGGGGAAGGGCACAGACAAGCTTGAGCTAAATTAAAAATTGATCAGAAAGAGGAGAAAACATTATTTTTGTAGCCCTGTTGCTGTGTCTTGCTGTTGGGTGTTGAATCCCATCAACCTATTGGCTTCGGTTTCAGCATTTCTAAGGCATCCTCATTTGACTGTTTACAGGTCCTACAGTGCTCTGGTTTCCAGACAAACAGTATACCATGTTGTTAGTGCTTAGATTTATTTGCCAGATAATTGTCCTTATGTGTATTGAAGTGGGTTGCAGGCGAGCCTGTATTTATTTGCATAGAGTAAATGTTAGAGCCTAATTTTATCTGACTCTTCCAAACTCCATCTCCTCATCTGACAGTCAGAATAGATTAAGGCTCATCTATAAGGTTTTTGTCATCTTATTTTCACATGGGTAAATAAAAAGGCTATTTCTCATTAAACACACATACACAAACTAACCCATCACTCACTCGTCAAACACAAGGGATTATTCTGATGCTGTCTGAGCTATCAGAATTGACAATCTACTGTCATCACTGGGCACAATTTATAAACCATCACTTTGTATTAGTACCACAACAGTACTTTTCTGAAATGATGAAGAAACCATTAGTGGACTTGCACATTATTGTGGATCTTACACTCATTAGACAATTCTAAATGAACAAATTATATCACAGTAAAAGCAACCAAAGAGGTGTGTGTAGTAGGTTGTTCTGTGCTGCGGGCAGTGTGTGAGTGTCCCAACGGAATGGCCTTGTTTATATTCTCTCTTACAATGCCTGTGGCAGTGTGTGGGGTTGTTCCTCACTTGCTCTCTCTCTGGGATAGCTCTCAGAGGCTAAATAAAGTATTTGTATGAGTGAGGCAGAAGGGACGAGACAGAATGATATAAAGTATGCCCCAGCACTATTAATAGACTTTCTTTAATTGTCCTATACATCAATCTTTAACAACATACTCCAGCAGACATCTGATACAAAGTTCCATCGATTAGAATTCCTTTTTCTTGTGTTTTTTGCAATCTTGAGGCCTTTCTGTGAACCTGGCTCTTTAAATTTTGCATGCCGTCCTCTCCGCAGTGCTTGTTCGAGGTCAGGGGAACCAGTCCACAAGTTGTTGCAGGAAATTGAGTTTATTGGAGAAACAAAAATGAAGGTATGCGGCCATCCGTGGAGGACTGCTCAAGGGGTCAAAGTTCCCTTCAGTTGAAAAAAGATGATGGAAAAAAATCATGCCAGAGTAGCTCTCTGTGCAAACCGGCCTGTTTTGCAAAAGCTTGATCAATGGGGAGGAACCCTTGGGGTAAATAGGGTTAAATGGGTTTTGGCCATATTCTGTTTCAGTGAAAGAGAAGAACAAATGTGTGTATGTTTTTCTCACCACACAATACTGGAAGATGAAAATAAATATAGGAGAGAGAAGGCTGTTTTTAAAGTCCTTTGAATCACAGATGTCCAGATACCCTCATTTCCACAAAGCCTAGTGCATGATAATCAAGATGATGCAGCCTTCATGGATTGGATTTTTAGGCTGGATTTCTTTGATTTGTTGGATTAATATCTCACATTCTTCGCAACAATACTGGACAGTTTTTGCAGTGTGTCAGGGTGCATTATCCTACTAAAAAATCCACTAGGGAACGCTAGTTACATATAGCAGTATAACTGGTCCGCAACAATCCTTATGTAGGTGGTATGTGTCAAATAACATCTATGTGAATGCCAGAACCTAAAGTTTTTTATCAGAACATAGCACTGCCTTTGCCAGTTTGCATTCTTCACATGCATCCTGCTGTTATTTCTTCCCAGATAATTGACGCACATAAACACTGATCTAAAACAAGCATGATTTATAGGAGCAGGCAACCTTCTTCCATTGCTCCATGGTCTAGTTTTGATGCTCACATACCAATTGTAGGCACTATTGACAGTGGATAGGTAATTGCAGCGGGCACTCTGACCGGTCTTGGGCTACATGACAAGCTGCAATCCATTGTGTGTTCTGACACCTTTCTTTCAAGGGCATCATTATGTTTTTTTTAAGATTTTGTAGTTTTGGACCTTGTTACAGATTTTTTTGACAGTTTACAATGAATAGAGACGGAATGGTGGGATAAAAGAGGAGAACAGTTGGGACTCCAACTTGGGTCACCTGAAGTGGTACTTTATCAGACAGTATTATGTTTTTCAGCAATTCGACATGCAGTAGTCTTTGTGATCTGTGAAGCCATGTTCATCGGTAAAACTTGGGCACCCATGACCCTGATGCTAATCCAGTGGTTGTCCTTTATTGCACCACTTTTGGTAGATGTTGCAGTGCTGACCACTGCCTATTGGGAACATCACATAGAACTTGACGTTTTGGAGATGCTCTGACCTAGTTGTCTAGCCATTACTATTTTGCCCTTGTCAAATGACTCTTCACTTCCTGCCTAATATACTGGTTTGCCACTTCTTGACAGGTGCAATTGTAATGATGTTTCTCACTTTACCTGTCTGTGGTTTTTATGTATTTGCTGGTCAGTATATAAGCTATTTGTACTATTGTTGACTTTCTGAAGAGTGTGCGCAAAGCAGTGTTATGTTTCTTTGAGTGGTGCACTTCAAACACCAGCGTCTGGCTGTTTCAAGTGCATAGGAGCTTGGATACATGCTCAACATGACAAATTCCATCTTTCACTAAGGCTACCTATTATACACTGTTTAGCAAAAAGTAGACCTGTTTTAATCCCATTTGTGGCAGATAGGAATGAACTTTTACATTCTTTAAATCTAGTCTTGGTTGTCACTAGGCCATCCCATACAATTCCTGTAGCTCAGTTGCTATAGCATGGTACTAGCAATGCCAAAAACAGAAACTGAGGAATCATATATCTTGAATGAACTGGAAAAAAATTCAGATGTAATGTAGACTTTTGTATAGTCTATACAAAGTCCTCAATTACTGGGTATAAATAGGTGTGAGTTTTATATATCAGAAATGTTAAATGTAGTGGCTATAGTGTCTGTACCACTGACCTCCTTTTCTGCTCATATACAGCTGTCACACAGTCGCTCAAAGAAAGAGAGGCTTTTGTCAGGATATATTCAGCTCTATTACCACCACCTGTGAATGAGCTCCTGAGACGTGAGACGTGAAAAAAGCAAGCTTCTGAAACAAATCAGTGTGTGTGTGCGCAGAGCTGTCACTCGCTTTCTTGGCTGAAAGTCGGGGTAGGAGCCGTGGCGTCGCCGGGTGAAGCGTGGGGAGACATCAGCATTCTGGCGATGTCATCAAGCCCCTGTGCACCAGGAGCAGCCAGACGCTCCGACAGGCGTACCTGCTTTCCCTCTGAGACACACATACACTTTGAGTGTCCTTGAGACTCAATGACAACCTTTCTATAAGCATAAAGATGCCAAACTCTGTCATTGCCAGGATCAGTGTGTTTGAAGGGCTTTTTGTTCTGGTTATGGACATCAAGGAACTGGTATTACTCATAACTGAATGTGTCTAATTGACTTTTGAAAGAGTCCCAGTGACTTTTTTATGGGCAGAAGTACATGAAACCTGATTTGAGTAGTTCCACTTAGGCAAGTCACTGTCTCATAACTGGCAATGGCACTTCTAGACAGGTGTCTTTCCTGGCAATCCTTAAGTGGTCAAGGCTTGAGATGGACCTGGCTGCTGTAGACCACAACACAACTATGTGATACAGAGGAGCTATGTAGTTGGTAACTTTGGATCGCTGTTATTGTTTTTGATGACTGATGAAACATGGATAGCCTACTAAAATATCTTCAGATTTACAGGTCTCAGCCATTAAAAATCTGGGACCGCAAGGCTCAAGCTTAAAGTAAATTTAGTAAAGTTATTGTCTGGTGGTGTGGACACTAATATGGTTATTGTTATATTTATTTTACAGTCCATGTTCTTAGTGTTAAATGGCCTTTAGACAATTATCACTATATCTATTGTTTAGTGGCTAAATTACTATTGCTTAAAATAAACTTTTTTTGTAACTTTTAACCTTTTGCTTCAGTATGGGTTTTGTCACGTATGTGAAGGATACCACAAGTGTGACTTTTTGAGATCATTTTCTATGGATATACATTGACAGAAAAACATAAGCTATATCCAGGGACAAAAATGTCATAGAGGCTTAAGCAAACACCTTCAGTTTCTTTGAAAAATCAAGGTTGCCGTATATCCTGGAAAATTATTGATTTATTTCCCAGTCCCGAAAAACAAATGGAAAATGAGTAAAAAAATGTTCTGATTTTTAAAAAGTTGTTTAATGTTTAAAATTGGCCTAAACAATTAACATTAGTAGCAGAAAGGGCTTTGTTCAGGGAAACTGAGTATGGAGACAAGAGAGAAGTATTCTGAATTACGCTCTGACTACACTGTGATGTGTTGATCCTGTCTTGTGTTGGCAGTTGCAGGACCTAGAAAGTGGATGTTAACTGGTAAGCAGGTAACTAACCTTGTCATTTACTTTGTTCAATCATTTTGAATTAATAATTTGAAATAATAACTCCAATGGCTTCTATTTGCTGCCAACATCAACATTAGTTTCCCCTTTAAAAAATGTTCTCTATTAAAATTTCTCTATAACTATTAAAAAGTGTATTTTAAAGCATTAAATTAGCATTATTTATGCAACTGTAATAGCAGTGTAAATACATTAATCCCAGTTCTGAGCTGCAATAAACGGTCTGTAAATAGATTGCGCACCTCTGCAGTGCAAAGAGGGATTTTGTATACACAGATTAGTAACAGCTTTGTAGTGTCTGATTGTTGTAATTGAATTGAGTGATTAAGCTAAATATCTGCACTAATGTCATTGCTGTGAACTTACCACCATTAAAAGAATCCCATAAGACAGAAACATCTAAAATATATTTTTTGTCAGTATTGCACACCCCTTCTTTGGTAAAAAGTTTGTTTGCACCACTACAGTGTTGTCTATTGTGCAGTAAGACATGATGCATTAATTACTTCATGTATCTCAGCTGTTTAGTGTTTTACAATAAATATAACAAAATAAATGTAATATACACTATAATATATGTTATATTTGCAAACTTATTTATAAATATATTACTAAAAAGTCCGGGCATCCAAAACAACTCCTCCTTGAAGGTTCTGGAAAATGAGGGAAAAAGAGTAAAAATCTTGATAATATTGTTGCCTTATACCATGAACAATATAATATTTATAAGCACCAGTAGTTTTTTTTCTTTATAATCCAGATGTTTTGAAATATTTCCCTTTAGAAATCCAGATGTTTTTCAGCATCTAGCTTATATATTTTTTCCGACCTCATTTGCTCGGTTTTCTTCCCGTATGCTATCCCGTATAGCTCAGAATCTAGATTTAGACTAGCATCAGGCCAAGTGTCAGTGCACATATACTTAAAAGACTCTGCAGCTGATAAACGGACCCCCAGGGGAGTAAAAGTGCTCCATTCTGATGTGTCCGTGTGTAGGTGTGTGCTTGTGCGTGTGCGTGTATAGACACATTTTCAGTGTAAGGCCCACAGCCACCTCCTGTCATCTGTACACGCTCAAGTTCTCACTCTGTCTTGGGAGTGTGTGTGTGTCAGAGCACCCTGGGCCTGGATATCTGCAGGATCAACAGGGCTAATTATAGTGATGCACTGACACCTTTCTGGTGCCTTTTCAATCACCTCCCACTGCCAGGTGCCTCACTGCCTCAAGCTCCCCCTTCGCCTGTTTGCATGTGTGTGCGAGCTCATGAAAAAGTTTGTGTGTGTATAGGAATAGGAGTTAGTGGTGACGGTTGTCGTGGGTGTGTTTTTTATGTGTGACTGCAAAGAGTTGGGAAGTTTGCAAAGGTGTATGCTTTAGTTATAAGACATGCTTGAAAATGCTTGAAATATGTTAGTTGCTGTGTTTAGAGGGGTAGCCTATTTTCTCAGGCTTGAGGGATTGTGCTTGTGTATTTTGTGTGTGTTGTTTTTTCATGAATATGTGTTGAATACTAGTTGTTGTAATGGTTGGTTATTTTGGTTCTCAGAATATAGGTGGGCTGTTAATACTGTCTGTCTGTCTTTCTCATTGTCTGCCCGTCAGTCTATCTGTCTATACTTATTGAGGAAATGCAGCTGAAACCAGCATTTATTGAAATACATGCACTCCTTTGTGTGTTACAGTCACAATACAATTATTATATTGCATTTGTGTATTTGCCAGTACTCAGCCTTAAATAAAATTCTTGACAAGATAATAGTTTGAAAAGACAACTGAGGCGAGGTCGTGTTGCTAACGAAATACCACTGATGTTATCTTATCATTCCACTACTTAAATTATTTTTTCCTATTTGGTGCTACACCTAGGTCACTAGATCAAGAGCTCTGCTTTGTTTTAAATCACACAAACACAAACAGACAATCATTCTTTTCTTTGTTTTGGCATACCCTGTGTTTTTCTATGAGTTGACATAGCTCTATCTTATCCTCCTCTGTTATTTAAACCTGACAACAGCACCAGAGTCTGTAGTTGTCCGTGTCATCATCATAGTGCTATGTGTCATTACCCATGCATATGCTGACAGTGTATCCCTTATCCCTCTCAGGACTATGGTGAGCTCTGCTGACTTGTTTGCGCTTATGTCAAGTATTTTGGTTACGAGGCGCACCATATGCTGTCATGTGCTGTCACCATCTTCCTCCCAAGGTAGTCAGTCATTGGAACGGCAACCCCTCAATCCCACATTTGGAAATCAACACAGGCATGTCATCAGCTGAGCCAGTGAAGGGGAGAAGAGCTTCCTGAGGCTGAGATGCTATTGCGCTGTTTTGTTGTCGCTAGAAATCTGCACTGGTGGTTCTTGAAGTGCAACAACCCTGTCTTTTTCAAAAGCACAGGAGAAGGAGGAGATATAACTTCTAGCTCTCGTGTGGCATCGTGACTTGAGTCTGTTATCATTTTGCATGCGCATTGCCGTTGTCTGCATTTTGTTGAGTACTAGTGCTGAAAACGGCTCTTTATCAGGGGTCATTGCGGTGAAAGGACGAGAGACTGCAATAAGTGTGCAGCCTTGCTTTTGATGTTATTGAACTGCTGAGGTCTGATATGACATCCTCCATCTCTGTGAGCATCATGTGTGTATCAATATGTGGATGGCCAGAGAAGTTATCCTGCATTTAGTTTGCCCTTCTCTGGCAGTTGTTTAAGTTTACCCCTTGTCCAGCCTCTCTTTTAACCGACTTTTGTTTACACTAAAGCTGAGTAGTCACAACGTCATGTTTTACAGCGTGTACAGACAAATTGCACCTGCAGCTTTTTTGCTCACTGACCTTGCTCTCTCTCCATACCCAAATGTTTCATTTGGGGCTATTTTTGTGTTTGTTTTCTGCTTTACCAGCTATCAGAGAGGTTTTTAGTTCTCCAGCCTTTTCCTGCCTTTTCCCTCTGTATTGCTGGAATTTTTGTGTTCATAAGTGCTTTTGTTAACAACCACTATGTGTGGCCTTGCGATTTTCTCTCAGGACTTTGCAACACTTCTCAGTTCAATGAATTACAAGATAACTGAGCTTGTCATCTCAATAGACGTGTTGTCTCACTTCTTGATTCTGCTTTTGAACATTGCATTTATTCCTACAGCTTTCTTTACTATCTGTTTAAATAAGCAAGCACAATATACTGCCACAATTTGGCAAGGTCATTGATCAAACACAAATTCCAAACCTTTTTTGTGTTTGTATAAATGATTTTTTTAAATGGGTCAAAGATTTGCTGGAAATGCTCACAGGATCAACATTTAAATCATGCAATGCATTTCCCTTTCCACATGTTGTCCTTTTATGTGCAAAATCCTGAAATATCCCTGCATAGGCTGGAATTAAAGCAGCTAGCTGCAGCAAAACAATCAGTTTTTATTCAGTTGTAAGTAAAAAGTAAGATGGTCTGTTAACCAGTCCTTATACATTACAGTGCATGTTTTCAGCAGCAAATGAATTTGCTTGGTTATAGCAATTAAAATTAACTGACAGATTGATGTCAGTTATGTGCTTATGTGCTGGCTGCACTAGTTGCTCTCTATGCCCCCATGCCGTGTGCTTAGTTTATTGAGGAAATAAAAATCTTTCAGTATGGCTAAGATGAGTCAACTGCAGTGTCTGTGACCCAGTTTCAACATCTTTTGCTCTATCTTCCTCTTTTGCTCTCTCTCTTCCTGCCTCCATTCTCTTTGCTGGCACCTCTTTCTTTTTGAAGTCCACAAGCTGATCTTCCTTTACAGTAGAGAGAATGCAAAAAGTAATGTCATGGAATGGTTGGGGTGGTTGTTAAAACTGGGGAAAAATAAGGGAATTAAAAAATGTATAGAGCACAGCTGTTATTTTAAAAGTGAAGTATGGTGCTCATGGTTTCATGTCCCTATATTGCAGGTAGTTCCATTCCCACCACAGGTTTATTTATCCTCTTTTCTTTTTGTTGCAAGCTGAGCAATGTCATCTGACCTAGAAAGGTCCAATCACTCACAGTCAAGCCCTTAACTACCTCCTATGAATGCAACAATGCCACAGACTAAGACATTCAGGTAGAAGGCTGTGCATCCCTTGTGTCTCTAAGTGGTGACCCACTTCAGGGACACGTATTGCCAGCACATCCACAAGTATGTGGTGGATGGTGGGCATAATGAGCACTGAGGGTTGCTGAGGGTTGGTACTATTTGTGTATACTTCTCTTTTTCTATGCTAAGTTTGCAATGGTTCTGTGTATGACGAGACTTAGTGCTGCCCTCTGACGGTCTGGTTGAGTATACGTACTTAAGAGTACTGGGCATGTGTCGACCTCGGCCATCTGTGGCTGTTTATGGTTGAGTATACTTTGGAAGCTGTCTGGGCGCAAGACGGAGAAGCGCGCAGAAAGTGAACTATACCCGGTTCTTGAGGACAAGTTTCTTGAGTTATGCCTCAAACAACACTGTTTTTTAGAAAATTAACCCTTCTCATTTTTCAGTTGAAAACAGCTCATTTAATTATGTGCCTATGTGGAACCCTGTGGAATCTAGAAGTATTTAGATTGCGTGGGTGATCTTAGTTGCTTTTAGATACCAGCTTTGACCTTGCCCTCAGCTTTTATGCATGTTTTCTCTTTTCCACTCGCTCTTTTTGGGCTAGCGGTCATGACTCATACCAGATTGATTTCTAAGCATCCATTTGTGGACACCTTTGGGTTACCAGAGCATCAGTCTTCCTGCAGCCGAACTTAGCTTTAGGCTACCGTGAGAACAATTGTGTTCGAAAACAAAAACAATAGGCTAGCAAGGCTCCTCTAATCTGAAGACACAGCAGAGCCAGGGAAGGATGGCTCTGCACTCTTCCACCCTCCGCTGAAAAAGTTCATTTTAATTCCCTAGATAGTGGCAGGCAGTACGAACCCCTCGCAGCACTGCTCTGCATGGCTTTGTGGTTGTGGAAGATGGGAAAATAAGCACTTCTCTCCCTAAACACAGAAACATGCATTTGTCCCCTTTGCAATCAACAATGATGCCTCTAGCTAAAAGTGTTACTCTGTCCATAAAAAAAGAAATTCATCCCTTGCTCTTTTTTGCGTCTGTGTTTTTGAACCTTGTAATTTCTGCTGTGATTGGTCATTTGCATTGCTGTTTGTAAATCTTTCTTTAGCCATCATTTGAAGCAAACTGAAGATGGGTTCAGAAGTAATTTCTTTACTTTGAATGCTTACAGAATATCTTTAGGTTCTGTGTTCAGATAAATCTTGGCAGCTTTTTTTGTAAAATATTTATAGTTGGCCCCGGGCCTAGAAAGTCTCATCAGTGGTGCTAGGCAAGATTGCACACACATACCTGCAATGCTATTTTAAATGGCTTAATTACCTGGTTGCATAGGCTGGAGGATTTACACAGCACAGCACTTTATTCACTGCAAAAAATGATTGAGACCATGTGATATGAGTGCTCTGGGTGCGTGATATGGCTTTCTAGGTCATGCTCCAGCACTGTCTAATACCTTCCAGCGTAGAATTCTACTTTATCACCTTCACTTGATGGTTACATGGTATTTGATTTTTTCTTTATGTAATGAATGCTCTGATCTCCGGTCATTTGAATTTAAATATTCTTCCCCATAAATGATTTTCTAAAATGTGCTCTTCTGTGAATTAAATGAAAATCAAAACGTCACTCATTTATAGTTTATATTTACATTATGGAGTTATGTTAGGTGCCATATATTATTAAATCTTGACATGTGCCTTTCTTTGCATGTGTGCTCATGAGAGTTCAAAGAGTTCCATGCACTGACTAGGATAAATTTTCTTAGAATTTTAAATGGGGGTGGGGGTTGGTTTTAACAACTTAAGGGGAGTAAATAATGACAAAATATTTCCTTATTTAAAGACCATCCTTAAATATGAAAATAATGAATCTTCTAAAACTCATCTCTACTTTAGTTATGATACATAAAATAAGTCTTCTTTCTATGGAAATCTCCCATTTAAAGAGAATATTGTGAAAGAGAAGAGCCAGAGGATGTTAGTTCAGCCCTACTGTGCCATTGATCTCATATCTACAGTTTTAGGTAAGATAATGAGACAGACATTCATTTCAAAGCTTGCAAATTCGTTGTGCTTGACTGCTTGTGTCAATGTCCTTAGAATCATAGACATGAATGAATTACAAATGTTCTGATTTTATTTCATGTGGATAAGGAATCTGACAAACACGCAAGATATGGCTGTCATTAATTAGCACTGTTGTATCCATTGTCAGTTTTTTTCAATTGAGTTAATAACTTTGTTGGGGGCTGGAGTTTGGTCTTATGTGCCTTTCTATTTGACCACTCTATTGCTCCAAGCTAAAGGTTAAAAAATCTTGGATTTCACAAATGAAGTTTTCAATTGCAGCCTTTGGCATGATGGGCACTAATATTTACCTGCTTTAATTGTCAGAGTATTTATCTTGCAGGCATAGAGATGGTACATTCTTGGAGCTGAGGAAATTAGTTTTAAAGGGCACACTAGATGTTACGTTGAAGTGGCTTTTGTGTGAGTGTGCTTTTAGGTATGTTATCACTGAGTGTGTGCAGATAGGGTGAGGGTCACAGCACACTGGGGAATCATCTGACAGAGATCACAGTCTGTCCTTGGGAGATGATTAACTTCAACCCTTTTTCAGAGTTGTTCCCCTTGAGATGGTACAGGCAGGCCAAAAAAATGATATTCAGTAACCTAACCCAACTTTTCTTTTCTGTCTTCATGGAACGTGTAAGACGTTATGATTGGTATTCTGTCATAAGTGTTGCATTTGTCATTTAGTTATTTTAAGGCCAAATGTTTTGTTTTTATTCCTCCTGCCAAAATTCACTCATTTTGACCTGCTGGTAATCAGTGTTTGGGTTTGGCAACCATCCTACTCACCAGGGTCTTCAGTTTGACATCAAAACTTGACACTTTCTGGCCATTAAGAGTGCATGGCACCCTCCATCAGGTCTTCTCTGACTTGATCATCTGGCTTCTTCAGTTTTTTCGCTCGTCTTCACTTTTGACACTTGCAGATATGGGCACCCTGGTCTGCCTATCAGTCACAAAGTTCCTCCAACAACACTAAGAGAGTGAACTGAAGCTGTCTCTGCTGGAGGCATTTGGTGTCCATCAATAAAGGAGATCTCTGGGCTAACCTGACATAGAGAAATGTGGGGATCGCTCTCCAGTGCCTCCCTATGTGCATTTCCTTCATAGTTTTCTCTTGATTTGCTGTACTATACTGACAAACTAACCAATCTCTGCAAGTCCCCTTGCCTGCCATTGTTCCGTTTGTTTTAGCAACCATTCTATTGTTGCTTGCTTTTCTCCCTCTTACTGCTGCACTCTCAAATTTATCCATTACAAGTTTGTCTTTTTTGTTTTTGTGTGTCTAGTTTCACAATTCAGTTAGCCCCACAACAGGCCTGCTACTAGGCTCGATGGGGGACCGGGGGAAAATCTGAAATTCTGGTTGAGAAGCAATTTTTGGGGGGATGTAATCATAGTCATAACAAAAAATCCTGACATTTTTTCATTCAGTTTTAAATCTATACCTGCAATGTGTGTGTGTTTAACTCCTAAATCTTTATTAAGCCAAATCTGAGTAAATCTCCTTTACCGAACATGTCATTTATTAAATAAAAATGATCAAGAACCAGAACTATCTATTTTATACATTATATTAATTATGATATAAATCATACAGCGTTGGTTGTAAATAAATCAAACGACTGTGACAGCATTACATCTGCCAATGCATCATTGTTGATGTGTCTGTGTTGCTTGACAACCACTTTGTTGAATATCATTATATTTTTTGCATTGTGTTCATACCTTGTCATGTATAAAGAATATCTGTTTTATGAAAGAAATAAGCCCTATTAAGAAATTGTTTACAGTAACTTAGCTCCACATTGTGCCCACTGATCTATATAAATCACTGGATTGTGCATAGAACGCTAAACCATCAACCAGAGGTGAAGCCACTTGAAATGTTCGAACCTCCATTTTTGTATGTCCACCTGTTGGAGGGCATCACTGACTTTTAGTCAAAATACCTATATTACTTGGTTTGCAGAGCGTCAGTCACCCAGGATACATTTTGTTTTTTAACTTTGCAGATAACCATGGTATAAGTGGAATAATCCAGGCTAGCTATGCATTAAGAAATTCAAAGCACTTTGTTTCGCTGTAGATGGATTTTCGCCTTCACCTCTATATTGAACCTATACACTTGATTACTCTGGTCTTGTACCACATGAGCCCTGAGACCTACATGTGTAAATACATCTTCACAAATCAGTGTGAACACCATGATGGTAAAAAAGCTTTTTAAAGTTATGCAGTGCATGTCCTTTTTCTAGATGATGTTGTTCTTGTTTTTGTGTTGTATGATGACTATGAGTTCATTGTGTGCATAATTATCATGTTTTTCTGAGACTAAATTGATTGATCATTATTTAACATATCAAACAAATAAGAAGTTTGTTGGCTAGCCCTTTTAGAGGGGCACAGGAAAAATAATGTGGGGATATACCCCCCTAAATCTGGCCCAGCCCTACTGTCAATTGGAAAACCTCTCGCAACACAAAATTGTGTTGAGTTTTCCTAAGCTATATTATTGCGGTTTGTTGGAAACCCATTTGACAAGAGCTTGGCAGAGTAGCCTGCATTCAGTGTGAGAGCCTATATATATTTCATTTTTTTACTCCTTTGAGAGACTTTATTCCCAGCCATGCAACCACAGCTGGTTTTGTTGTCTTAGCCAAACTGAAAATGACAAGATTATGAATGAGAGGAATCAGCAAATTTGTTTACTCAAAGTTAACGCATTGTAGACCACACCGGAGCCTGAAGCTGTATTGATACAGTCTGCTTGTTTTATTGGGTATGTCGCATCAAAAAAGCCACTTTAAATAGTAAATTAACATTGACATGCCCTGATTCGTTTTTATTGCACTCCATATGGAAACGTCCTACAGACTTCAGTGTTTTTGTAATGTTTAATTTAAGTTTTTTTTTTGTTTTGTTTTTTGATTAGATATGTGCTATGTAGTTATTTAATTACTGGTATAATAATAATACTTTCTTGACATAATAAAAATGCATTAAATTGAAATTGTGTTTTAATAAATCTATAACATATTACACAGTATTTTAAACAATTAATTAACCTGAAAAAAACACATATGCACACTTACATATTTTGCAGAAAGTTATTTAAATGGTTAGATAGTAATTGAATACTTTGTTTTAATAATTTGTTTTTTGACATCTGACAGGGACCTTAGTCCACAGTTGCATCATGTTAAGTAACACATGCAGTAACCACATGTGTACACATTAATGTAAATCTAATCTCTTTTTCTTACTTTCTTATTATCTCTTTCATGCTTCCATGTATCACACTTTTTGCTCATCTCTAAATCTCTTAAACCCCATTCTTATGATTTAATTAACATTTTAATCTAGGGGATTTAAAGCCGATCTCTCTAAACAGTGCTACAGTGGCTTTTGTTTGGGCTGGAAAATGTTTCAGAGCATGTTCATAGATGTTTATATTGTGTGTGTGTGTGTGTGTGTGTGTGTGTGTGTGTGTGTGTGTGTGTGTGTGTGTATATATATATATATATATATATATATATATAAATATATATATATATATACTTATTTAAATGATTGAATCATTGGAAGTATGATTTAAGGATTCTGCTTGCAGCAATTTAGCATGAAATGGATTATCTTCTAATAACGTATTATTGTGCTTTCCATACTGTCGGCTGGGTTTGCGTTCCCTGTAGGAGTGGCAAAAACAGTTGAATGGTGAACAGAAACATTTCAAGATAAATGGACACTAAAAGGTCCACACCACAACTCACCGAACATTAGCTTATGTTAATGAAATTTCATCTATTGAGCTCATTAAAGCTTCCAACATGTAACTACGCATCTTTGTGTGACTGGAAAAGCAGCGCATCAGGGTGTTATTTTCTAGCGATTGTCTAAGGCTAATAAAGTTGTCAGCTGGCTGTGGGGAAAAAGCTGATGTTGGTCCCAGGAAGCCAACCAAAGGAGAGCAGCCTCGAATCATCCCAAGGTACGATGGGAGATGGCACAAACCACATGTATCTTCCTCTTCACAGCCCAAGATCAAAGCAAGTCCCAGTAAAATTCCAATTAAAAAGCCCTTACATCCCTAGTGAAAAAGAAAGTGAGGCTACACTGCAGCTGTATTTTTCTCATGGATCAGTGTTTGTCCTTATTTGCACTCATTGTTGTGTGCTTAGTCTCTCACTCTCTGTTATGTATTACTATCTTTTAACATGTTTCTCATTAGTAAAAATTTGCTTGCACTGCGTTCACCATTGTAGTTGCAGTTGTAATGCATTGAGCCTGCAGTAACCTACATACTGTACAGCATTGCTCTCTAACCTCCATACAAAGTACTAAGATCAGCAGTCTTAACCTTTTTGCAAGTGCTTTTTATAAACAAAAACATGCTCCCCCATAAATTTTATTTTAAGTTATAAAATAATACAGGCTATTTGTAAGTCGCTTTGGATAAAAACGTCAGCTAAATGCCTAAATGTAAATGTAAATAATATTTAATATTATATATTTTCTAACATAAAAACAATGTTATTTAAAACAAATGTCTACTCACTCAGTGGGATGGCTGAGCTTGGCTAGAGGATGCAAGGCACCAATTAAACATTGCTCCATGTCTAATCAGTATCTGGCTATAATGACTATAACCCAAAAAATGCCCATGTGACTACTGTATTTCCAGTCGTTGGTTATGTTAATTTACTATCATGTCTCCAGTAGATGGTGCTATAAGGCGAGTATTTATAAACTTGTTCAAAATAACCCTAACCCTAACCATTCTTGCAACACCCCTGCGACCTCTTTAACCCCCAGTTAACCTCGTTAAGAACCACTTGCTTAGATAAATGTCACTGTATTTATGTGTATGTGTTGTACTGTTTTCATGTAGTATGCTTAATATGGTTTGTAAATATGGCTGCCAAGTAGGGAGGTATAAGTGCAGGTTAACATAATAGTTCTTCACTATTCTTCACAGGTATTTGAATTATTATGATCCCTGTCTGTGTGTCCCTGTCTTTGTCTTTGTCTTGTCCCGGCTCCCGGTTCTGGACTATAGATCATTTCCTATCATTTCCTTCCTCATAAACCTTTGCTGGACTTATTATCCTCATTGCCTTCACCTGTGTCTTGTTACCCCTGCTCATTATCCTTTGTATAAATAGCCCTTGTGTGTCAGTCCTGGTTTGTCAGTCGTTGTATGTCCTGTTCCTGTTCCCTTGGATAATAAATGTTAAATAACTGCATTTGGATCATCTGCCTCTTTGCCTTTCCTGCCCATTCATAACAAAATGACTAACCACAACAATGGATCCAGCAGTAGCAATCATCCGGATGCGCCAGAGAGCTTGTACCCTTGTGGACCATATTCTGAACTTTTTGATACTAACTACCCGGACTTGAAGTTAATAGACTTTTTTATTTACGGATTAAACCAGCCCGGGTGGGCAGCCCGCTGTTTGTGATGGCTGACGTCTCAGTGCTCCCGAGTCCAGTCGTTCCGCTGGTCCTATGTCCAGTGGTCCCGAGTCCAGTCACTCCAGTGGTTCCAAGTTCGGTAGTCCTGATTCCGGTCGTCCCAGTGGTTCCAAGTCCAGTGGTCCCAGGGGATTCAAGTCCGGTGGTCCCAGGTCCGGTGGTTGCCCCAGAGTCGTTGGTGCTGCCCGTGTCTCAAATAGAAGAGGTTTGGCACAACCAGGACTTCCCAGCCATGGAGAAAGGTCTTGGTAAGAGAGGTTATCAAGAACCTGATGGTCACTCTGACTGAGCTGGTTAACTTTGACCCGAGATGTCTTTGCCACTATGGAGTACTGAGTATAGATCTATGAGAAAAATAATAATTTAAATGATTATAGCATCATGCTGCAACAAAATTGATAAAAGTGAAGGGGGTCTGAATACTTTGTGAATGCACTGTAAAAATAGTAAATCATTAGTATGTTGAATATTGTGAAAAAACATTGCAGCACTGTAGTGAATTGATTTTCCTTTCTCAGCTGTAATAAATGGTGTCATTATGTTTTAATGTGTTGCGTGTCTTCCTGGTTTACTACTTTTTTTGTCTCCTATGTCCCACCACACATTCGGCATCAAGAAACAGATGATATAGAGGTATTTCTCTCTCTTGTTTTTATTTTAGTTATTGCCCTCTTAAGACAACACATCAAGACTCCCAGATAACAATGACGTGTGCTTTCTTCTGCTCTAGATAAAAGGAACATAGATGCTTTAGGATAAATGAGAAGACTGAAAGTTTTGTTTTCTGACATCAGCACATTTGGTGTGTGATGTGTTAACTGTTATATCCAACAGTGTCTATTGGCATCTGCCATATGTGTGTTTAGCCAAGCAGGTCTTGTTTGGCATGGTTTAGTTTTTAATTGGACATATGCTAACAAAACGTTTCAAAATATACCATGGTCCTGCTGTTTTTTAAACTTAAAATAAATAACTGCAAACAGACAGGGAATACCTGATGTTCACTGCAGGTGTACTGTAGATTCTGTTTGGTACTGTATTTGATTGGATCTCTGATGTTGGTTGCACAGAGATTGAAATTGCAGTGGCAGTCTTGAAAAACTTGGTTGCTGCGTACTGTATATGATGTTAAAATTGAAGGTTTGGGAGGTCCAGATTTTGCTTTATGTGGGTTTGGTTATTAAGTTGTTAAGACAACATCCAGTTTAGTTTAGTTGAGTTTGCTTGTGATTTTCTTTTTCTGTTTATAGTGAATGCATTTAATGCACTTACACTGGATGTCTGTGGGGCAAAACATTGTGTATGTGATAAATGTGTGGCATGTCTGATAACTTGTTTTTTAATCATATTATTATTACTACAGTTACTGTGGTGGGTTGAAAAACATATCCCAGTGCTTTTCTGGTCTTACATCAGAACTTTTAAAGGAAAGTTTAGTTATTATTAACTCACTCTTGTGGCAATCAAATACCCTATGGCTAAAACAGATAAGCCTAGATAAGTCTTGTTATTTGTTCTTACAATGTCAGTGTTCCAAACATTCAGTAATTCTAAACACACTCATTATGCTTCAAAAGGACAAAAAACTTCAGAAAAGAATTCAATTCAAGTTGCATTCAAAACTTGTTTGTAAACTAAAGTTTAAATAGTTAAATTACTTTACTTAAATGTGTCATAACATGTTTTATTTTGTTCCCTGATGTGTAATTATTTTATTACTGTCAAAAATAAAGTTGTGGGTTTCCTTTGGTGTAACCGCTTATTTCTATGATTGACAGCTGCTGCTGAGAGATGCACTGTTGTATAATCACAGTTTTTTAAGCACATTATATGTTTATTCATGTCACAGACAGTCAAACAAACACAAATATTAATATAATGATTAAAGTTTTTAAAACTAAAGGGAACATATAATTGAATCAGTTGTGAGGCACCAGTCTCCTTTTTTGACTGCAAAGTAACCGTGTATAGTTTTGACTTCTTTAAACAAAGATTTGCACCCTAGATAGTGTACTTGTTGCAAAAAAAACATTATTACTACTGATTATCAACATGATACCAAGGTGTTTTTAACACATGTACTCCTATATAGTGTTATCAGAGCTTATTTGCTTGTTTTGCTAAATAGTATTTTTAAAAAATATTCTTGTTTGGGATAGAACAGTTGGCATGTAAGTCAGCATTAACATGACCAGGACATTTGTTAAAAATTAAGAATCCATTTCTCTCTGACATTGGTAAGCCTATACAAAGGAGCTTGTTTTCCACAAGCAGGAACTGCATGTTTGTCTGATATCGCAATCTCACTGTTATTACAAGCTTATGGTGATTGTAAACAACCACTGCTCCAGATCCTTCTCCTTCAGTGTTGTTATCTTGCTGTACAGCATGTCATACAAAACTAAAATTTGTTCATGTGACGTTACTATCCAGCTATTTTTACATTTGTTTTTTTTTCCAGAGAACAATTCCATAAATGCTTTCGTTATTGATGAGGAGGTGTGAAATTTTGTGTTAATGGTACCAAGACCTTGCAGGAAATTTGATTCCTCATTTCATCACCCATTTAAAGTACTTCTATTACATCACTGCTCAAAGGTGCTAAAGTTGACACAATATTATGCTTAATGTCAGATAATGAGAAATAGTTTAAATACTTTGACATGAAGTTAGGTTATGATGTCATGCTGTGTCTTATTTACAGCAACAGCTATAAATGTTTTTTACAGTGTTTTTTGGTGTGCAGTCACATGGGATATCTTTACGTGTGCTAATGATGTGAGCATGAATACACAGGCACCAAAGGACAAAAGAATACAACTAATTTGCCTAAACAACATTTGTCCATCTCTGATCAAAACAGCAATTCAAGTTGGCCCTAGAGGTGTGTGGGCTGTTATCAGAGCCGGTGTGTTTGTAGATCTTAATGTTGGAAAAAAGGAGTTCAGGGGCAAGTCAGCACATTCAAGGCACAGTGCACAGACATTAGCTCCAGGCGTCTCATGAGCGTTTGATAGCAGACTCTTTGTGAATCTGTAGGTGTTTTATTTCTTTAAGCGCTCAAACATTACTGTCTGCATCTAACATTCTTCCTGCTTTTATAATCAATTCCACTTGCTTGGTTTTTCCTGTGTTTTTAATCTTTGTTGTTTGTTTGCGTCTTGCAAACTAAAGCAAACTAAATTAAATATAGCCTGTATTGCTAGTCAAGTCTGTTGTGGTTATGCTAAACTTTACAGATAGGTGGCAGTATTCTCTTGTACAGGGAAGCTTTCGCTGCTGTTTAGGTTACTCAGCCCTCCCTTCCACTATTCTACCCCCACACTCTGTGGTTGGACAACATTGTATCTTAGGGCTGCAAATTAACCTGTCACTTCATCATTTGACAAGATCTTCATTTTTATTCATTAGGATCTGATTTTCGCCTGGGTGTCTGTAGCCATTCGATTCCAATCTCTCCTCTTTCTGTTCATACTTATCCATTCCACATTTCTTTCTCACTGTTAACCCCTTGTATGGTGGCATTAGAACCTGTTAGAACTGTGTCCTATGTGGCGGCCCTGAAAGCACAGGGGATGTTAAGACAGTAAAGAGCTGAAAAGCTGACTGTGATGGAAAGATAAATAACTGCAGATAAGCAAAGATAATAGGTATTAACATGTTATGGCAATGCTATTACTGTAATTGGGGGCAATGCGACACTCCTGCTACTGATGGAAGTGCCCCTTCCAGTAAAATGAGCCAATCATCAATCGATAAAGAAAGATATTTCTCTAGGAGAGGGGCTTTTTTTTACAGAGTCTTTTAAGATGTATTCTAAGATGTGCACATACATAGTGGCTGAAAAGGCCTCAAAAAGTGTGTTTTTAATCGCAATTTAAGCTTGAGAAACAATAGTTACGGCACAGTAGATGTCAGGTTAAATATTGTTAATAGGGCATATGTTATTTAATTGTGATTAAATAACATATTTAATCAACTGCAACTTTAAATATATCTGTCTTGCCTCATTTAGGCAGATAGAAATTTGGTTTTGCTCTGGAAAGCGTTCTGAAATAGCGTTGTTGGCCATGTTTGCTTCGATCAAGTTGTGATTTTGCAACGTAAAAAGATATAAAGATTATACTTAATAAATTAAATTAAGATGCATAGATTATATTAATAATAATAATAATAATTTAACTAATAGTAAATAGTTAATTTATGGTGCAAAGAAAATGATTAACTAAAATAAATATTTCACAGCACTACTTATGAGAGAGGACAATGAATATTTAATTACTGCCTCTGCTTGCTTGACTGTAAAGCTTCAGGCATAAAAAATATGACAAAAACAGTGATGTAGTTTGTTGTAATGGTACACTGCTATTCTTTGGAAAAAGGGAGCTCATTACTCGAAAAGCTGCGCTTTTAAAACCGCTGAAATTCTGGCATGCCATTTTTGTTGGTTTGTTGCAATTGTATGCATAAGTGTATGTAAGTGCAGTAACAGACTCCTGAGGGCAGTTATTGTTTTGTTTTCTGTGTTTCCTTTCTTCAAAAAATACCTATTTGCAGCAAACCCACCCCTATCTACCATCATAAGCAGATTATCAGCAATTGTATGTGTATATGAATTGGGAAAGAAGAGAAGAGAGGGAGGGATAGAATGATGTTAATGCTTTGAGTTAAATGAAGATCCCTGCTGGCTGTTTTGTCGTGCCTCAGAGATCTGTGCTGGGAGGTTGGGTCCTTTGGAGGGGCCGCAGCCAATGGGGCAGCCTGCATGCTGTGACATGGTTTGATCTTAGCTGTGGCAGTTCTGTTTTCGATCAGAAATCTGGAGCCTCACACACTCCATGATTACTGCATTAGATTGCAGGATCTACATGTTATGAAAATTTGCTGATTTTTCAATGAGTCATCTTGTGTTTGAGCAGGGGAAAGGAATTATAGGGTATTCAAAGGATAATGTATTTGTATGAGTGAATGGCTCTGTAGATCAATTGAGAGTCCTACCACAACAGTTAATTGGGCTGCCAGAATAACGAAGTGAAAGTATTTCTGTTATTAGATTAATTAGTTAATTGAGCTATAGAATTCATGAATTCAAAAGCAAAGTATTCCTTCATGCTCATGTTAGTGCTTATCTTGTGTAGCAGTCAAAATAAGACTACACTGAAATAAACATGGTTATCCTGACCAGCTTTATTTACTCTGACTGCATGGTAAAAATCTTCTTATTGCACGATGACCCCGAGAGAATGAACTGTTTACCTGGCAGTCCTTCCAAAAAGGGGCAGATTCAACTTTTCAACTTGGCCTCTTTCTCTCTAAAGCATCCACAGCAAACATTCAGACATCTACAGTCACAATTCCATACTATTGTTATCATTCCTGCCATTTAAAGCTATGGCAAAAGTATTAAGAGTATTTTTGCATATGGTTCCAAGTTTAGTCACTTAATTTAGTCACTTTACTTCAATTCTTAATGAATTAGATTAAATCATTTAAATGAATGACTCAATGACTGGCTCATTAAAATCTTGCTGCTAACTATTGCCAATTTTAATTTCATATTTAAATTATAATTTTCATAACATTTCTTATTTTAATAGTCAACAAACTAATCTAGCATTTGAACAACTGTAATTGCAATATAAATTCATTTGACACTTTACACGCAGCTAAAAATGTTATGTATTGTAGTCTAAGTAGGTTTATGTTAATACTACTACTACTACTACTACTACTACTACTACTACTACTACTACTACTACTACTACTACTACTACTACTACTACTGATAATGATGATGATGATGATGATGATGATAATAATAGTAAATGTTATGGCCACAACAAAAACTATTTGTGAATTGATGTGTGATTAATTGGATAAATTAATCAGCATAACTTTTAATTAATAGGATTACAAACAACTGTGAATAATGTTAGAGAATAGTCCACACCACAACTATAATGTTAGAGAGGAACGCTATCAATGGGATCACTTTCAGAATTTTTTTCAGTTGGTGATTAATAATGCCAAATGGTCTCTGCAATGGTCATTTACATTTAGGCATGTAGCTGACGCCTTTATCCAAAGCGACTTACAAATATTAGGAGACAAGCAGAACATCTACATGCATTTTTCTGATTGTAGCACTGCAGCATGTACACCTAAAATTAACATAACATTATCAGTATCACCTTACGGTAATATGCTGTAGTTATATTATAGTATATATTATAGTTATCATCATTGTTATCATAATAGTGTAAACGCCCTTAAATCTTCTACATTCGAATGTTTTTTTGAAGACTTTAGCTCTTTCTGTTCTCTTCCTTAAATGATAGCTGTGCAACAGCAAGTTTTTATGTGTGGCTGTTCCCCTTTAGTGCGTTGGTCTACTGCTCTTTAGTAGCTGTGTTGGACTGAATGCAGCCTCACAGCTCCCTCTCACATAATGGCCAATGTTGAGTCTTTAGCCCAGCTGAATCCGAAGCCTTTGCTGATGGATAATTGCACTCCCAGCCTCTCTGCCTTTCCTTTCGCAGCTGAAAACCAAGCTCATTGCAGCTCATAAAGAATCCCCCTGCTGAAGAAGGGGGGGAAGAAGCGAAAAAAGAGATCCCGAGTTGTCCTTGTACATATAAGTAGATTCTGCACTTCAACACCTTTTCAAATTAATATTTGTGATGGGTCTATTCTGTTGCCGAGGTTTCTGTTCTGCTGCCTTTGTTCCTGCGTTTGATGTAATGGAAAAGAGGACAAAAAGGAGATGGGAGAGAGAGGAAAATGGCAGTGAAGTGGGTTTAAGGGGCTGCTTCTTTGAGGGCTGAAAGGCGAGTGGTGTGAATGATGGCTGGGAGTGTTTAGACCCATGCCTGAGCTGTAAACAGACAGGTCCGGCACAAAGGTGCACCACAAATGAGCACATGCTCACGGCTGAAGCGAAGAACAACCCCCCACCCCTGCTCCGCAGGCCGGCTGCTGCTCGCAACCATCTTCACAAGACATCTGGCCAATCAGGGATTGTCCCCCCCTCCCCGATCTGACACATTTCTCGTGTCCATAGTGGAATACTCTCTTCTGCTGCTGCTTTGCTACCTCATTTTTGTCTTTTTGCACAGGCCCCAATGCTTGGGCGGGTAAACGCTTTTGTTTGGTTAATTGCGATGAGTATTATATACTAGTCTCTCGGAGGTCTGCTTGAGACAATTAGACAATCGCCAGCTTTTAATGAGACAGCACCCAGTCACCCACCAGCACACCCCCCCTTCCGAGGGCTTCTTCAGTGGCCCTCGTGCTGGGATTTTCTTTTTATTCGGGGGTGGGGGGTGGTGGAGAAAAGGGATTGCCTGCAAGTTGGGCTTCCCTCTGAGTAATCTGGCTGAGAAAAAAGTGAAAAAATAGACACGAATGAAAGAGGGGTATTTTGTCCTCAATCAGACTCTCATGGGCAACTCCCCTGCAACTGAAAGGCTGTGTGAGGCTTGCATTTCATTGCTTTAGAGTGCAGCCCTATCTGGGAATGGCCAGGTAATGAGCAGCCATTATCTACATCTTAGGGAGTGTGACTAGTATTCTACATTGTCTGTGCTATAAGCAAGAAGGATGACCAAAGGGTCCAAAATGGTGGAACGCTTCAAGGTTCCCCCTGTAATCCCCCTTCCCCCTAAGAATAAAAAATGGGTGCTATTAATATGCAATTCAGTGCATTCCTCCTAATAATTAATTATCTCGCTTCATGTCATCAGCTAATTTTCAGGCTCCCATCTACATTTGTACAAAATTGTAAAAGACAGGTTTTCTTGTCCCCTATTGTCCCTATTGTTTTTTCTGTGATTGTTTTAGTTTTTCAGGCGCCTCTTGAAACACACCAATAACAAAGATGAGTTGTATTATTGCATATTTTCATAAATTAATGACCAGGATTAATCTGAGGAGTGTAGGTGAGGATTTTAACAAGCATTTACGAAAGACAATTTTCTCGCTAATGAACGGAGGAATGAGTGACCCACCACACAGAACATGTATACATAAAGCTCTGTCCCCCTTTATTGCCTGTAGAAATAGAGAGATTTCTGGCATCTGTCAGTGACTGTAAGATCTTGGGGCCACAGTCGGCCCTGACAGGCCAAGATTGCACAGCCTGCCCTCACACATTGGCCTCTGCTTGGCCTCCCAGTCTGCCTCTGCCTGACCTGCCAATTTAATTAAAGCGCTGCAGAGTCTAGCTGCAGCAGCCAAAGAAGCTGTCCTGCCCTACAAAGAGCTTGTTTATTTAAAGCTGATGAATGCTTCAGCAAGTAAGCCACTCTGAACTTTTAATGAGCCTTCTCGCACCCAGCCAGAAGAGAATGAAAGCGAGGGGTCTGGTCAGAGGCTCGTCAGAGGGATGACCTGAAATGACATTGATTATTGACCACTCTGAGAGAGAAGACATCTTTCTGTTTAAATGTAAAAGAGGAAGAGAAGTGTTGAGGATAAAAAAAGCCTGAAGTAAGAGTTGTTAACTCTCTTACTGGTTAAGGAACATGGACTTCAAGGAAAGTTCTGGCATCTGTGGATACCTTCAATTGTCACAGAAAACATGTTTCTTCATTTGTAAAAACCAGCATTGTACAGGCCAATGCAAAGACGTGAATAGACGCATATGACGCCTCAAATACGTATTCCGCGCAAGTTTAACATTTTTAACTCAAGCGGAAATTCCGCATGATGTGTTGTAGCGCAAACCAATCAGCGAAGACACGTCCAGTTGTATCCCGAAATGGATGGAGTTTTATTGTAGTAATTTAAAGAACATTTTGTGAAAATATAACCTTGATATCCTTAATATTGACTGAGTAAGGCCATGTCAACTATTAAAATTATAGTGAAATTAATGATTGAAATCAAGGGTCACAATTATAAACTGCCCCTGACCAGGCTAAGACAAATGGACAGGCGCTCTGCAGCTGAGATGGATCGTCTGTAGTTTGTGTCCATCTGAGAATCGTGGAGGCGACCCTAGCTAGCAGTTTAAACTGGGCACCGGTCATCCTCAAGTAGCGCTGGAAGCGTTCGTCATCCAGACGTAGTTCCCAGAGCAGACGATGAACTTCACGGAGTTGTGTGCACCTCTGGGTGGTGCTGTGAACCCAGACATGTCGGCAGTGACTTTCCAGCCTATTTGGGACTTCCACAACAGGTACAGGACAGTAATTGTGGTTTTATCCAACATGATGGAAAATTGGCAGAAAAATGTTGTTGTGCGGGAACTCTGTGAAGACATCGGTATTATTTGTTTTACGCATCACTTTACGCAAAAAAAACAAATGTTCCCGCGAGTAATCTAGGGCGAGAAGCGCATATTTGCTTCGCTTTTGGTGTAAACACAACATTAGGCTTAAATGCGTAACATTGTGCTATACTGTAATTTAAGCAATGGGTAGGCTTTGTTTTCCTTTTTCCATAATGTTTTTTTGTAATTTGACTACAGTAAGTTTTAGCTACAGGAAATTCAATCTATAATTAACCCCTTCAGACTTGATACTAATTAATGTTTCTGATAACATCATGATCCTGGTCCTGTTATATTCTTCTAATATGAGTAGAAGTAAAGGAGTACTAAAAGTTAATCTGAATGTATTTCTGTGGCGCACAACATTTCATGTCCATTTCAATGGACATTCTGTCTTTAAGAGTTTAAAATGCCATTAAACTGGCAATTATAAACATGGCATTTCACAAACCCTGTCCTGTTGATGCTATCAGGCATACAAGGGTATGTTGATCAAATCAGCCATGAAGGATACATAAAGCACACATAAACACAAGGGCTAATAATGTTTCAGAACCAGACTGCAAACTCCAGCAGTAACATCATGATCCTGGTTTGTGATAAAAGTACATGAACAACACATTCTCACTCCTGACTTGTCACATACTGACACTTGGTCAGGAGCTGTCTGTGTCCGTTTTTGACGTGCAGGATACCTCTTCGGTATCGTTTTTGATGTGCGGGGCTCCGTTGCTTTCAATGCAATACATTTGGCATAAGTACCACACGCGATGGGCACAGGAATTTTATCGTCATTATATAATTATATGTTGGGAATAATGTTGACTATACGATATACGTGTTGAGGTATGATTCGTTGTTGATTCATTGACACTATTTAGACATTTTTAAGCACCTAACCCAACCCCCTAACCTCATCCATTAGTTTGTTATATATTTAAATCACAGGATATATTATTGTTGCTATTTATTTTATAAGTATAAGTATTAAGTGCTCCAAAGCCAAAGGATTTATTTTCGTTAGGAGCGCTCCGCATCTCTCCATCCGCTGATGATGATATTCGTCTGCGTGCGTCCACCACAGAGTGGAACAGCTTTTGACGATTAAAAACTTAATTTCCCATTTGTTTTTGTGTAAGGGTTGTTTCGTGTAAGTAATCATATGGCTTTGGAGGACAGGATAATACTTGTACACCGTTTTTGACCCGTGTTTGCAATAAATACTCGTGACTGTACTTTAATATGTATGTTGTGCTTTATATTGTTTAGAAGTGGTTGGGTTTAGAGTAGAGAGGTGGGGTCGAGAAAAAATCACGTATGAAATAATTTCTGCTTTTACAAATTAAACAATTGAACACGTCCTGATCTGATGCATAAACAACAACTGAAAGCAACGGAGCACCCCACGTGTCGAAAAACAGTGCCAAAGGGGTACCCTGCACATGAAGTTTCACAAATGAGTTTTACTCTTGCACGGAATGGAGCAACAAGGGATGCAACAATACAGTTAGCCCACGGTTCAATACATACCTCGGTTTTTTAACCACGGTTTTCAGTTTGGTTCGGTTCTGATGGCTTGACACATGAGAGTGTTTTTTTTTGTTATTCTATGCTTAGGCAATAGGAACAGTAAGAGGTTAAGAAGAAAAAATAAAAACGATTTATTGCAATACTCCTTTATTTTACTTAAAAACAAAGAAAAGTCCACTAGTTTCTAGTGTATTGTATAATATAAAATATTTTTTTATTTTAAAATTAACACTGACATCTCACAGCTGCTGGTAGCCCATGTACAAACTGGGGAACACATAAATTTCTAAATTTTGAAAATAAACATACATGTGAAGTTAGTAAACATAAATTGACCATTTCAAATAAACATACTTGTACTTCAGTAAACATAAATAAACCATCTTAATTAAACTTAACAGTACTCCAGTACAGTATCCTTCATTCAGAATGTAAAGTGCAATTTCACTTAGGTTAGCTATCTATTCCTGTATTTTGAGGTAAGGCAGGGATTTAAACCTGGGGTCAAGGGCTGTGGCCATTTGGAGGTAATCATGAAGATTAGGGTACTCAACGGCAAAACTGAAATGTCTCTACACCACGGATTTGAAAAACGCTTCCTCGTACTGTAGCCTCACTTCACCGCCGCTCGCCATGTTAAAGTGTGGAATGATGGTTCAGCGCCCCCTAACTTTAGAGCATAGTGATTGAATATTTACTCGCGGGGAGGAGTTTCCTCATCTCAGCACGTAGACTTACAGGCACACACAAACAGTCAATTTCGAAGATAAATAAAACGCACATAAATTATTTAAACGTAAAACCGTAAAAAACGCAATTCACAAGCGTGTATTGAACCGTGGATGTCGTACCAAACAGTTCAATATTATATTGAGAATTGTGGCATCCCTAATATATATATATATATATACTAAACAATTATATTTAAAAATATATATTATAGAAAAAATATATATGTATACATATCTGTGAAGAGTCTCTGGAGAGACTGACATATTGTGAGATGACCCCCATTCCCAGCTGAATGTATTTTACATATAAGTGCATTTTTCAGTGTCTGTCTCTTGTGATCATGTAGACTGTCTAGCAAGGTGTCATTGTCATTGCTGTGGCCATATTTATTCAGGAAAGACTCTGGGATATTTCTTGCTCCTGGTCCCAGAGGCAGAAACTGAGGACTGGGAGTTTTGAATTGTTAATGCATGCACTCTTTGGCAGGTACTAGAAATAAAGGAAAAAAAAAGATACAGGTGCTGATTAGTGGAGACTCAGTGTTTAAATCATTGCTTAAAGACCATGCTTAAGACCTGTTATCTTCAAAACAACAAGAAAAATGTTTTTCATTCATTGCATTTGTTTAGTATGTATGGGACCGTGTATCTTTGTTTGGAGTTAGCTACTCACCTTTTCTTTAAGCTGAGAGTAAATAATAATAATATAAATGTTTTTCAGACTGAAGTCAGGATGAACTTCTGACCAAGTGTCCATCATTAAACTACTGACACTCACTGAACTACAATGTCACAACTAGCAATTTTATCCTGCTTGTATATTTGATATTGCTGGCAGTATGTGTGTCTGACTCTTGAGGGGTAAGGAGACGAAGACGAAACAAACAAGACGTCAGTGTTACATTTGGCGCCCGCCCACTCTCACCCCTCCCCTTGCTCGGCACCCAAACAGTTTTAATTATATCTTCTCTCGTGTAGTGCGCCTCAGTAACCAAAGAGCTGACAGTGATGCATGTGCTGATAAATCCACAAACACTGGAAACAAGATTAACAAAGATTTTGAGGAAAGGGTGACAGCTAATTTTGTGCAGTGGTTCGTGTCTCATTCTGGAGTGATGTTTTGATAGAGAACCGGCTGAGAATACAGGTTTCTTACGTTAGGGTGAGATTAGATGCTAATATCAGTAGTTGCATACCATATGCACTTTTGAAATTGTTTTGCTGAATTTTTTTTCCTTACCAACTCGCATTGTATGCATCATTTTTCAGGAGGCCATTTTTGTGCTTCTCTGTGCATGTATTTAGGTTGGAATAATGAATGTGAGTTGGGTAAGTGGACAGGGTCTGTATGCAGGTGGTTTGGTGAAGCATACATGTTTCATTTATTCCTTTGTGGTAGCTTTTATTTGAACCAATCTGTGAAAGCTTGGTTCAGAAATTTCAATTATTATCTTGTTTTGAAAGGTGTAATTTTGTGGTGGGACTGTTTGGTAAATTGACGTTCTAGAAACTTAACTGAAAACAAAAAATACATTTGGAGTTTGTTTGGTGATGTTAGAGGCAGGGAAATTACACATTTGAGATGCAAATACCCATAAAACAGAAAATGTAAAAACCTTGTCAAACAAGGTAATGTAATAATAAAAGTTTTTATTTTCCATTTTCCTTTGTCAATAACTGTCAATAACACGGTCCAGCATATTGTTTAAGTTGTCAGTCCTTCCCTAAAGAGTCCAACATAGCTTCAAAATAGTGACCATCAGTGTCCGATTCAGGCCAAGTGTATTTTCATTTACATTATAGAGACTCTGTACTTCATAATTTTATATAATTTAGATTTTCATTATAAAGTGTACATGTGTACATTACCGCAACATGTCATTCCTGTGATCCTTTACACCTTTTCTCCTGCTGTTTGTGCATTGAACAGCACTGACCTCTGTGTTTTTTTTACCTGCTTACTGTCTTTAGGGGCTTGATCTGCTTCTGGAGAGAAATGTATCTTTCCGCTTTATCCTTTCTCTCAGAAGACCAGAGACAAGCAGATAACAATCATATCTGCCACTACCGATTCTTCACGTCTCTGTCAGCTGCGTGCGTGTGATTGGGGCTTCAGAGACTGCTGGCATTCCTCCATTCTCCACCCTATTTTGTTTCTATATGGCAGGAACATCTTGTAGTTTTCTTTTTTCCACTCTCTCTTGTTTCTTTTTTTCCTGTCTCCCCGCAGCCTTCCCTTTCAGAATCAGTTCCCCATCTTCATTTGCAGGCAGCTGACAGCTTCTTTCACTTTTCTTTGTCATTTCCCTCCTTTCTTCTCCTTTTTCTTTTTATTGCTTCTTTGCTTCTCACGCCTCGTCCTTGTCCATTTTGCTTTTGTTTGTTCCGGCTCTCTCTCATCCCAACTTGATAATGAGGAATGTGGTGTGACCCTAACCTCCATTGGTCTGGCGATGACCTTTGACCTCCAGGTTCCCCTCCGTCCTCTTTTTGACAGCTTGATTAATTTCCCATTTTTATGATTTATGTGCAAGCGACAAGTAAAAATAATAAATAAATAAACTCAACAGGTAAAGATCAAGAAGTATACTGTATAATGTATATAATTTGTGTTATTAGGAAAAGCAATGTTTATGCAGCACCCCTGATATCTATTTGATTTTGGCACAAGGAGATTATATTCTCTGCAAAAGGTATGTGCAATGTTGCATTATATGTTGATTAAAACATGGTGGCACCATAATTAACCTTTGGTGTTAGTTTAACTTTTTAGAACAGCCATTGCATCTGTGGTGTGCATATGATACCTCAAAATTCTGCTTCTGTAGGCAGCTTACTAGGTTTTGGAACAAACCAAGAGTCTGAAGTGTCCTTTCAGGAAGAAGGTATGGTAATTCCAGTTTTTCCTAGGTGGACTCTCCCAGCTTTACACGGACAATATTATTTCACCTTGGAAACCACCAGTACCTTTTTAGCTGTCCTTTTCCTGGGCCACAATATAAAAGCAGAGGTCAAGAGATTCCACTTTAACCCTTGACCCCAGGGGGTGGCCACAGTCATTGGTGGTCAGTAAGATTAATATCCTGTAGGAAACTCATTATTCATACTCAGCAAGAGATGAATTACACAGGAATATGAAGTTTGAGAGCGTTGTTCCGCTCAAGAGGCCTTTAGCCTCTGGTCAGCTGCTGAATGTCTGGCTTAGTGCTAATGTTTTTTTTTTTATGGCCTCAGTCTGTGCTGCAGTGTTGGACATTCCTTAAATGAGTGTAGACTTAAGGTTAGTTAAGTCTAGTGAGTTTGATTGTGAACATGCATATTCTGATTGGGCAATCTCTCCAAATATACTCTTTCCAAGCTTTTAATTTTCTAAAAGCAAATAACTGTACTGTTGCACTGGATATTTATTTGCAGGCCATCATGGAATCTGCATCTGCTGAAACATCTCAGTGACTCCCATTATTCACAAAGTTCTACACATCTCTTGCCCCTTAAAGTGGTTGTTTTAAAAAATGTTCAGGCAAGTTGAGTTTGTTTTTTGTTTTCGTAAGATCATTTTTTATTGTTAAAAAAGAAATTGTTTATCTACATGTAACGTATGTATGTAACACAAGTAATGCGGGTTAAATGTACATGGTTACAGTACATGGTACAGTACATGGTTATCATCTCTGTGTCGCAGGTGCATAAGGTGTCAGCCTTGTAATAAACCACTAATCACATACAGTGTTGTAAATCTGTCAAACCGATTGCATTTCCATCTCACTTCTATGTAATATAGCCACACACATACACCTTTTCTCTTCTATAGTCTACTTCCTATTCCTTTTTATGTAATAATCTTTTATAATACTATATAACAGGTATTCATAATTACATAAACATACCTTGCATACTTCCAATAAATAAGTATACGCATTTCAATGTTTTTCTATAACACTGTATATTGCACTTTGTGGTATGCCTAACAACAGCCTATACCCGTGGTTAAATCACTGCTAACACACAGCCTCTCATGGCTTATTGCTTCAAACGATCAATACAGTCAAAGGTTGTGTATTCAGATCTCAGCATTTTAGTCATTTAGTAGTTTGTCTGTTTGTAGGTCAACATTGTTTCTTTAGCGGTAAACATTCTTTCCCTTCTGCCACAGTCACTTCCGTCTGAGCGATTGACACATTGCCCTCCTGTAAAAAGTTGACAAATGATTTCTGTAACATTTACTTACACAATCGATAGCACTGACAAATTCAACCTGCACCATGATTAATGCTACTTCACCCCTGCTCACCATCTCTCTCTCTCTCTCTCTCTCTCTCTCTCTCTCTCTCTCTCTCTCTCTCTCTCTCTCTCTCTCTCTCTCTCTCTCTCTCTCTCTCTCTCTCTCTCTCTCTCTCTCTCTCTCTCTCTCTCTCTCTCTCTCTCTCTCTCTCACACACACACACACACACACACACACACACACACACACAAACAAACACTGTCTTTCCTTTCCCTTACTTTCCTGTCTTTCTTTTCCTTTCTCTCTTGCCTTTAAGGGGTTGCACGAAGCATGAAGCAGATGTGTGTGTTTATGTGTGTTTCTGTGTGTCTTCGATCATGAACGAGGTTTCCCAACATCTCTTTGATAAAGCCAAAGCCCCAAGCTGTAACTACAATGTTGTAAACAGGGGCATGGCTTAATCACAGTCATGCATCTCAGTCAGCTGTTCCACTCAAAGCCTGGCTTATGACTTTTCTACTTCCACACACAGCTGATTTACTGTATGGATTCTAAAATAAAAAATATCCTATTTTTTACAGATGCTCAGTGGACACAGAAGGTCCGTCTGAGAAATAAAGCACGTGCATATATAAGTTCGGCAAGATATTTTGGGCATTATGACAAAATTACATTACATTGCAGTGAGAGTAACATCGTGTGTATCATTGTAATGGTATAAATGACAATACAGAGTTATTTTTGCTGGAAATTTAATGCAGTATGTGGTGGTCCTTAAATGTAAAGAGAGAATCCACTAAATGAAAAGTTTATTTTAATTAATTTAAGTTTATTTTAATTAATTTAATTTAGAGAATCCACTAAATGTAAAGTTTATTTTAATTTTGTTTGATTTTTAAGCTTGATGCTTTAACCTGTAAAGGTTATTTTTATAAATAAATGCTACTCATTCATTTTTGATAAATCCTTTTATCGTGTGTCGCATCACGTCTGCTTAGGACACAGTGTTAGACAACAATGTAAACCTGATATATTAAAACAAATACTTTTGACTTAAAAATAGTGCAGCAATAACTCATATTTCTACCATAATACATTTTGGTTTTTAAGCCATCTTAACACCCAGATTTGTGCTGTGTATGTGTGTGTCCTCCCCTCCAATCAGAACTTGCCATATCTGTATAGAGGAGCAGAAGGGACTGGGATGGTGGTGGTTGGGGGGTGGTGAAAGCGGTCTTAATCTCACAGAAAGAAAAAGAGAACGTTTGTGTGTGGTATCTTTAAGAAAAGGATAATGGCCTCTCACACAGTAGAAAAGAAGACTATGTGCAGCCGCTGACAGACAAGGTCACCCAGAACGGCAGGACGGGGAGTAGGAATGGCCTTGAAAGGCAGTCCTCAATCTCAGGCTCACAGAGCACAGGTTTATAGTACTGTATTCTGCATTTACTTTCACCTAGAGGGGGCATATCACACCAACCTGGAATGAAAGGCTGTAATACAGACCTATGTTACTGCTGCTAAACCATTCTCACAGTATGTGGGAGGGAGAATGAGTGATGCATTTTTGTTGCTTTGTGTTGTGTGTCTGGTATAATTGTGCATTTGCAAGGGTCAGGCAAGTGCTGATATTATTATTATTATTATATTATTATTATATTTGCTCAATGCATATGGTTGGATTTTTTTGTTTGTTTTGTAATCAGTTTTTTTTTCAGTTCACATCTATGCTGTCCTAAGATCATATTCCTCCCACCAATCAGCATTTTGTGTCCCTCATTCCTCTTCCTCTCTGATTGGTCAGAGTCCTCTGCTGTGGGCATTGTCACAGAGCAAATACAATCAGAAACGAGGAGTGATAGACACAAGGGACAGGCCACGCTACCCTGTTAATAGAGATTCTGTTCATTGCTTTTAAAACAGATCAGCTTGTGGCGTCCCATTTTGATTTGATGCTATTGTGTTATTGTAGAATATACTGTAAATGCATGTTGTTGTTTTAGGTTACAAGACAACTCATGTGCAAATGGATACGTGCATGAATATACAAACTTCTTCGCATGATCGTTTTTATCTCGTTACACGCACAAACACATGCACTCTTGGCTTCAATCAAGCAGGCTTTGTATCTGTCAAGTGTTGTTCTCACCGCCTGGCCCAAAACAGTGCATACTTTACTTCATCAGATACACAAAAAGGGACTCTTACTTCAAAGCCGAACAAAGGGCCACAAATAGATAAAACACTGAGCTGTCCGTCAAGGCTGGGTGCAAGGTGTAGGATTATTACCAGTGTGTCATGTCAGCCACTGAGTCTTAAAAATAGACTAGTTGAAAGGGGGTTGTGTAGAGGACACAGCATTATTGTGCTTTCCAATTACTAAATTACCAGATTTTCATTATTATTAGTAAATTTGCATAACATATTTCTTTCTGGTGGTGATGTGGCATTTTAGAAGCAGGCACCAGCTCTATGCCATTTTAAATTGGGCTCTAAAAGAATAATTGTCATGTTCTTAATCTGACAAAAGAGTGAAAAATGTTCTAGAATGCCACAGTGGTGTCAGTCACAGCTCTGAGAGATCAGGTCATTGTTGTGTTATGTGCACAGTGATTGTTGATCTGGGGCGGTCAGACAAAAGAGCAATAAAGAGCCAGCCCAGCCATGGGCTGGGGTCTAAGCCCCAGTGAGGGGCCATGGTGACCTGCACTGACCACTGGCCCAGAGGCCAGTCCCTGTTGCCACTGGCCTCTCAAGGAGCTGCTTGCCAGGGCAGGAGTGCATGAGAAGAGCCCAATATACAACAAACACCGCATATCATACAGAGAGAGACTCTTAAGGCGTAGGAGTAATGTTTAAACACTTAACACAACATAGAAAAGCCCAGCTGTAAGTTGTTGTAAGGCTTTGCTTTATCATTTAGTTACTCAAGTATACAAGTATACTATAATAGACCATTATTTCTATTGCATATATTGATTTTTTTATTATTATTGTTTACATTTTCCAATTGTTGGATTGTTTCTTTTTTATCAACTTTATACTTAAACAAAAAAAGTCTTGTATGGTTAGGTGATATTTTTTATTTTATTAAAATTATTATTATTGTTAATAGATTAACTGGATATGTTATGAATTTTTAACTTATACATTTATGAGCTTTGGAATGTGGTATAAATGTGAGATGTTTTAAAATATGTCAAAAAAGGCCTGATTGGAGTGTATTCCTGGCACCATGTGTGGCATTACATGAGCCTGTCTAACCTATTTCAACATTCAAAACTAAGCTTAAAGACTAGTCTTCTTCCAAATGACAATTTATAACATCTATACCATCTTATTTTAAAGCAAAATTTGTAAAACTATTTGTAGAACTATTTGTAGAATAGGCAAATGAGAGTTTCTTAGTAATCAAGCCATTCTATCTCTTTTGGTCATATATCCAACCTACCACCAGTGGGCAGTGGCATCGAGCTCCACTCAGCCGCTCTTACCACACAGTTGAACTAAATACAGATTTAAACCTATGTCTGGTTAGTCCTGACCACTACTGAAATCCACCACCATTTATTTATTATGCCACAGTAATTTTGCCTGGATTTCAAAGAAAAGTTATTATGTAAATCAGAAACTAAATTAAAGTTAAACAGAATTTTAGAGGTTAGAGGTTGGCTATAGTTTTATAATTGAATTATTAAATATGTTATTTTGTGTGTTGAATGTTTAATATCCAGTTTTTAATTTGTTTATGAATTAAATGATATAAATTGATTTCAAAATTTGTTTAAAAGTTTCAAGGATTCTGTAATAATGTTAAATGAGTGTTTATATTTCAGTTATTAGTTGTATTAGTAGATGTCTGGTATGAGCTCATTTGTATTGATTAGATTGTGAAATTGCTTTGTTTGCATTCCATCATGTGAAATAATTATAATTGTTAGCTATCGACAGAACCTTAATTGTTAATTAGCTTTTTTGAAAATCACGCTTTCGTTTCTTTCCTTGTGGCTGTTGCATGTGTATATATATATATACATATACATGTATGTATATATGTATGTATATATGTATAGATAGATAGATAGAGATAGAGATAGAGATAGAGATAGAGATAGAGATAGAGATAGAGATAGAAATATAGATATAGATATAGATATAGATATAGATATAGATATAGATATAGATATATAGAAATAGACAAAATTGTCTATGCTGAATGTCACCACACTAATGCAAAATGAAGCCGAATTCAAGCACACATTAAAAAAACACTGACCTCAGTTCCTCATTGCAAGATGGTTTTAATCCCTCTCCCAACAGCTTACTTCTCTACTGAAAGCCACACAATGCTGTGACTCTGAAGCGCTGGCATACATAAAGCTCCCAGGACACCTTGCTGTATTATGAAGGGCTGGTTTGTTTTGGCAACTCAAGTACAATCAGAAAGAGCACTGGAGCCTGTTTTATTTGTTTATTCATTTTGTTTGTGTTTCTGACTCTCAGGAGGGCTACGGGGTGATTGTGCTGAACCCCAACGAGAACTCTCTGGAGATGGAGAAGGTTCCGGATCCAGCCAAGAAACCTTCCCCGGACGCTTCTGATGAGCCTGCTGAAAAGAGGGAGAGGAAGGAAGAGAGGGACAGCAAGAAAAAGAAGGACTTTTATGAGAAGTATCGCAACCCACAGAAGGAGAGAGAGACTGAGCACATCCTGATACGAGTAAGTGGCGGAGGGAGCATTATAGATATGAGGTGGGGGTGAAATTGAGGGTGAGGGGGGTTTAAGGGAACTTAGCGCACATGTGTGTGTGTGTGTGTGTGTGCGCATGCGAGTGTGTGCGCGTGCGAGTGTGTGTGAGTGTGTTATTATTATAACTACCAATAGTGGCGTCAAAATACTTTGGCATGTAAGCATTAAAATATGAATTAATGTCTTTGCATTGCATGAAAAAACTCAGGTTGCACAATTTACAAGCAACACATTTCACAAAAATATTAAAGAATAGATTAAGAAGTAATGCAACAAATATTGAAGACTAGATTTGAAGGTTGTTGAACCAATAGCATTGTGGTCCATAATTAATCCATAATTATTATGCTAAAGTTGCACCTTCTAATATATGTGTAAGTACCCACTGTATATAGGGTAACAGTTTTAATCCACATCCATTAAAAATGACCTTTACTCCAGGTTTAAAGTACTTGAAGTTTCTTTTAAGATAAGGTTAAACCATTTCATAAACTTTTTTTTTTTTAACCACTGCATCTTTTAACCAAAACACAATATGCACCATCAAACCACACGTCTGAAGAATGCAATTTGTCACACATGCATGTGTGTGTGTAAACACAAAATACACATCACAGACACATGAGTAATTAAAGAAATAAATTGTTTCTAATGAAAAAGAAATAGATATATGTCATCTGGAAATTGAGAAGGCTGTGTGAAGTAAGTTAACGCTTTGTTTTATCACCGTTTGAAGGCCACATCATTTATTCGTGTGTGTGTGTGTGACACGTCACATTCCTTGTGCTGTGATTTACCACCACCGTTGACTGACTCATGGTGTGTTAGCTGTCAACACACTTCTGCGGCTACCTTCACACACTCACACCCAGCATGTTAAGGTATAATTATCTGCACTATTAACATGAGATCAGCTTTAATACGGTCTTATATCTCATTTTCTGTCTCTTGTAAATAATTTCTCTTAATTACTTTCTTATTATGACAGTAAACTAACTCTTACATCCACCTTTCTTTAATAAAATCACTCCAGAGCAGAATACTGTACTGTGTCCCTAATAAAGGTATTTCGTTTCACATACACACACTCCCAGTAAGGGGAAAAAAACCCTATGAAATAGCCATCAGTGAGTGTGAATCTGACATTTCAACACCTCATCCAGTTTTTGAGGCATTTCATCACTGCTGATGTGCTGAATAAAGAAGGTTGTTCACCAGGCTGCTGTGTGTATTGGGAAAAAAAATCCTACAGAATAAATTACTTTTGCCTCAGAGTACACAAACTAACCGCAATGAACGTGGTCATGTAATTTTATTTTCACTCGCTATCCACTATTTACTATGCTATCACTGTCATGTGACCTGTTAAGACAAAGTCACATGATTATTTTTGATGCGCATCAATGATTTTATTCTGTTTCCGTAGATTCCTTGATTTTATGCGTTTCCGTAGTAGTTTATGCACATTTGTTCTTACTGAATAAAAAAAAATATCCTGCTCAATTTATGTACATCTTGTACAACGTTTTTATTTGATATCCCAAAATGCTCTGTTCACATGTCGGACTAGAGTTGAAGGTAGAGAAAGATTTTTTTTAATAAACAAACAGACTGGAAAAATATAACAATTAAAAGTTAGTCAGGTGAATGCGTAACAGGTGTTTTCAGTTGTTTCTTGAAGGATGTGATAGACTCTGATGCTCTGGTGGCTCATTCCACGAGAGAGGAACAAAATGGGTAAATGTTTTTGGAAGTGATTTGGTGCCTGGTCGTGATGGAACAACCAGGCGTCGCTCATTTACTGAGCTCAGACGACAAGAGGGGATGTACCCCTGTGGAAGTTAGTGAGATAAGTTAAGGCAAGTCTGCAAGAGTGACATTTCTGCCGAATGGTCTTTTTTCTTTATTTTAGACTGACATTTAATGACTTGCGGCTCTGGACAAAAGTAAGTCGAAACATCAAAACAAGCATGCTGATTTCTGTATAAAAATGCTCAATGTACCACAGAGTCACAGTGTTTTTTTATATTTATTGGCTTCCATATTGTAAAGAGGAGTGTTTTAACAGACATATTTAGATGTTACCAACTATTGAAGATGAAATGTAAAGGATGAGAAACCAAATGTAAAAGATGTATTGCAATTATAAAAATGCATATTAATTGGCATGTTTACACACATATACTTTCACTGATATGAGATCTTATAACCACACACATTTGTCGTTATGTGGCTATACTGTACCTGCAGATATTGCATTTATTCAGATTACATATGCTTGAAAGCAATCAATTGTTTTTTATTTGCCTTTCATTCTTTTAAATCTGTTATTACAATAATGTTGTACAGGTACATTAGCGTGCATTTCTGTATTTGTGTGTTTTCTCCTGCTCTCCACCCATCCTCTCAGCCTGCAGAGTAGAAGGCGGGTCACACTGAGTCCTATTCTCTAAAACTTTTGAATCTTTTATAGTGCCATTGTATGTGGCTGAACCTCCTCTCCTCCCCTTCTTGACTCCCCCATAGAGCACTGGACCACCTGCATGTCACTCTGGTCTGGCCCTGCAGCTCTGATCTTTGGTAGCGCTGAGTTGATTAATACACTTCCTTACCCCCATTAAGGAACCCTTACCTGCCTTTAGGACTCTTACTTTTTAGCCCCCCTTGGGTTGGAAGCCTAATCTCCCAGCACTCTTGCAGATCACAGCCTCAGCAGCCCACGCTTGCTGATGCTAAAGAAAAAGGCTGGACATGAGAACTAGGGGCCCAAAATAGTGGGGGTGGCACACAAAGTTTTTTGGGAGTTCACTTTACTCTGAATTTGAGGTCTAATCCAGTTACCTATTTTATGTCAGCCAAGCGGAGGAATAGCAAGAACAAAACCCACATTCAGAGCTTAAGAAGCCTCCAAAGATTTCATTCAGGCCTGAACAGCCCCGGTTTAGGGCCCCAGCCCCAAGGGGAAAAGAGCAAGTGGACAAAAAACCCCAGTACGCTCAGCCTTTTTCTAAAACACCACTTATTTTTGTAAATGGCAAGAATCCTTCTTCTAAAACCCTTTTCTCACATTTCTTATTTTAAGTGAGAGAGAAAGGGAGAGCGCTTCGACAAACATTCAGAGACAGCAGCTTGTGGGAGGTGTTTTTTCTTTAACGGCCTCGCTTTTCCATCTCTCTGTTTATTCTTTCTTAAGTGCCTGCAGAACTTTAAGTGTCAGATACTTATGGAGATGGCATGAGTTTATTGAACGCTTGAGCACAGCGCTTCTCTCTGTCTCTTTTGTACACCATGTATACCATGACCTAACACGAGAATTATTAAACATCAATTGACATTGGGCCTCTGCATTGCTTTGTTTTACAACATACAGTGCTGCTGCTTGTCAAATTGATTGCCATAAAATGTTTTTCAAAAGTAATAATATTTTAAGAAATGTAAGATGTGTTATTTCTGCTCATTAAATAAAAATGGTGACTTTTATAGTTACGATGAAACGATAATGGTTTTATTCTGTTCTATACAAGACATTATGGTTTGTTAACCTAAGTAATGTATTTTTTATTGTTTTTAATATTTCAGTTTATACTATTGTTTCGAAAAGTGCTATAAGTAGTTTTGTACCACTGCACTACTGTTTATTTCAAAACTCCTGGATGTCAATGATATGAAATGTCACTTGTTCTTACCTCTCAGGACCAAATGCCATGATGTCAGAGACTTAGACTGCTAGAGTATAGCACACATGTTTTGTATGATGCTCCTGTGACTTTTCTACAGTTTCACAGACTGTCCAACATGTCCTGCTCCTGAATGAAAACAGACAAAATATTCAATATTTCTCAATTTGTATTCCGCTGAAAAGTACTATATACAGGTGTGAAACAACATATGGTTGAATAAATAAAGCAATTTTGGGTTACCTCCTCTTTGAATGCTACACCAATATCTTATATATGATTATGGGGGCCAGCATTTTGTGATTACCCCAAAAAGCACTTTAGAAACATGTAAAGGTTTTACTGACGGGACAGCGAAAGGAGCTCAGCATTAGTTCAAGGGTTACAGCTGGTGTTCCTACTTTGTGTACCTGTACTGCGTATCCACAGGAACAGCATCCATTATTTATCCCTTGTCTTCTCTTCTGTTCCCTCGGGGTGAGAGGAATCCGTGTTTTGGAGATGTACTGTTATCCAATGCCTGGCTCGTACATTCCTATTCTACTGTACATGTCTATTAGATATGGCCCAGCTGAGCCGTGTCAAGAGACTTGTAGTCTAGCTCAGGTTATTTCAGTCTCAGTCAGTGTTCATGTAGTATAGAGACATTTCTGGAGGTCCTCTGTGTGTTTATGAACGTTGGCCTTGAAGACCTTACACATAACCTACATTGCAATAACAAGCCTGGTAACCGGACGTGGCTTAATTAAACTTCTGGTCATATGGCTAATGTAGAGGTCAAGATCACAGAAAACATAGTTCTTTGTTTTGCTAGTTGCGTTGCAAGCTTTAGAGGGAGGTGATCTCGGAGAGTGGCAAGAGATGACTAGCAGTACATATAAATATAATTATCTAAATTTAATATACACTTAGTGGTCGGGAACGGGTGTTTTTGTGGCGAAAGCGAATGGTCAGACAATCTTGGAATTTGGAGGATAAATGATCGGCATCAGTCAGTGACTATTTTTGCAATACTTGTATTGTATCTACAGTACATGTATATGCATGTGTATTTTATTACATACACAGTAGAGGTGTGCACGACTAGTTAAACATTCAGTCTGCAAAAATTATTTGCAAAGTAAAAAAATACTACTCAAATTTTCTAAAATTATGCAGGCTACATATCTACATGCAACAAAGTCAGTTCTTTAGTGTGTTAAAAATTAGGCTGTCTGCAAGGAAAATGTGCTTCACCCGCACATGCAGGGATATACAGATAATAGTGTGCTAAAAGACCAAGGTTGTTAAAGTACACAATAAATTTGTATTGATCATTGTATTGATAATTGCATTAATAATTCCATACTTCACTGCACCTAGAGGCAGATTATCTCACACCATTATCTCACACCATTATCTCAGATTTAGTTTAGGTGCTCAGGACAGAATTTTAGAAAATTTTAGTAAGTAAATTTAAGTAATTGTTTTACTTGCGAATAATTATTGCAGACTGAATGTTTAACTTCTTGTGCACACCTCTACTGTGTATGTAATATAATATGCTATATTTTATATTATACTATATTACTTTATATTATACTTTAGTGTATTATACGTAGAGAAAAAGAGAGTGAGGGAGAGAAATGCCTGTCTGAGGCAGCTACCTCTGTGTGCGTGCTCCCAAGTTATTTTTGCATATGAACTGCTTGTCAACCTATGCCACTGTCTGAGATCTTCTTCTCTCTCTGAAGTTGTGCAACGCAACTATTCTCGGGGCAAATCTCACTGTAACTCCAATCAGATGTCTGCTCCCAATCTTCCCGTTAGGTCAACCAAGAAACACATCCAATCTGCCGTCAGAACCCAAAACAAGGCCCTTCACAGCAGGCCTTCACCACAAAGACTACACACAAGCCACTGTCTACGATGTATGCTCATGCCTTCTTTCCCCAACATCAATTAAAGAGAGGCAGTAATTTAATCTGACAATCACAGGCTTTGAGAGAGACAGGTTGAGATGTCACATAGATGACCTTTCTGCCTGCATGCAGCCAAGAGCTGTTTTTTTTGCCAAGGCTTTTGTAGTTTGTTAATGAGATATTGATTTAAAACAATGCCCTACCAAATTTTGTTAAGATTCGCTCCATGCTAACAAGGTCACAGCGCTGCAACAGTACTGTCTTGTATTTATTAACAACATATCTCAAACTTCTTTAATATTATCCCTTTCTACCTCCCCCCACCAACCCCCTTATTCATTTCCTGTCTTCTGTGTCCTAACTCTGATCATACAAAGCAACAAGCAATTGAAATAATCCTTTAAACTAAAACTAAAAAAAAATAAAAAAGCATGCCATCTAAAGACGTCTGACAGAATTCTTTCACTCTACTGACTTACCTGTGATTTTGACTTACAGTGTCAGTGATTTCAGTTTAGGTGCAGGTAGAAAATAGCTCTGAGCCATTGACATTGTTCATCATTGTACTGGCACTTATTGGGTCCACTAGTTAATTACTAGTGATATTCAAGTTATCGTCTTGGTTCATGTTCTCAAATCCAATCCCTTCTGCTAGATATAAGAGCTCCTTGTCTGAAACTGGCCAGGTGTGGCCTGCAGATCTGCAGGAAGTGAGTGCCAGAGCTTGTTTTGCCAGCCTGAAGCGTCTACTATTCCACACATGTTAACAGCACTATCAGGAAGTCCACGCGCCACCGTGAAACTCAGTCCAAGCCTTATCCAAGTGCACAAACCCACCACTCACACTGCCGGTGTTCAAATCCCTCAGCCTTATCGGCTTTCCTATCCTCCTATTTCTTTCTATCAGTCCCTAGTCTCTGTTAATGCTAGCCATGTGGAACAGGCTGAAAGACACAGAGAGGCTAAGGGACATTTGAGGCACTTAATGGGAATCTCTGCAAACACTGGGAAAGAAGGTCCACATTTTAATGGCTCCAGTGATAATACAAAACATGCAATTACCTTATTGGATTGTTTAATGTTTAATCATTTAACTAACTGAAAATAATCCCTTACACTGCAGATAAGGGATCATGGGATATTAAAACGAGCAAAGGAATCAGGTGAAGTTGGATGTGTTTGTCCATTATGGCCAGAAAGAGTTGTTAGATTGACTTCTGGACCACAACCTGTTGTGTGTGCTTGTAGTGAGATCCAGCTCAGGTAGTTTGCTTGTATCAGAAGAAAATACGTTACTGCATCTTAGGTTAGGTTAGGTTAGGTTTAGGTTCATTCATAAGAGATTTGAGGTTGTGATACATGAACTGACATGTATGGATGTATACAGTAATGTGTGTGTAGATTGGGAAATTAGTTTGATGTTGAATGTGCATTAGGGTAAGCTTATTGTGTTAGAGCAGTAAATCTTAATTTAATCATTAGAATCATTAATTTTCTGTGGTCGGCCCGTTCCTACTCTGCAACAAAAATATGCTGTGTTTACATCCTTGATACAGATTCAAGGGGATTGCAGTGTGTGGAACACCTCCATATGATGTTGATCGTATTGTGTGAAACATCTGTGACAGGGAGCAGAGAAAACGCACTGAAAAGAATGAGGTGCATTAGTGTACTAATATAAGAAAAGATGTCCATTAGGGACCAGACATTACTTTATGTAGCCATGTCTGACACAGCCTTACCGATTGTCTGAGTTTGGAACGGGACATGTATAGAAACACTGAGACATGAGCAACGGGTCTTCTCACACTGGGGGTCTTTCAGGCTTTCCACATGCATGGATGAGAAATGACAGAGAAAGAGAGAGGGTAAACCTGTCACCAGCAGTCTCTGTGGATGTATTGTTTCACATGAGCTAATCAACCTTGGGAAATAATTACACAAATATGCAAATGCTGTTTGTATGGGTCTGGGCTTTATCAGAGGAGGTAGTCAGTCATAGGGGGGAGGGTTGGAGGGAGTCTGTGTGCACTTGTGTATGTATATGTGGGACAGGTGTCAGACTCTGTGCTAGGCTGATAAGGGGAGGGGCATGTTACCCTGTTTTATGTGGCATCATCCCTGTGCAGCAGTGGAGACTCCAGTTATGAATGCACACACGCGCAGACAAAATAACAACGGTCAGACTTACATTTCCTATCACATTGATATATAGTCAGAATTATTCTATTTTAATGTTATTAAAGCCATCATGTAGAGTATTTTAGGGTTGTATCAGTTGCGGATTAATTAGGTAAGATTAGATAAGATAAATAAAACCTTTGTACTGTCTGTCTAGGTCAAAATAATAGGCAGAACTAGTCTATGAGCTGTAGACGTACCACAGGCCACAACATGTTTTTGTTGTCTGTTTGCGTACAGTCTGTGACCGTATTTGCTCAGAGAGCTTTATGAATATAAAACACTATTTTGCGATGACTCAGCTTTGGTTCTTCTAAAAAGCTTTGAAGTGTGACATGTGCGCTGGTCTCCCAGTTTTTACCATCCTGCATCTCCCACCCAGTGTTAAAAACACAACTGTCCAAGTAGAGCTGGGCTCAGTGCTTTCTAGTAGTTGCATCACATCATAGCCCCTTCCCACCAACCTGTTTATTTACTTTCATATTACTCTTCCCTAACCAACATGAGCCATGAGCAGTGACAGGAAATCTTTTTCTTGCTGCCAGCTTCTTCAGCTCTAATTCGCATATTATTGTGCTTTTCCAAAAGCTAATCAACGTCAGAGAGCTGATGCAATAGCATGAGAAAGAGGCTAAATACAGGGCAAGGCTACAAACTTTCAGGAGGTGATTGGAACAAGGCCAGACTCTTTATATCATGAAGCTAGCTGTTGTTTCTGATTAGAGATACGCAGATTCACTAGTTGCTATTATTTTTTCAGATTATTTTTTCTCTGATTTTGTTGCTATTCTGCATTTAAACAGATCCGTACTTGCAAAACAAACACACAGATCGATGTTGCAGGCACCAGTGAATTCTGATCTTCTGATTCTCTGCTGGCATTGGTAGAGCATTATAACCCCAGGCCAGTGTTAATTACGAGTGTTGTGTTTGTGCCCTGCTTCAGTGACCTTCCTGTGTAGGCCGATTATGTGTTTATCGCTTGTATAGAGGCTCTATTGATCAGTCAGTGGAGTATAAATTAAGATTTAAACCTGACGTCATGCAGTCTATTGAGTTTTGCTTTGGAGACATTTGCAGTATGCAAGACTCATTGATTGAGGAAGGTCAGATTAAACTGAGTGAATGTATGTGTGTGTGCACACATCTTTGGTCATTTTCTTATCTGAGCACTCTAGTATTCTAGCATTAATAAAATAAGTGAGGGATTCTTTAAGTTTCCAAGTGTGTTTTTTATACAGTAATATTTTGCAAAAGGCAGTAAAGTGTGCCTACTTTAAAGATGCTTAAATATAGTATACTTATTTAGTATTTTTCAGTAACAGCGTAACTTTCATAGTAACATTTGTGTATGTATGCATGTATGCTTTCAATGCTTTTTTAGACTGAATAGTTTTGTATAGGATATATAAAGGTATAGGAATATATTTATATATTTAAATTTCATTTCTATTATATGACCACTTAAATTTTACACTCTCTCTTTACAGGAGAATGGTACTCCAGAGGAGCACACACTGTACGTGTGGGACCACTTCATCTCCAAAGCGCTTGCCAAAAACATCTTTGTTGTGGCACACAGCTATGGTGGCTTGTCATTTGTGAATTTGGTAAGTGTTTGGCGGATGTTGTGATAGCAAAGATCAATCCTCTTAATCTTCAAGAAGCCTATCAATTTTGGCTTACAATGTATTCAAATATTGTGCCTTTTTTTGTATGGAAAAATCAGTTTGTGAATTCTCCAAAATATGCTGTTTATCCCACAAAAGAATGACAATGACATTTTCTCAGAGTTAGATGAGATGAAAACATAAGTTTTAAGCTAAATTTTGATTTGTGTGAACAATGCTGTAAGGGTTTATTCACATTCGATCGTACAGTATCATACCATACCCAAGTGCAGTTGTGTCCCCCTTTCCCATACCTCCGCAGGGTTGCACAAAGTACTGTATTTAAATGTTCCAGACCTGGGTGTGCTTAGTTTTTATGATGGGACTGTTTAGAGGTAAACAGGAAGAAAAGCTTTCTCTTAGCACACTACATTCCATTATAATGTTAAGTTTGTGGCTTATTAGGTGTTTTGAACTTGCATGCAGACTGATTGGCTTTTGATATCAAGGTACACAAGAGTGATTTGAGAATGGGCGGCTCTGTATGCTTTCAAATGGGTCTTTTATATCGTATATCGATTCGTCTGTGCATGAAGTCAAACACATATGTCGAAAACATATCAGAAGGTGTTTTCCAGTGACAACTGTTTTTGGTGGAGAAATTTAAACAGTCGCATATTTCACAACATGCCTTCAGCAGTCTGCCACGGGTAGCGATCATAATATACAGAACGTTCACACTATTCAAATGATTCATACTCCAGGGGTCAAACATACTGAGTCATGGTTCGGATGGGATAGTGTAAGTAATGCCTCAAGTCAAACCTAAACCTTTTGACTACGCACCCTGGGGTTCATTACCTCAGGGGTCAGGTAGCCTCTCACAGTCTCTGTTTTAGGTGCACAAATTCTAAGGACACTTGCTTCAAGAGTTCTCAGCTAGCTAGGCTTTAACCTAACGTAAAGACATTTTACATGCACATATACCCACATAAATATGGGGTTATTTCTCATAAACCTTATAATTCCTGCATCTTTTTAGTTTTGGAGTAGGCAAGAGTAGGTGCAGGTGGAGTGTCTTGGAGTGGATAGCATTTCTCAGAAAATTTCAGCAATATGTGTTTTATCTGTGGAGGGAGTCGCTATGTTCTGTAGTTTGAATATAACTGTTACATATTTATGTAGCGTTTTGGCCATGACAAGCTCAGCGGTCTTCCCCCAGAGACCTGCTTGGCCGTCTTTCTCTGATGCTTTTTTGTTTTCCTCTCATACACACAAAAAAACGCTTGTTTTCACATACTCCCAAATTAATTACTACATTTTCGTCAAATGGTTCAGTAAGCCTTTACCAGCCATGAAAATGTCTTGTGCTTTATTTTATTTAAATATTTTTTGTGTCAATATGACAGAACAGTTATATCTATATTGCGTATAATACTTAGAGAATTATATTATATGTATGCATTTGGCAGACATGTTTTATTCAAAGTGACTTCCTGTGCATTCAAGGTGTACTTTATTAGTATGTGTGTTCCCATGACCATTGTTCTTCTAATGCACACACAATGCACGCAATGCTCTACCAACTGAGCTACAGGAACACATTTTACCAAACAGCTCAAAAAAAAAAAAGTCACTTTTAGCTCATATTCTAAATCGCATGTTTGAGATGTATTAACTAATTAGGATGCCTGTGTCTCTGTTGCTTCACCTGTTACAAAAATATCTAGAGCCATTGTGCTTTTTCCATGATTTTTTATTTTTGTGACTATTGATTTGAATATTATACATGCACTACCACGTATGGCTTTACAGAAAACCAAAACTTTAGGCACGCTAGACAGCTGTTCACACAAAATGCTTCTTTGTGTCTAACGTTAGATGCTGCGCTGTGGTTTAAAAAAGCGCGTGCATAACGTAAGGGTCTCAATACGTGCTTTTGACATGTGATGTAAAAGCGGTAATAACAAAACAGTTGCTTTGTCAACTTGCTACTATAAAGCTAGTAATGCTTCCCCCGCCAGGGGGTCTTCTGATTGGTCCACTGTTCTGGGACTGACATAGATAAGCTGCACTGTGGAATTTTTTTTTTTCTTACTTTTAACTCATGTGCAAGACATAAGCGCAGTGATAAAAAATGTCTATCTAGTGTGCATTTACAGAAAAAAAGCCATTGAAAAGTAGTGCAGTGGAATAAAAAAAATGTTTTCTTTGTTCCATTATAGATTTAAAAAAAACACCTTGACCCTAACAGCCACATAATATTCGAGTAACCCCTCACAACAAATGCATTGCATGAGCAAGCACCAGTGGTTTATTTTTATTTTTTGTCAACCTTGTTTTATACCAAAAATGTAGACTTGGCATGAATAAAATCTTACGGTAGAAAAACAGCAAAGACAAATCAAGTGAAAGAATTAGGGGACAGTCAGGGGTGTAGCACACCTATGCAGACAGTGTGTGGGGGCCAGTATAATTGTACAGTATAATAGTATACAACTATACACAAGGCACTCACTGATAGAGTTATCACTGATGTATTACTAGTGTGATACTGTAGCCAACAGTATTAAAAACTTCTATATCATGTATTTATACATCAGGCCTATTTTCATCTGTAATGCAGCCTTCTTTTTCATATGTGTAGTACATACAATTATAGTTTAACAATATTTAATTTGAATTGTGTTTTTTCAAAAGTTTTTTTCCATCCCTGGAAACAAGCGGAGACTGCAATGGAAAAGGAGAGAAAACTTTAGCTCATCATATTAACAGATTTTAGAAAAAAAATATATATATAATAACTATTACAAATAAATATATTTCAGTACTTAAATGTTTCGCTAAAAATTTGAAGAAAATATTTCACCTTATTAGTGTTTAGACATGTTAGCTTAGCAACCTGTTAAATCCAGTCTAAGCTGTGTTGCAGGTCTTCTGCTTTTACCTGGTCTCCCAGCCCTGTGAGTTATTTTTAGTTTAGGGTTAGGGTTAGACCTCTGATTTAGAGGTTTTGTGTTTGGGGACTAACTAGAACATTTATAATCATCCAAGCCCAGCAAACCAGCTTATTAGGATGCTGTCTTGGAAAGTTGTTAAATATCATGGTGGCACTTCATGGTGGCATCTCAATCTATCTAATGTTGCTGTTTTCTCTGTGTGGCATTGTCATTTTTGGTCTCTATCAATCACCTAACATTTCAGTTTCAGTCTCTGTTGTCCATGGCTAATATGCATTGAAGTCCACATATCTCACTTGATTTACACCTGTCCCACAAGAATCCAAGCTCTCTCAGTCTCTACTGTCTTTGTCTCTCTTTCTTTATCTGATCATTTTGCTTGGTGTGATGTGCTCTTATGAGGGAGTTTAGCTGGAGGCCTTTGGGTTCATCTGTCAGGGCAAAGCTCAGTCATGCATAACCTCTCTGGCTCTCTGCCAGAGAGAAGAACAGCCAGATTGGAGAAGAACAGGCACATTATGTAACAAGTTATGTAATTATACAGTCCCGGTGCACCAATGTATGGGTCCCCCCAATTTTGGTGAAATAAATGTATCAATGTAAATGTAATCATCGTATTGTGTGTGCATTAACAAAGCGTCTTAATGGCTTACACAACATTCTTATTGCTAAAGCTGCACTGCTGTGGAAACAGTAGCAGAAAGTGCATAATTGCTAGGGGCAGAAACTATTCAAATACACCAGAGCTTAAACAATGTGACATCAGTTTACTCAGAAAATCCCAATAGCCTGTCTACGACTGTTAAGGTGTGGAAAACACTAGTATGTAAGTTTTACTATTGTCAGTCTCACTATAGCATTTATAGTTCGTGTTTATATTAGATTCTAAGCCACTATATTCATTTTATGCCTTTTTATGTTGCCCCTAAATTATGAATTTTGGCCTGTAACACTAATATAAAGTCAATTAAACTGTATAATGCAAGCTTTGCATCTTAGTAGGTGATTATCACTGTAATATTGTAATACTGTTTCGTCTTGATGCAAACACATTATAAACACAGTTCTTCTGCCCGTAAAAGCCTTCTGATTAAACACTGATGGATTGGATCTGATTGTCTTGGCCATACTGACTGTTTTAAAATATAAAACATTTACAACTGCAGACAACTACTTTCCACTTTTGTTTTCAGTTTTCAGCATCACTGTCAGGTATAAGTAATTATATGTGCGTGTATTCAGGCAGACAAGAAATACAACAAAAGTTTTGTATGTATACAGTATCATTATGTTCATATACTGTACACATCACACACTAAAACTCAGACTTGTTGATTATTTGAACAGATCTTTAAGTGTAATTGTTATTCAGGCTGACCTGGACTCAAACCTATATCAGACTTACGAAAAACGCTTTTTACAACCTCAACACTGTGGGAGAATTCCTGTGATTACTAAACAAGCAGCTTTTCTAAGGCCTTTATTCTGTAGGTCCGACCCGCACATTGTATGTAAAACTCATATAGCTTAAAAACAGATCCTGACAATCAGCATTGTTAAAGATATCCCTTACTGTGGGTTGTTTTTTTCTTTAACCTCCTCTCAGTCATTGTATTCTCTGTATTATCTGTCTGTTTGTGCTGTTTTGGGTTATTTACTAATAATTATGTATTTTATCATGGACTGCTACAGTTTTTTCCTTCCTTCTGGACTTCTGGATTTGTATTCTTCATCCAGGTGTGTTACACTTGAAACAGGGTCATGGCGGCGTGATCAGTTTAATAATTATTTATTTGAGTATTTATTAATTTGAGTATTTTTAATACCATAAAGTACATCACTGTACCATGGTACTACCACAGTTTATTTTTAATTACATTTTTACAATTTACATTTTTACAATTAATGTTGCTTAACACGAGTACCTGAACAATTTGTTTTACACCACAACAAATTTACTTCCTGGCATGCCAGAAAGTGGGCAAAACTAGTCTCAGACAAAAAAATACATGTGCAACAAAACTACAAAATATATTTTATAAATAATTAGTTAATAATTATTAAGAAGTTTTCTATTTATGTTTACAGTACAGCCAAATTCAAAGTTGTACAGTATGGTGTTACCTGTTATTGGAATCATAATCAATGTTATATGGTTCATCCATTGTTATTTTAAGTTTACATGAAGTTAAATTTAGTGTTTACAATAAAGACAAAGTGTGTGTCAGCTGTTTGGGGTATGAGTTTTGAAGCTACTCAGTAAATGTTGTTTGACATTTTAATGAGTGTGTCTATTTCTACACATCTTCATCTCTCAAGAACATTATATTAAACATATGGCGCCTTGGTTAAATGGAAATTGTAACTCCCTTTTACTGACTATATAAATACACTGTAGATACTATCTGTTAAATAATACAAAGAAGAGCAGTTCTTCAGGATAGTAAGACATTTCTGTCATATAAACAAATTTTTATCACGCATTCTTATCATTTCAATATAATATTTATTCACAAAACTCACTGTGGAAACTTGTAATACAGTGTTGAGTGAGGCGTTTTTCTTGTGCTTAATATAATAAAATACAGCTTTTTTCTGTTTAGTTGTATTATTTCTATTATATAATGGCTTTCTGCCATTGTGTTTTGGCCTAGTCCTGTTATATTATTCATTTTATCTTTTCTGTTGTGGCTTATTTTCATTTTACTATGTTAAACTGTTGTGGGCTGGGCCATCGTATGAGAGGTCAACCTAATGTGATGCTGTCTCTCTCACTCTCCCTCCTTCTGTCTGTCTCTCCCTCCCTCATTTATCCTCCCCCACTCCATCGCTTGTCTGTCACAAGCTTAATTAGCTGATGCTTCTTAACAGGTTTGAAGGGTTTAGCAGAAAAAACATGGATGGAGGGATAAATGCATGCATAAAGGAGTGCACTAATAAATAACTTAGCTTCAGTATTGTTATAAATAAACTCAGCAAACACATGTTCAGAGTTGTCTACCTTTGCACTGATAATAAAACATTCTCCAGGAATGTGTGTGTTTGAAATTGTGTCCAGAATACACATTAAAGTGAGAAAATACTTTGATTTGATGTGTAACTACAAGACTGCAACGTCTGTGCAAGTGTTTATGCATTGCTGCTGACATAGACGTGTTTGTTATGCCTGCTTATTGTCTGTCGTTTTCTGTGTGGTTCATCTGGATGAAATCATTTGCATGTGAATGTATATGGCTGTGAGTACCGCCTAATAGAATATGCAATTATGTATTACAATAAGCCATTGAACATCAGTGATGAGCCCTGTCATAGTTTGACAGACATATTTCAGACATCTGTTTGACACTTTATTTTGTCCGCTGCTGATGTAAAATAGCCTTTTTGTTGTTGTTTTATGATTCTGTGGTTTTGTGTGTGTTATTGTAGAATTTCAACCTATTTCTCAAGTCCGATACTATATTCACAGTGATTTTAGAGGCACTCATGAGCTTGATATGTCAGGCTGTAGATCTACAGTATACGCCAGTACAAGATTCCGCTTTCTGACGCCCGTCTGTCTTAGTGCAGTGCTCAAAGTGGAAAATATCTGTTCTCTTTTTACATATTCTACTCCTCTTTTATACATAATTGTAAATTAACATATACCTATTAACATATGTAAATATTGTAATTTGTTTATTGAAGTAAACATAATTATTTAAATTGGCACAAAAGCATTTAAAACATTTTGGCTAGATATCATTTTTATAGATAAAGAAATGCCTGCCTCTAACCATCATGTAAAACTAAGCCAAATTTGATTTAATACAGTGGTTTAATACAGTACATTGAACTATCTTGTAATACCTATATGGCTGGTTTTTGGCCAAAATAACCTACAGTGTGCACTAAATCTAATGCCTATAATCCAAACTTTGACTCTAGTGAGAGCTGCAGAGTGGACTGTCTTGCTTAAGGGTACTGGCGGTTTATGACAGCACGCAGTACACTAATTCTGAGAATACATTGAATAGAATGAATAGAATTGCTATTACTCCATTCTGATGGGTACCGACCCACTTTGAGTGCTGATGGAAAACGTAGTTTTTACTCTTTCACTTATGTATCTCTCCCACTGGTTAAAGAGTTCACTGTGAAATGTATAGAGCTTCATCATTACATATTTAGTGGGCAGGCAACTGATATAGCTGTAAGGTTTTTAATGCAGCGCCCCATTGATCTGACACACATGTCGGCTCCCAGGGTTACTGGACGTGCCTCCATTTGCATAAGGGCCCTGGGCAAGGTTTCTCTCATGCATTGATTGGCTTGTCCTAGAGAACCTCGACTTGCATTCCCACATTGATCACTGTGTTTTTCCCTGAGATAGTGCTATGCAGAGTTCACCTCAAACACATCCTTGCTAACCTGCAGGATGACTGAAAATGGAAGAGTTAAGAGGAAGAAACTTTGCTGCTAGTATTGTAACAGTCTACACTGGACTGAGGGAAACCTAGAGTGAGAAAGGGTCATGTGATGTGTTTGTACTGCCTTGGTTTAGGGAGGGTTTTGCACAGGTTTTGTGGAGTACTGCAGTGTGTATAAAAAAATTTAGTACAGTAAAAGCTCTTCCCATCACACAACTGGAAAAGCATTGCACTAGTAACACCAAGGTCATGGGTTTGATTCCCAGACAACACACAAACTGATAAGGCATGTACACTGACTGCACCATGAGTTGCATAAGTGGATTAAAGTATTTGCCAAATGCATATATGTATTTAATATAAAACATGCATGATGTTTATGTGATTTGTGTGCAACTCAACAAATGGACATGCAGAGAAAAGTAGTATTTTATCAACAATTCTGAATTGTGCAGCATTTGCACATAACTGACCAACTTAAACATATGTCACTATGTAACAAATAACAGGGTGCTGTTTCATTTGCATTGCAGTAATAGTAAAGACTCAAAAAACCTGAATGCGCTGCTCTTCCCCTTTCTCTTGATTCTGTGCTGAGAGCTTTGAGTGCTGTGTATGACCTCAGGAACAAACAAATCCCCCTTTCACTCATCCACATGGTATTCCATCTCTCTTTCCCTCCGAGCCCACGGCAAGGTCTGCACACGGGACTAAGACTAGTCCAGGAGGACAGCATTTCTCTCTCTGCCTTTCTCATTTGATTTTTTTTCACACTTTATCTGTTTCTTTATCTCTCTCATGTGCACACATCCTTTGTTCTTTCTACTAGGTCTTTGTCTCTCCTCTTCATTATTTGAAGCTTCAGAGATTCAAAACTCCTGCACTCTTTACACTCCTCTGCAGTTTCTCATCTTCTTCACTGGTCTCAGGATCAGCCATAACAAGTGAGGTTGTCTGAAATTAATTTATTTATGAGAATACAAGTAAGTTAGAAGAAGTTATAGATAAACTGGTCAGCTATTGTGATTCATTTAAATCAGCATATTTTGTGTGCAGTGTTCACAGAATATAGGCATGTCTACTTTGTCATTCAGCATTTTGCAATATTAAGATGTGTTTTTTAGCATTTAAATATTTTATATGACCCTTTTTTTAACTATATTTATATGTATCTGCAGTAAAACATGTAATTTTTAAGCCCTGATATCCAGCATGGAAAAGAGATGAACTGTTTTATGTGCTGTTTTAAGATTTTATGTGCTGTGAATTATAGCGGGTTGTGAAATACTGGAGAGGAACAGGAAAATGTGCATCAACAGCTCGTGGTCTTCTTTTGATGTCATGTTAAGACATACGAGCGTGAAGATGGTATGGGGTTATATTCCATCGCATATGCCTGTTGGTGTCTTTATGGTCATAAACACACACACACTTTCTCAACCTAGCCCTAAACTTAATCCTCAGGAAAGGCTTATTTTATATAATTAAGCATTATTTGGTATATTTAATTATTAGTTTAAATTGTGGGGAATGATGTCTGGTCCCCACTATGTAGTTGGCTAAGACGTTTACCATCTTTTGTTTTACTTTGTTTTTATATGTATCCATAAAGAATCTAAAAAAATCTTTTGATTAATATGGTTCTAATAGAATATTTAGACATAGACACATAACGTGTAACTATGTGGTATTCACTATTTGTTATCAATCATCATACCTCTTAAAGTTATTACCAACAATAGGTGAGCATTATAATTTGTATTACAATTATTAATAAGATGATACATTATGAGTCTTAATATAAGGCATTGTGACTGCATTATAATGCCTTACCACTGTCTGTATAATAATGCATTATAAAAAAGTTTTATAAAAGGTGTTACCATTTTTTTGAGGTGGCACAAGTGTCAGTTGATCCACCCTTATGTCTGCCGGCCTGGAAATTTTTTTACAGCATCTTGGTGAGTGATTGTACTGTAGGTAATAGTTTTTACACACTTGCTCCATCCGACTATCGTAATACTTTAACTTTACTCTCACCCCTTTCCTGTTCGTTTCCTTCTTTCCATCCCCAGTATGTCCTCAGATTTTGTTTTTACTGGAACTCTAACTTTCCCTATAATTTGAAGCACTCCAAATCTCATTTTCTTTTTCCTGCTGTTTGAGAAGACACATTCTTGATGTGGACTAATTTCACATTTATGTCAACACTAGGGGGCACTGCTTATCCTTTCTAACTGCTTTTGTCTAGACCAAGAGGTTGTAAGCAGTGTAGGTGTGTGTGAGTGTGAGTGTGTGGGGACAATGAGATTCCTTCTCTTGCCTAATCTTCATTTACTGTTCAGCAGGACAGTTTACTTGATGCCAGAGCATGTTTTTCTTTCTCTTTCTTAGTTGTTTCCCTATCATTTGCTTCTGTATTTGTGACCATTAAATTGTGTTCCAACCAAAATAAATGAGTGTGAGTATTTACAACTTTTTTAGAGGAAAGAGATTGTAATATCTTACTTTTTTAATAACCCCCTCTGTATATAGATTTCTTGACACAAGAATGTAAAGTTAGATATACACACAGGCATGCTGAAGGCTCCATACACACAAACACTAACAGTAGAGTTTATTTGACAGTTTGCTGCAATTTAACTAAAAGATTGGGGTTAGTAAGCACCATAAATATCATATTGCATTTCTATAGTTTTGGAATTAAAGATGCAGGCACTTATTTCAGCATGATTTTGGTCCGTTTTAAATTATGATGTATCCAAAAATATTAAAGAAAATTAAAGCTTTGATTTCTATAATTGTTGCACCTTCATTGGCAAACTCCATGTGTGTATCGGTCTTCACATTGGTGTCCGACATGACAAAGAACAAAGACAACGGCAGAAACTAGCTTCCCTCTTACCATTTTTCTAAAGGAAAAAAGCACTGAAAAATACAAATGACAAGATAATCACTGCATTCACACTTACCTTTATCAGCACATACATGTCTTCCATGGCTCAGAAAAAAAAAGCTAAATAAATAAAATGTTGAAATGTCCTCAGCTAAGGTTGGTAATTACCTCGGTCTGACAAAACGCTGACAGCATTTAAATAGTTAAAAGATAATTCTGCTGTAAATGGTGTTTAGGGGAAAGGTCACTTTAGGACTATTTAGTCTGTGGATTCCCCTTTTCTGAAAAAAATATGACTTTGTCCTTTTGTTCTTGAGTGACATGGGCTTTCTTTGTAAAAACATCCCTAGTAATCCCTAGTATATATTTATATTTGTATTTGTAGCCTATATAATTCTAAGTTTGAAAGTCATGATAGTGGTACTGAACAGTTTTATTTGTCCAGCTGATTTAAAATCTAATTTTTTTTCATAAATATAATTTATTGGTGCATCACAAAAAAAACATTTGAAAACTGTTTAATTTAAACTTTATAATTTAAAGAGTTATGTCCCTTTTTTGCAAGTCTTTGTGTCTATAAATGTGTGTGTGTGTGTGTGTGTGTGTGTGTGTGTGTGTGTGTGTATGTCGTGAAACCATAATACGTTTTTTTTTTCTAGCCTCTCTCTCACGTTCACCCTCTCTTCCCCTCAGTTCCTGGTTAAAACATAGCTGGTGGCTATGGGAAGTTAATTTCAGATTGTTATATATTTCCATTAATTTTGTCCGTCTGGTGCTGGACTGCGTTTTGAGAACAGGGGTATCAGAGCCTCATTTTGGGGAGTTCAGAAGTTCTTTCCCTTTGGCAGACGAGACATAGCTTTAGAAGCAGATAGCTGATAGGTGAGTGGTTTCCTCACGTTTATTAGCCATTGGTCGCCCTTTTTTCTCTCCTCCAACTTGCATTTGTGACTAAAAAGACTTCAAAAAGTTTAAACATAAATCTCTGCTGAGAGACCATCTGAAAAGCCCTGCAGCAAGTCCTGGCACAGAAAAGGAAAGGTTTGGCCTGACACTGATGTTTGAAAGCACACTTGCGCACACGCATTGACGAGAGCTGCTTTCATACACACCCACCTACTTAGAATCATATACAGACAATACGCAATTGTATCACACACACACCTGACCTCTCGGTACACTCTGGAACAAGTGAGGGAAGTCCCTTGTGCATTTAAAAAGGCTTAGTATTTTCTTTTTCTGCTTAATCTTGTGATTCAGGAACAACCCTCTTTTTGTGTGTTAATACCATTTTTGCTTTGATTCAGTCATGAAACAGGTATCTAGGTAGATTGTAAATTTCTGATTCCAGCTATGAAAATATAAATTGCTTTAAAGTTTACCACGTATGAGATAATATGTTTAAGATACATTTTTTTGGCTTAATAGAGTTAAATTAATAATACAAGGTGCTCAGAGAACATGGACATTTTCAGTGAATCAAAACACAGGCACACTGCTTTTTCTTTATTAAAACTATTTTTGTTTTGTTACTTTGCAAGCGCTTTGTTTTTGCAAAACACGGACTGATGTCTGAAACAGACATAACAAGGAAATATACAAGAACCTAAGCAGTAAGTTATTTACCATACGGAGCCATTTGTTGATTTAGCATTTTGGTGTCATGGCTTTTAGTATTTTTGAAGGTGTATGCAGCATTTATTGATATTTCATCTGTTGCGTCCCTATAAGGGCATCATATTTGTTTGAAGCAGTGTGTACTCGATGTTCATACAATGAATCCTACTTTTTTCTTGGTGTGTACTTGGCGTAGCTGTATTTCTGTCAGACATGCACTCCACTCTGCTAGTTTGTTTTAGCGCTCTGACTGCAAGTTGGACTTTTCCTGTAAACACCCCAGGCAGTCTGACCCCTTCTCTCTCTCCGTCTGCCTAAACCAGTCTTCACCTCCCCCGGCTGACAAGGCACAGCCTGTATGTGTCAGTGGACGTCTGAGTTATGACAAAAACGTGTCTCCCTCTCCAGTCAATCTTCCTTTCTCTCTCTCTCGCTCTCAGTTCCTTGTTTCTCTAGCCAAGCAAGTCAATGATCCAAAACTCTGTTAAAACAGGGTCAGCCCCACATGTGCACTTACAGAGTGTCTTTTTAACCTGCTCAGAAATACTTATGGATATTATTATAGCTTATAAATCATTAGGAAGGTTTAATTATACAACAATTTCATGGTGGAAATGTGCAGGGTGACACATGGGAAGGAGAATTTAATGGCCCAGGAAGTCCCAGCGCAGAGAGGGGAAATATTGAGGTTAGCTTTCTATTTTACTGCACTGCCAAAAGGCTCAGAGAGATGCATAGTTTTGCCCTGTTGATAGGCACGGACACCGCTTTGAAATATTACTCCCCCATTTCGGTGTGAGTGCAAAATACATGCCAGCTTGACAGTCGGAGGTGATGAAGATGTTGCTGTGATCGCACATTGTACTTTTTTGTTCTTAGTTAAAACACCCACTAATTATTACAAAACTTTAATTGGTCACTGTGATTACATTTAGTTTTTGTGACACACATGCGTTCCAAAAAAAATAATCTGAAATGTTTTGTATCTTTTTTGTTGTGTATTTAGAATGTGTTTTGAGAAGTAAATTTATATAAATTCTAGTAGTTTCGCTACATATCTGTGGTGCTTAAATGTGATTGGTTTCTTACATAAATGGTATGAAATATTATGATATACAGTGTTTCAATGTTACAATTACAATGCACATTTCATAAAAAATGAAAATATAAAGTAATTTTAAGTGTTGTTATTTTTTATTATTATTTTTAGTTGTGTGATCTATTGTGTAGTCTAGATGTGCTAAACTGTTTTTGATACATGATCATATATATCATAAGTAGCAACTCCATCCCAAAGTAAAATCAGTGGCCTTAAAACAATTCAAAAGTCTGGACAATCAACTGTCCACCAACAGCTGAAAGAGCCACACTACATGTGAAGATACAAACAAAGAGTGAAGTACAAAAAGATGATACGCACACCCACGCTTGTCGGTGTAGTGTGCAATCTCTCTCCAGGGTTCAAGGCGTTGTAGGATCAATGCAGAAGGGGTCCAAAATGAGGGGCCCCATCAGCCTTTTATCAACCAAACCCCACAAACCTCTCTTCATGGGCCCTGTGCCAGGCACAGCTGCTCAGTGGCCCCTCTTTCTCTGATGAGCACAAATATGTGCAGACACACACACAATGCTTTTGCTCTGTCTGTGTGTTTAACTCTCTGTCAAGATGTTTTCGTTTTTCTATTGTTATGTTAACTATTTTAAGTTGAGCATATTTGATGACTGATTTACCAAATGAAATAATGAAATTAAGTTAATTACTTTTTTAGAACCATTTGTTTTAAAAATATATTCCACACCTGATGTACAGTCGTTCTTGTAAGTGTATACAATGATAAATATTTGATCAATATTAATATGATATTATAATATTATCTTATATTTAATAATTTAATTGTTTTGTTTATTCAGTGCTTTATTAAAATTGTGTGTCACCTCCTTGAGCAAACTAAAACAAAACTAATAAATTAAAACAAATAATGCTACATCATTCAGATTCCACAATGGATAATGTAAACCTTTAATCACAACTAACCACAACTACAACCATAATTGTCAGGTTATTGTCATGTAGGCCTGAATGTGTCAGGTGTTGTGGTGGTGTGTGGCCATCATTCAGCAGTGACTGATGCCCAACCGCACCCCCTTTACTTGCTCTTTCACTCATTCTGCCCTGATGTTTCCCTCTTTCCTTTGGTTTTCCACAACCACAAGCTCGACAACACCACTGCCTTTCCTGGCATGCCGCTCCTTATCCTCTCGCTTTGTTTTGAGTAGGTGTCATGCGCTCACTGCTTGTGCTGTGTCAGTAAATATTTACCCAGCTTCCTTTTCCTTGCCCACCCTTGCTGACGTGTGTATGTGTCTGTCTGTCTGTCTGTGTAGTGTCGCCTGCTTGTTCCATGTCCGGCCCTGGTGCTCACAAGGGTCCACTGATACCCCACTCTCGGTCAGCCTTTCCTGGACAACACATAGGCCAATGTCATCCATCACACATAGTGCTCCAGTCAGCCACAGGAAGTGGAGTAGGAAATTATTGCCGCTTTCTCTCTACTTACAAACGTTGGCTGCCACTCTCTGCTTAACTGCACCGCTATGCCTATAAGGACATTTGACATCAGCCACACGCTTACTCAGTAAATATACTTTTAGTTGGACACTTGCAGGGTTTGCACATATCCACACAGACATACGTGTTGCCTCCCCTGGGCCCCATAGTGTCTTGGTGCTTAGGGTTTCCTTCCTGCCCTAAAAAACAAAGGACAGGCAGGCGCTGAGGCCCGGGCTTCAAAGCAGGGGAAGGCCCAAGTGCTCTCTCTTCCTGTTCAGGGTGTCAGAGTTCCAGGGCAGTTGGCTGTGTTTTCTCAGCCTATGTGGAGGGCAAGGAGTATGAAGGCCAGCCTGTGACCCATGGACTTGGAGAGTGAGGAAAGTCCAAAACTTTCCTCCACTCTTGGTTCCAGAGATTTGTTGGTCTTAGTGGGGTCAAGACATTTGTGTGACACTCCATAACCCAGCACCATTTCAATGTAACAAAAAAGGGTAGTGGAGGTAAGCCTTTAAGATGATCAGAAAACTTACACAACTTGGTGAACACACATGCTTGCCAGCACATTCTGCTTTTGTGTGGATGAGCATGTCACTGTGCATGCTGTGCATTCTGTTCACAGTGTTGGCCCTCTCTCACTTAGACCTAATTGGACAGTTAATCAATCAAATATTTACGGTTTATTTTACCACACAGTGGGATGTCCAGATTATGGCAGCAGTTTGGATGCATTAGTCTGGACTCAGCACTGATGCTAACAGCATGGCTTCCTGAATCAGCCTGCATCTGGATTCACACACACGTGTGTTGGTACCACATAATAATTGCCGCTTTTGTCATGGTGATATTTGTTGTTAAGCACATTGCTTTTAAAAGCCCATGTTATATATCTTTTTGCAAGATTATTCCTGCATCATTCTTCTGGGAATGTGTTGAGTGTTTTTTGTGCCTCCAGGGACGCCACTGTGGATTACCATTCAGTTCTCACCTAATTATCTGGTGACTTGCACTGCCTTTGACACGTAATTATCAAAGCCCTAAATAATTGTCTTATTGCTTGTGCGTTTGCATGTAAGTCTCTCGGATAGCATTCGCTTTTGTCACCAGGATTGCTGAAATGGCTGAGTATTTATCGCCACATGAGAGAGTCGTCTCCCTCTGTGTGTGTGTGTTAGTCTGTGTTTGGAACATGAGGCAAATAAAGAAGCTTTTCCATTGCGGTCAAGATCATTAAGGAAAATGTGATTTGCACCAACTGAAGTCAAGCAATTAGCTCAATACTTGATGTGAAGCCACTTAAAGTGCTAAATTCTGTATTTTACAGTAGAGGTCACTGAAGAGGTCAAACGAGAGAGGCTACAAACAAGGATCGGGGAGGGGGGCGCAGGGATATATGACAAAAGTGGTATTTTGTCCTCATCAGCTGCAGGATTTAGGCTATAAGATGAGCCATTTCAGCAAGTCGGTCCGAAATCATCTTGTGTCTTTATTTGGGTTGCTACTGATTAGGGTCTCGTAGCAACTGGGGTATATTGGAAACTGCAAAGACAACGGTGGATAAGGAGAACAGACTATATGAAGCTTACCCAGAGAAACAAGTTAAAGGGAAATGAGCAACCTTTAGTTTTTTCATGCTGACAATCCTTTATACTGTTTCACATACTTACATACTTTCTCAACCTCTGTAACTTTTTGGTTAATGTCACAAATAATTTTTTCAACCTCTCCCCTCTAAGTATGTGTAAAGCCCACTTTTCACAATCTAATAAATTTTAGTACTTAAAAGTAATTCTATTTCATTTCTTGCATTTCTTTTTCTTTTTTTTTTAAATCACACTACGGAATTAAAATGGGGCATACAGCATTTTATGTTTGCTATGAAATAAAAAAAATTGGCAGTTGACTTACATTAATACAGTAGAATATACACAATGTGTATAGAGCATTCAAAGCTGCAACCTTTAACTTTATTTGGTTAAAATAAACTCAAATGAGTTATTAAGAAATTACATAAAAAATTGTGTTTAAAATTGTATCCTTACTTTACAGCGATTTGTTTAAAGGTAAGCTCATCATAATGATTTATCACTTGAGCTGACATCATAATATCTGCATACTGAATTTAAATTGCCCTCTTTTCTTACATCTGGTTAATTTAAATTGGCCTTGTCCTCCTTGCATATTTAGGTATTTATATATTTTCTTACACTATACAGTGACCTTTCATTGAATAATGTGTTTATCCAGTTGAAAAAAAACATGCTGAGTGTCATAACAAAAGGAAGCAGCTCTGATTTACAAATTCATTTACACAAAACCAAAGTCTGCAACTTAAGTGACTTAAACATTAACACCATTGTTTTACTTCCTTGCAAGCATTCCTACTTCGTTGAAGAATGAAATGTGCCACAAACACACTTGAAAATGTGTGTGATGTATTTATTTCATCTCTGAGGCTGGATGCCATCTCAGTCTCTATCTATCCATCCTTGTGCCTAAAATCTTCCCCATCCCTTTACCAGATGCTCAAGTGCAAAGGAAAGGACAGAAGTGATATAGCAAATGTTTCAACATCTGTCTCTGTTGGTTTTAGTGCAACAAGTACTTCCACATGTTTGCTTTGTCTTTGTGCTGTTTCTGGGCAGGAGGTTGATGAGCACAGCTGCCCACTTTCTTTCTTTTATGGGCACAGAGCAGCAGAGAGGGAAACTCACATGGTGTTATAATGCTTAAGTTAATGTACGAAGGAATGTAGATCACCAGTGTTTTAAAGCTTTCGTTCTGTTTTTTTAAAGTAAGTGATAGTATTTTGGTGCTATCATTCATGGGCTGTCGAATGTGATTTATATGTTGGGGCAGTTTAATAAAGGTGGGGTGTAAAGATTTCAAATATAATAATAACTCACCTAATTAAAACTAAATGTATTAAATTTAATGGTGTTATATATAAATATGTTTTGTAATCATACAAAAAAGTATTTTAGCTTACTTTGCATTTTTATATTTTTAAAGATGTTTTCAGTGTGTTTTTGGCTTGGTTTTGGTTTGGTTTTTACAAAATATCAATTTTGTGTTTGAGAGAAAGAAAATGTAAAAGTAAAAAGGGTGTGTGTAGAGCACACACTTTGTTTTCTGAAGGGCATCAATCAGAGCAGTGTGATGGTGTAAATCTAATGCATATGTTTCAGTTTTCCCACTGGAAAACACACAGATTCACATCACAGATTCACACACATCAAAGCTTCTCTGTCATTTTCCCTATCCAGTGCACATATTTACTTTGAGAATGTGTTTACAGTTTTGTCAGGATGTTTGTGATGACATTTATGTGATTATATATCACTACAGTGTTTTAAGGTGATTAAATGTTTATGCATAACACATGTTAATATTAACATTGTAATGATATGTCTCAGTTGTCTCAGAGGTTTATGTGTCAGAGTTTTTCAAAGTCTTGACACTTTTAGTAGTTTTTAAGGGGTTGAATATGCCGGCCTCTTGGGTACCATTCAAACAGTAAAATATTGGTTTGTGCAAGGGTTAAGTTTGGAGATAGGGTGACGGTCAGGGGATACAATACACAGTTTGTGTTACTGGAAAGTATAGAAGCAAACCTGTTTTGTGTGTGTGTGTGTGTGTGTGTGTGTGTGTGTGTGTGTGTGTGTGTGTGTGTGTGTGTGTGTGTGTGTGTGTGTGTGTGTGTGTGTGTGTGTGTGTGTGTGTGTGTGTGTGTGTGTGTGTGTGTGTGTGTGTGTGTGTGTGTGTGTGTGTGTGTGTGTGTGTGTGTGTGTGTGTGTGTGTGTGTGTGTGTGTGTGTGAGAGAGAGAGAGAGAGAGAGAGAGAGGCAGAGTGCTTTATCCCTTTTTTAAAGGATGTTCCTGAGAAAAGCTTATCAGTGGTGTGATGTATTGTTCCTTAGTGCCTTAATAGATTTCATTTATCTCTATACAGTCCCTTTAATTTAAACGTGCTTTGGGAAATGCATTAAAATGTCTGTGGACACTTTAATGTAGCACCCGGCCAGGTGTAGCTCCTGTAAAATGGATCACGTAAAGTGATTTTTAACCTGTTGTTGTCAGACCATCCCTTTTTTCTAGTCATTTATTTTAAATAGAGTAGTTAGTGTGACAGGCTAACTTCTCTGGATTATCCATCTAAAATATGATGATGGGAAGAGCAACATCTTTGTCTGTTTATTTTGTAAAAGGCTCTTTTTTCGTTTTTACCTTTTAGATTAGAAATTTAAAAATTAATTTGAGACATTGTACACTTGAAGAGTATAGCATCACTGACAGGAACTATAAGAATGAATCCTTATCAATAAAGAACTGGCTATACCATGGTGCTGGGGTTATACTGGTTGATAATAAACTAGTAATTTTCTTTGTACAGTACCAGTCAAACATTTTTGAAAGCTTTTAATTTGAAGGTGCATATTTGAGTATTTGAAATGCCTTTGTAGGCAAAAGTATAATTTGTTAATGTTTTAACAAAAAAAATATTATTACTTTTAAATGGATTACTTGAAATAAATAATGAATAGAAAGCAGCCAAATAAGAGTCCAGCAATAATAAAATTGTTCTCAGTGCTGTTTAAAAAGCTTCCCATTTTGAGACCGCAGAAATCTGGATGATAAAATGCCAATAGAGAATGACTTTGCAACTGACTACTTTTGAAGATGCTAAAATATAATATTGTATTAAATTAATGCTTTTAGTCACAACATATAATTCCCACAGTTACAATTGTGGTGAATGAGTGTTTCCAAACTTTTGACTGGTACTGTACATACTTATGACTGCCCCTAGATGGAACATTAACGTATTTATGTTCAATGGCATTTATATAATTTATTTAACATAAAAAAGGCATTTTGTTGGTTAAAATAAAATAAAAATGATAAATGTCCTTAATTCGTCATAATGGTGTATCTTTAAATTGAAATGCTAGTAAAATATGCTTTTTACTAAAGTATGTCTTTTTTATTCAGATAATTCAACGAGAGGCAGAAGTGAAGAATCGTATTCGTGCAGTGGCCATGACTGACTCTGTCCATAATGTCTGGCACCAGGAGGCCAACAAATCTGTTCTGGATTGGCTCCGAGAGGTACCCCATCTTCATAATCTACTATCAACAACATGTTTTAAAGCCTTTAATGTACCCAATCACAGCTTTAATACCAGCCACATAGCTAGGCTCAAACATCCAGGCATTTTATTTAGCATGCAGAAACACTCTTGAAGCAGGAGTCACGGAAAGCCAATAGTTTATTTTTCTTCCCGCACTCTTGTTTGTCTGTTTGGGCAGATGTCAATAAGAAATCACCAAACGCCGCCATGCGCAGACAGATGCTCTGTTAGTATGTCAGTTTTATTTAGTTGCTGCCCTTTCAACAGTGACCTCAAGTCCAGAGACAACACCTGGGAACACTCAATATGCACATAAAAATGAGAGAAACGATCCCAAGCCAGGACTGCAGGGAAGCCAGTCATGCAAATGCCAAGCACAAATACATCCTCGCTTTCACCCTCTTTTTCCATGAACAGCAGACCACCCAGGCCACCAGAAAAATGTCTTTTATTCCTTTGTTTTAACTGATCTGCTTTGCTCTGTCAAATGTTTGCTCGCCTTTTTTGTTTTTGTTTTGTTGATTTATTTTTTTTTTTTTTGCTTTGAGTCGTACGTTCTCTTTTGGTCTGTTTTATCCAAGATTTCATCCTTTCTTTCTTTCTTTCTTTCTTTCTTTCTTTCTTTCTTTCTTTCTTTCTTTCTTTCTTTCTTTCTTTCTTTCTTTCTTTTCTTTTCTTTCTTGTGACAGCTTCAAGGTTGCATTGACCTTCTGCAGGATATACTGTATTATCTCTGTGCGCTGATGAGTGCAGTAGTGACAGTTTGGTATTACTAGAATGTTAAGTGGGTTCTGAGTAATATATTCTGTATAACTTTTTTTTCTTGCACTGTTGTTAATGGCAAAATAGTCTTGAGTTTTCATTTGCTAATCATGTCAACGAGCATATGTTTGCATAAATGTTGAAATCATAATTTGGACCCTCTAATTTTAAAACATTCCATACAATGCATATACATTGCACTTGTCACTTTTGTAGTGTAGGCTAGTATGCTAAATGTTGCATTTCGGAGATTGAGGACTGAGGAAGAGCTGATATTGTGTGGAAAGCCCTTATATGGAGATTGAAGATTGTTCAGATTATATATTATGATAATTTCTGAGGACATGCACTCCCTCATTTAGAATAATTCGATTTTGTCAACATTAGAATGAGTATAGCCTGGCAGTTGAAGCCACTGTTTAAGTATAGGTTTTTACTGCTGCAGGAATTAAGAGTTGTGTAAAGGTACTCTGCTTGTGGCTCCTCCATATATACCCGCCTGTATTCAGGGTCATGGCCGCACTGTCCCCTTCCTTAGTAACGTCAATGGCAATCTTCATTTGGACATTATTCAGATTTGAGATCAGTGTTTTCTGCCTGGCCAGGCATCTCTGTAGGGGTTTGTTGCAGGTGACACTACATTCCTTGCTCAAGGCTGTCTCTCCCAGGGTCTCTCTCGTGGGAGGAAGGTAATTCCCTTTCTTCTTTTAAGGAGGGTGGAGATGGAGGGATGAGAGCCAAGAATTGGAGGGATTTTCATGACGCGAACACAGCAGGGCAGGCAATGTGGTGATAATAGGTCAGACTGAGTGCATAAGGATGGGATGGGGGGGCATGGAAAAGACAGACATCAGCAGAGCAACCTGAAGAAGGAGTCTCTAGGGAGGCGACAGCATATAGTAAAGGGGTAAAAAAAGGCTGTGCGATAAAATCTCATAGGAAATAGTGAGAATAGTGAAATGGAGATGGTAGAGACAGGAATCCATGATCCATGAAAATACCAGCACTAGCTGTGGGAAGGATAGGTAAGAATGGATCCATGGAAATACCCAACATAATAAAAATACACTTAAACCTAACTTTTAAGTAAGGAAAAATACACAGCACCAAAAAATGTTTAGGTTTTTCATCATCAACGCACATGTAGACAACATAGAAAACACAGTGGGACTAATTAATTGCCTACTTTTCACCATCTCACAAACCCAAGATTGGGAAACCCCTCTGAAAACCTTTAGACTCTAGAGATCCCAGAATGAATAGATGCTTAACTTTTATATTTTTAATAGTTTTACAGTACGGCATGCATGCATGTACGCATGCACATACAGTAAAACAGTTAGATGGACATCTAAAAATGAAAGAAAATTATTTTTCAAAAAATGAATTTTGCACCTTGTGTTAATATAACAAATGTTTTATGTCACAATTTATTCTCAATTTAAATTTATAGTAGCATGATTTTTGTTGAAACTAACTGGGCAGTGGATACAACTATGTACAGTAGATCCCAGAATGCTTAGTATGTGACTGTATTTGTATGTAATTATTATGACACAGAAACTTATTTTTTGTAAATTGGTTCAACTTAAGAATGCTCAACAAAGCATTATTTGTTTAAATTAGTTGGGTTAATTGAATAAACTATGTATTAAGCCTGCTAGTTAGTATGACACAGTAGTTTAAATTGTTTAAATTGTTAGCTTGATTAAACAATATTTTTTAAATTGATGTCCAGACCTGTTGTGCGTACCTAGATACATTGTCTTAAAACTGCAATACGCACATTGCTCAACAACAGAGAAAAGGCAATGTAATAGCTTGTGCACCTGGTCAATAAAGCTATTTTCCATCGTAACTGACAGATATTAAACAAGTATATAGGCTAAAACCACATATTGGATAAAATTCCACACAAACAAAGACCTTAAATTTATTTATAATAACAGGATCAATGTTTACAAAAAGATGGTTTAATGTCTGACGTTAACTGTTCAGATCTGTAGCAGTGGTGCTCTAAAACTGGGTTAAATGTAAAGGCACAGCTTTTCTAAAAATGTTTACCTGTCAGTATATCAGCACACTGAATCACAACACACTGAGCAAAGTAATATCATATTTGAGAAAAAAGGACAATTTTAAACGACTGTAAAAATGTAAGAAAAAAATATTCTGCACTACAAACAAAAGACTTAAAAGCATGTGCATCATATCTAGGTTTTTCTAATTATTTCTTGGTTTTCTGTTTATTGTCAGACACTTCTATTAAATGTTGTTGTTGTTTTTTTTTCGGCTGAAGGGCCATATTACAAGGATATGTAGGTAATAAATTCTGTCTTTTTATCACGTTTCAAGACTGCCACAAGCCATTGAATTTCACAATAAGATTGAACCACTTCCAAGACCTCAACCTAGCTCTTTTCTTACGAACAAACAGCTATCCACCATTCTTGATATTTTATCTGGTCTTAAAAAACACTCTGTGTTGTGGCCTTGGACTTTTGTTTTATCTAAAACTCTTTATCCCAATACATCAGCCAGCCTTATAAAATCTGTTGAAGCCTCTTCACCCCCCACCTCTTTGCCACTCATTCTGGCTGGGACTTTGAAATTCTTTGAAATTCCTGCCTCGCTTCCAGCCCAGCTGACATCTTTCTCCAGACAGCATGAATTAAGATTGCACAATAAGACACTTGATGCAGCAGTCAGCAAACGCTTCTCTTGCTGGCCGGGCTCCATGGTACACACTTAGGGCAGCAGGAATTCTAAAAATACACAATACACGGCTGTTCACTCCTATGTCTTCTCCCCCCATGCAAGCATGCAGATGATTGACAGGGTTAAAAGAGGAGAATAAAGACAAGTAAAATGAGATGCGTCCAGAGCAATGACAAAGAGCTTTTTTGTGACTTTTTGCATCATGCAACAAAAGCACAGATGACATCTAAATTTCATAGAGCATCAATATAAAAATCACTTGTGTTATGCATGTGCTTTATGTGTCTTTTTGCTATTCCAACTATATACCGGGGTTATAAAGCTTGCCACATGTTTCTCTGTATTTTACATTCTGTTGTATCCAATACGGACACCCTGAATTAAATCACAACACATTCATTTTCACATCATGTTTTTTTTTTTCGTGCATTCATTTATTGTTACACACTTTGAGTTAACAGAGGATTCCATTGGTCCAAAGCACAATGATATTAGTGTGCTTCCCAATATAATACCATGCTCTGCTAGTCAAACACACACATGCATACACACGGTCCTGGGTGAGTGGGGGTGCGGTGACCCTAGGGGTGAAACTGGGCTCAGAGGTGAGAGAGGTTGTGACAGGCTGAGGTGTGACGTGACCTGGGGCCCTGTCATGTGTGTATGTATGTGTGTGCTTATGTATGGAGGAGAGATTTTTTGGGGGGGGGCTGTCTACAATGGTGGGATCATTTTCTCCCCTCTGTCAGGGGAGGTTGTTTAGGGAGTTGGTTAAGGAATAGATAGCATTGTGTTTGTGTGAGTATCTGTCTGTCTGTCTGTGTGTGGAAGGGTCGGTCACAGTCCTCTCTGCAGAGGTAATGGCTGACAGCGCTATGTCTGTAAAAGTAAACAATCCTAGATAAGCAGCGCTTCACAAGGACGCCAGCTGCAATACACTAATCTGGCTTAAATTTCTCTGTCTTCTATTCAGCTTGTATTATCTTATCTCCAGACACTTCTTTTCCATGCATGCCTTTGGAACCTTTTTTCAACTCTGCTCCCCATTTAAATAGAATGATTGTTTTAATAATATACCTTTTGCCAGCAAGCATGAAGCAAAAGCATTTCATCATCTTAAGCACATGATAATTTCCACCCCACCCTGATGTGCACATTAAAAAACAAGTCTAATTAAACCCATTTTGGTGGAACACAGACACTCCATAATGAAGAGTGAGGCAGGAGGTGGCATTTCAGAGGCCAAGATGATGACATTGGGAGATTGGCGAGGTCACTAGGCTTAGCAGACACCCCCCATCACCTCCCCAGAGCACCACCAGCAGTGTGCCCGCTCATAGCCAACAATAAACAGCCGAAACTGTCATTGTGATGTGTCTGTTAGTGTCCTAATTAGTTTCTGCTGTCGTTCATTTACTGTTTCTCTTTTTTCTTTCCTTCTCACAGCACTGCTGTAACTGGGTGTCAAGTCCTGAGCCTTTAGACACTCTGGTGAACCCTATGCTCACAGACTGCCCTTGTGTTTCTGCAGGTAGGTGACCACATCTGCTCATGGTTCACCCCTTAGTCTATCTTAGCCATGCTGTCTTTACTCACTCACATTTTGAGAATGTGTTTGCCAAATTTCAGCATACTCAATCAAACGGTTTAAATGAGTTATGGTAAACACCTTGCAGAATTTAGGAAATACGTGTACTGTAAAGGGTCATAAACATCCTAATACATGTTTCTAATAATATTTATTACGAGAATTCAGACCAAGAAGAATTTGAATGAATACTTGGATATTTACAGTTTTTGGCAACCATTTTTTGTTTGCTTTTTTCTACAACCTTGTGTTAAAGACTGCAAACTCCGTATTATTACAAAAATTGCATCCCCACAATAACTGTTATTTGATAACGTAGACTGACAAGTAGTATATGCGAGTAGTGCTTGAGTTTTCTTGACCTTACATGATAAGGACATTTAGTTGTTTTTTAAGTTTTTATATTGGGATGATAGCGTTTTGTATGTTTGTATCATACCCTCACCCTCAAAGTTTAACCTTCACAGATGCCGCTTTCATAATTGTAATAATTGTAATACTTTGTTTAAAAAATTGTATATTTATCTTATTGGGTTTGCATTTGATAATTACACGCATGCACGCACAAGCACACACCCATCACCCATTTTACACTGGCTGTGATGTCATTATTTTATGCTGGTTTGACTTGGAAAGGTGGGTTATGGCACAACATAGAAATGATTTTCTGTTACATTTCATCTACTATGAAGTCAGCCTGGCATACCAGCTTACCAAGAAGGTATTTTCTGTGTGTGTTTGGAAAATGAAATGTCTGCTAATGTTTCTTTTTTGTTTGCTACATAATAATAACTGGAATCTCCTCCCACCCGACCAGATTGCATTTTTCCTTTGTTTGTCTCTACCTCTCATTTGAAGGAAATCTTCCGTAGGAGGTCAGTGTGCTGCAGCTTTGGCAGCCTTCTATCAGTTAGCAACACACTAAAGCCAGTTGAAATATGCAGATAAACTGGAACAAATCTCCTGAAAAGCCCCCTGGTATGTCAGCACTGGGTGATGGGAGCTGAGTTTATGCCCATGCTGACCCACAGTCAGACACTTTAGGTGCTGAAGCCAATTTCCAGCACAACTGAACTGAGCTGTGGAGGAAGCCTAGACAGGCATCTGGATGGATTTCAAACAGACACAATGCCAATATCAGCATACAGTCTTTGTATATGTGTGTGCGTGTGTGTGTGTGTGTGTGTGTGTGTGTGGAGGGCGCCCACAAAGATAGTAGTACCAGTAATTATTGACCTTGTGGGGACATTTGATCCCCATGAGGAAAACATGAAAGCTTAGAAAGAGACTTTCTATATACAGATTTACAATTATGCATTTTGCAAAAGCTTTTATTCAAAGCGACTTACAGTGCATTATACCATATGTTTATGAGTATGCAAAATCCCTGGAATCATACCCGTGACCCTGGCATTACTCTTACCATCTGAGCTACAAGAAAGCTATATAATTAAAAAATAACCAAGAAATTTAGAAATGCAAAAAGGTGTGAGGTTTGGGTTAAGTGTAGTGTGAGCGTTAGCGGATAGAATATACAGTTTGTACAATAAAAAGATCATTATGAAAAGTCCCTATAAAACATGGAAACCCAGCGTACATGCGTGTGTAATCAAGCTGTCTGGCCCTGATGGGCTAATTTTTAGACATGTAATGTGTATGTTAATCCAGATGTATATTTTGAATCAAAAGACAGGTGACTTAAGTTTAAAGGAGCAGTCAAACCAGATGCTGTTTCATTCGTTCATACATAAAGGCTAGAGCGGTGCATGAGCATACGCAAAAGGATTTCATCTTTTACTGAATAAAAGTTTAGCTTTGATCTGCAAATTTATATAGAAGAAACATTGAGTATTCTAACATCATTTACCGTATTGACCCTCTTGACTGAAAATTTAAAATGCCCTGTAGCTTAACTTGAGCATGGCACTAGCAACGGCATGCGGCTAAACTCTAATGCCTAAATGTAAGATGCTATGGACAAAAGCATCTTTTAAATAGATAAATGTAACTGAGGGAACTCTCATTGTTGGTGATTAATGATTTATACTTCACAGTTTGCATGAGTCTAAAGTAAATAGGATATATTTCACACTTTTTATTTTATGTTTAATTTATTATTATTTAAAAACAAAAGCCCTGGTCTAAAAATTGATATCTTGTGGGACCTAAAATAATTTTGCATGCTGTTTACTGCAACTGCTCATTAATTTTATCGTACAAAGACTCATTCTATGATGGGCCTTAATGCACTGTAACACATTAACATCACACTCTGAGCTTACTCATGCTTGAACAGTCCTCAAGTATGTGTTAGTTATATCTCAAAACCTTTGAGCAATCTCAGGTTTGCGTCATGTCTATTCCATTATATCCAAGCATTTGGAACACACACTTTCTTTACCTAGGTTAAGATGAGATTATTCATTACAGGAACTGATCATTAATTACAAAAAAACAGTGTCCAGTGTATAAACAGTGATTAATTGTTAACAAAAGTTAGTTAATGCGTACCTGATCTGTAATTATCTGTTCTGCACCAATACAAGGATCCAAACACTGGTGCGTAATTAACCCTAATTGCATTTACAATGGGAGGATAACAAGAGAAGAGGAAAACTTTGTTCATAAAATAAGCCAGCTTTGATGTATGTCTGGATATCTGTAATTGATTTATTCACAACTCTCATTATCTTTTTTTTTCTTCCTCACCTGGTTGGGGATGTAGTTTTTTTTTCTCCATAAAGCAAAGTGGTGCAATTTTAATGGCCCTTATCTGAACCCACCTATAATGCTAACAAAAGTCCTATAAAGTCCGACTCTGCCACTTTCTGTGAATTGTAATGAAGATATCTTTGATTGAAATGTTGGCATGCAGCCGTTTTGGGGCCATTTGTGTAAGCTCACTGGTGCATATTGCTGATGTATATAATGTCACTGGTCCATGTATTTTGCTCAATGGGAAGTCACTGGTGCATATTGCATTCAGTCTATAGACTCTGTTTCATTGGTTCAGTATCTTCAAGTCACTGAATGTCTTTGACCATGTTCCCCTTATTCAGAAAAATCCACTTGTTTGATGTCATTTTCCCTGACAAATCTACACTTTGTAATATTCCTTACCCTCCTTTCAATTTGTTGCTGGTGCCTGTCCTTCCATATCCAAGGAAAAATCCATCAGTTCTTTGGATGAATTGACATCCTGTTTAGTGACATTAAAAGTGTCATAAAGAAATGTAATTTATGCAATCTGGATATGCCTACTAATACTCCAGGTTTTCCACTACCCGCTGCCTCTATTGTAAGAGAAACCCATCTCAGAGTTATCTTGGAGGAAGAGAAAACACTGACACCCAGACTTTCAAAAATCAAAATCAAAATTTTACAAGCTGATTTTTAAAATGACTAATTTAGTTTTAATGCTGCTGACCTTTTCCTGTCCAAAGAAACCTATACCTTAAAAAAACCTGAGGTATTGATAATTTCCCTATAGAACCCACAGTTCCTGAGCTGGTAGGCCAACCCAGGTGTTTAATATCTAAGCTTTACCACCCTGTAATGATGTTCAACAGGACAAGAAAGTATTTGGTTTTGCAGTCGATATCTCAACTTCAACTGTTTTACTTTCAGTGATGTTCAATCAGGCATTATTCATTATTTAAGTGTAAACATGTATTCACTCTTGGTTTGTTGGAAACCATGGTTTAAATCCACATCCATTCCCTGTTCCCGTTTTTCACATTGTAGTATTAGGCTTCAATCCATGGTATGTTTGCATCCACCATATTTTAATAATGTTAACAAACCAAATATTTTAACAAACCAAAGGCATAATAAATAATATTTTATTATGCCCTTGGTTTGGTTATGGAAATTATTAGATACTGTGAAAATTATTTGTACATTGATAACCTTGTGACAAGCAGAAAAAAATGGTTTGAGTTACAGTTACTAAAATTATTTCACTGTGTCATTACTTGGAAAACTGGCAGATCCCAAAAAACAGGTATCGGTATTGGTATCGGCGAGTACCAGGAAAAAAATATCGGTACTCGTACTCGGTCTTTAAAAAATCATTTTTACTTAGTAGGTTGAATAGACAAGCCTTTCTGTTCTGCTTAAACTTGAACATGGCCAGGCAATATAAATGTATACGCAGAAGTGTGTAGAATTAAGGGATGTGTAAAACTATGTTTTCAAAATTTGTCTTATCCGATACATTTTTAGGGGATGAGATTCTAAACAGCTTGTTGGGCACAACAAAGTTGCAGTATTTTTAACTTGTTTTAATCACATATTACACAGATTTGATCCCAATCACATTTAATCACGTACCGTACCACTAGTTATTTTCCAGTGTTTTTAGGCTGTCGTGCCTTTGTCATTGGCAGATCTTCTAGGTAAGATCACAGACAGTTTGCATTGACCACAGCATTCCAGCTAGTCAATGGTGAACCCTTTTGGCTATGAAGATCATTTTATCAGACACTTGAATATATCTTTGTTGTTTAGATTCAAAAGTGGAACAAAAATGATGTTTCAATGTAAGCAGTGAATAGCATATTCGCTTCCCTTTCAAGGCAGAAATCAATATTCCATGCATGTGTCCCTATGGGAGAATGGAATACACATTTTCTGTCTTTGTGTGTCTTTGTGGCATAGTATTATGTTATATTGAGTGTGTAGGGTAGGCTTATTTGTGTCCCTGCATGTGAAACCCCAGCTAAATAAATTTTTTGTGATTTACTGTTTTCTACAGAAACCCATCCTACATAGTTACATTTTGTAAAAAAAGTCATGACAACTATTGAAATCAAAGTTAAATTAATTACTGAAATCAAACGTAATTACATTATGAGGCTTTAGTCTGAATTTCACAGCAGGGTCATATTTTGTCCAGGATGTTATGATTGGAGCCCTCACTGTCAGACCTAAAAAGCTTTCAAACATTCCCAGGCATTTCTTTAATAACACCTGCTGCTATTAGTAGTACCTTATAACTCTTATTTATTCGTACATTCACTTTTTATTCATGTATTGATGAACTAGAACTAGTTTTTTTACATTTGCAATTAATGTGGTATAATTCTGGTTTTATGTAATTCAACTTATTTGTGTAGCGCTTTTCATACTACATATCATTTTAAAGTAGTTTTACAGAAATAATGATTGTATTTTATCAGTCAAAGTAATGTCCATATTGCAGAAAGTAATGCCCATATTGCTTTAATGATGGAGTACGGTGCATGGCATGGTGTGTGCTAAATTATCAGTGGTTACTCAAACTTTCAGTGTAGTATTCTCCACTATCTAAGTATGAGAATAGCAAACTTATTCTTATTCCATTAGCTATTGATCAGTTTGTTGTTTATTTATAGTATACAACATTTGAGTTTATTATATTAAACCATATCATTTTAATAGGTTAATTGTTACTGCATTGCTGTTTTCAGTTTAGTGTAACAGTTTGTGAAGGTATAAATCTGTGCTTTTTCACACATGAAAAAGTATAGATTAAATGCACTGTTAAGTCGCTTTATATAAAAGGTAAAACTGTGAATGTATTTTAATGCAAGTTACATGCATAGCAGTCCTCATTTGAATACTACCAGAGCTATCCTGAAAGCTGCAGTAGTCACAGAAACTAAACGTGTAAGCAGCCAAGTATTTCAAGCCCATTCCCCCAGGCCTGACTTTCAACCATCAGTGTATTCTATCAAAAACAACCACCCATTAGACAGGAGGTCTGTGTAATGTTTAGCTGCAGGTGAGTCAGAAATGGATGACACCACAATAATACACCAGCATGAGCAGAATCAAAGCGAATATCCAGCTGCTGAATTGTAAATGCCCCAGAGATGTCAGAGTGATGGCAGTAACAATTTACTGCTAGCAGTAGCACATTTATAGCACTACATTTCATTGCTGGCTATTGGAGCTTTTAACAAACTTTAATAGTGTGATCTTGAGTATGATGAAGTTGTAGTAAGCTGTGTAAATTTCAAAATAAATCATCAACGTAGCCACATGTAGCCTAGAATTTGTAAAAATGTACTCTTGAAATTTTATCAACCAGCTTTTTGTGGTCTCGCATGTTTTTTTAAACAGTAGGTTCCATCTGTTCTGGGTTCATATTGGCTGCTTTTTTCTCATGATTTTGTTTTCTAATGAAATGTTAGATTTTGAATGAATAAAGAAATGTTATATGTTTGCACAATTAAAGTTTTGTTGACTGAAAACATTCTAGACATTTAAGCATAAACCTTTTGGCAGTTAAAAGTTTAGGGTCATTCACCTATTTTTTATTAACATTTTTCCAGATTTTATAATAATAGTAAACTCATCCAATTATGGAATAACACAAAAGTGTAACAACTAGTGATCATTAAACTGTTGTATATTCAAATTTACTATGGAAAGTGCTACAGGGAACAGTGGACCAGGGCTTTCAAAATGAAGTGTGTGTGAATCATCATATTTGAAATTGAAAGTTCACCAGCTTCAGACAGATAATAAAAAGACAACTAAACTAATGGATGACCCACACTTTTGTTTAAACTTTTTTTCCTGGTAAGACCTCTCTCCATACCATAGTACACATTCTATTGACCACCAAATGCGTTATCATGAAGTCAGACAGAGGGCATAGACAGATTAGAGGCTAGGGACATGGATCTCATTGCACCATATGGTGGATCCTATATAGCTAAAAAAAGAGGATTAAAACTGAACTATTAACCTTGCAGATAGACAGTGATTTTGCATCTAATTTTGTACCAAGCTCTACCATTAGGTTATCATCAATGAATGCATTTCAAAAGTATTTGCAACATAGACTTGTTCCAAATTGTAATGCAATTAAATTCCACAGGTATTTATAAAATAGAATGCTGCATTTCAGTTCATCCATTATGGTTCACAGCAATTATGGCTTTTTAGATATGTGTAAATGTGACATAATATGCATCTTTCGGCATCTTTTATTCTCTAGTATATGTAGTTGCGTCAGATCATGAAGTGTTGTCTTCGTTAACACTCCAGCGCTGTGAGCATCCAGACATCTTGCGCTGGCGTCTTTGAGTTTTTCCAGCACAAAGTTAACATTGACAAATCTCTTGATCCACAGTAGGTTTGTTAGCACTCAGATGCGCAGAAGGCAGTGTGGGAGAACTCCTTATTATCACCAGCAGTCCATCAGCACAAATAAATGGCTCACTGACGAGCCCCTGCCATGCAGCGCAACACAACTGTCAACATCTACTCACTTCTTTCTGACAGGGGCCCGATCTGAGGATATTATACTTATTATTTCTATTTTCCCCTTTCACATTCTCCTGTAACAGCTCTCCACCTTTTGCTTAAGAAGAGATGTGCTGTAAATGTGTTTCATGCAACCAATTCATTACATTTGGAGACTAATGGGGCACTTTGCTTTGACAGCTTTTGATATGGGAGGGTGAGAAGTCCTTGCTTCTGCCGTGGGTTATGGGAACTGCAGGAGTCATGATAATTACTATCAAGGCAGCAGTAATGCACGTAATAAAATACTCCATTTAAGAACACAAATCAATTAATTAGGACGAATGTGTCATCTTGTGTTATGTTGTGATGTTATTTATTCTCTTTTTATGCATGCTCGCTCTTTTTGTTTAAGATAACATTTAGTGCATCTGGCTTTATTTCAGAATGTATTTTGATGTGTGCACAACTGTGGCATGCACTAACCCCACCTCCCTATTGTCTGTGTGGTCCTTCAAAAAAATTTATTTAATGAAATGCACATTTAATATAATTGTTATAGAAAGTGGTTGGAAAAGAAATAAACAAGAATGCTATGAGAATATATTAAAAACGTACATAATTGCACAAGATGATTAGAGAGAAAACATCCTTGAACGTCCTTGGGTTCCATAATCAGCCTCAAAATTAAAATATTTTTGTTTCCCTTTTTGCTGTAAAAATAGGATATTATTTATATAATTATGTAAACAACGCCAAATGATTTTTCTTCTGTGAGCTGTACAGCCCAGCAGTGACCTTGGCTCATCTCCCACTCTTCAGTTTGACAGATAAAAACTTTATTAAGCATCAGCGGCTAGAGATGCAAACACCGGGTGACACCCGTGTGCATTGAGTATTAGGGAAATATCGCAATTAGTGGCTGATTTCCTACAGCTAAAGCATTAAGAAGAAGCATAATAAGCAAGGTTTGTTTGTGGCCTGGAACGTCATAATTATAAACTACTTTGAGATTGCTGTGTTCATTGTGCCTCAATGTAATGAGATAGGCTGCACTGATCCCTCTGTGATGCTATTAGCTGTAATTCTGAGTCTTCTCTTCCTCTTATACCCTACAGGCCTGAAGGGCTTGCTGCAACCCCAAGTGTCTCCTTTCAGATGTTGCCCGTTGGTGTGCATGCCGACAAGCATCGACACTACTTGCTTTTAAGGGGTCTCACATGAAGCATGTGAAATGCAAATCATTTCTGTTTTAGAACAAACTGTTTTGTGTCTGTGAATGTCATGTTTGACTCCAGCCCATTGGATTTGGTATTGTTGCTGCCAGTATGCCTCAAAGGCTCACTGGTCATAGACCTTTTTCAGCCATCATGATTCCAAAACATTTACTCTGAAGTCCAGAGCATGCATTGTAAGTGTTTTGACTTTCCACAGGACAAAGAACTCCAGAAGAACATTAGTTGTTAAATTTGAAGTGATGTTGGACCTAATTTTGAGACGAGAATAGCACGTTGTTAATGTAAAATCAGCTTTGGATGTAAGGCTTTTGACTAAATGCTAATTCAAAGATTTTGTGATAACTGAGATGGAATGTAGGTGTATAAGTTGTGATTAAAAAGCTAAAAAGAGGACTAAGTGAGGAAATCTATAAATATTTGTACTATATTTGTATTTGTACTAAAATATAGTACTATATATCACAAGAAAAAAACACAATGCATAGACAAATGTGTCAGGTAAATGCAACTAACATTAGCTTTCTGTACTGTATGTTTATGTCTGGCAAAACATAAAAATACTGTGGCATGTGTGAGGCCAGTGAACGTACACTTGCCTTACTGCTGTGCTACTGTGCTAGGTTAAGTTCTGCTCCGAAGCAGGGGCTAATTTAGTCCCTTCAAAAGGCGTTAATTTAAATAAAATAATTTCCAGTTTTTGCGGTGCAAACACGACAAAAGGCAGGTAGTTCCACCAATTAGTTTCTGGAACTATGAAAATGTTTATTCGAAGCGAATGCCCCTAATTTTAACAATTGATGTTTTCCTGAACTTTTCTTTATCCTGTGAAAATTTGGGAAAGGAGGTATTCTCCTTTTGGTTTTTTTGGCCAAACGACTGGCATCCTGATACAAAAAAATACTAAAAATCTGTCTCTCATAACTTTATTTTTAAATCATCAGCAGATTGAATAAGATCTATTCCAAATATGTCTTATTACATTTAAGGGCTTTATAAGTGCAAATGGGAATCGCTTTAACACACCTGTCAGTGTTTGGTGTGGTAATGCCTTCATATCATGTGAGGAATATGCTCTCCCTAGCTGTCTAATCGCAATGACCCCCAAATGGCCCACTTTATCACCTCTTCCTCTGAGAGGCAAATAGAGAGCGAATGGAAACATAGCCTTCACTGCATGTGTTTGAGTGGGTTAAGGATTTATCTAGTCAGCAGGGAAGCGGGCAACTCCACCGCTGTTAGGTGTGTATGCATTTCCATTTAAGATGGAAAATCAAAACGAAGACCCCCATATTTGTGTGTTAAATATTTGCCTGTAAGAACTGTTACCTCTTTTGCTCTGAAGCCATCCATGTTTGGAATCACAAATCTGGAAAACCCCAATTCTAAAGCATGACACAGTTTAACTTGTTTTTGTTGGTCCTACACAGTGGACACATTCCCTGTGTCTGATAATGTCCACAGCCTGCAACATCAAAACAATGTGTGGTTAGTATAAAGGGAAACAAAGACTTTATCAAGTACAGTGAGTCTGGCGCCAACCCCTGCTTGAAATGCCCAGGAAACATAATAATGAGTTGTGCAGGGCAGCTATCAGTGGGTAATTAGCATAGCTTACACCACTGATCAAGGGTCAGAAAAAAGACTTCAAGCTTCTTAACAGGTTAAGGTTGAAGGCCAAGCTCTATGTTTTTTTTTATCTGATGCCTTACCTAGGGAGTTTTGTAGAGATGCGGAGACTGCATTTGCACTGACCTTTAGCCCGAAGGTGTCACTTCTGGTCCCATGTTTATCAGGCTTCTGCTGCTGTTTAAGAACCGACATCAGCCTAGGGGTACAGTGGGTCCTTCTAAGCTAGAGCTGGGCTTAGCAACAATTCTTCCTTACACCCCTGCGATTTCCAGATGCAAATGGAATGTTACAGGTCTAATTCTTTTTTCTGCCTGGCCTTCAAAATCCCCAAGTTCATACAAACTAATATAGTTTTGAGTTGTGTTGATGAGCACTGAAATCTTGCAAGTTTTCCATATTCATTCATATTCATGTCTGCAGTAGTTACCAGGTGATATGATATCTACTAGGGATATGCATATCTATAACTGAGGCCAAAGCGATATGGATCTCGATGCATAGTTAACGATACGATGCATTCAACATACATATTGAACAGCTATCGATACGATGCAATACGTTTCACACCTCTTACGATGCAGTGCGATCTGATTCAACACAATGTGATTCAATGCAATACGATGCAATGGAAAAAAATATGATGCTATTCAATTATATAACCAATTTTATTTACCAATTTGAAAAAAATTAATAATAACATTTGTTAATTATTAAAATTGTTAAAACACTGCTTTAAACACTCTTTTTTTCAGGCAAATCTCACCTATATATTATTTCGGAGATGCCCTGTCAGTGATGTGACAGCCTACCTTTCCTACAGACCAGTTAAAGCTAAAAACATAGCGGTAATGAATTAAAGTACTAAAATATGATCTAGTATGATAAGATATTTTAAGTATTCAGTGCAAAAAAACTTTGGTTTTTTGAGGAATTGCCAGTGTTAGGTCAAATCATAATTCAGATCACAATTTGAGTCCATTAAAAATTACCAGAATAGCAAATCAAAAGAATAGAGAAGCTTGCGTACGAGAGAGGTTATAACACTCACTTACAGTAGGGTTGACGGAATGTTAGTTCACTCACATCTACCGGTGCAAATATGTTAGAAACGATGCATCGAAATGCAAATGCCAACTTGTTTCCGATGCACAGGATAGTTTGTAAATTATGTATAACTTTTGTAGAAGGTTTGATATACTTTTAGGATTGTCAGGTTATAAAAAATGGTGTTAAGGCACAGTAGTCGATGTTGTTGTGGACAATTTAACTAACTCAATTTATGCAATCAGATTACTTCTTTCAAGGTTGTATTTAAACTTGGCATGAAAATGCAACCTGTATCAGGATGCTGTCCACATTCACAAAAGTGTAAATGCGTTTGTCATTGCGGTGTTATCTGATCTGTGAAGAAGGATTGTTATCGGATCTCAGTGTAATGCAAACAGAATCCAGGCAATTGTATCTTTGTTTACAGGTTGACGTCACACCAATCCCTGTTATATTGCCATCCTCTGTCCAGCAGAGTAGATTGCATATATCGTGGAAAGTTTGCTTTCATACCTGAACATTGAACAACATGTCTTTTTCCCAACACATTTGACAACGATTTAGGACCCATGTGTTTCTTTTTACGATTGCATATATTCAATTTAACATTATTTGCAATGATTCTCATCATCTTTATTTTACATGGTTTGTTAAACCTCCCACGACTGATTTTCTTGAAAAGAAAACCCACAACTTCAGATTGACTTTGCACCCTGGCCTTTTTCCTTGCCAACTTTTTAAAAAATATTTGTCCGGAGACATAAAATCTGATTGTCCATATACAGAAGCCATTTGATGCTGACAAAAATAAAAGCCAAATCACTGTGATTACAGATAAATACAGCCTAAGTAACAATTAAAGTAGTTTTTGAGTTTTGTAATACCAGAGTTACTTTTGCACTAAGTGATATTTTTTATTTATTCTATTCAGTTTATTATCTACAGACACCTACAATCAGCAACATATCATACCTTATAAGCTTAGGCATTTTTACATGGTTAATTGGCCATTAAATCATCTTTGTTGGCCTTTTCCAAAGACCCAAGCATTGCTTGATGATGTGCAACATTTCACAACGCTGTGTTGGTTGACTATATTCTTTTGCTAATAGCAAACTGGTTTTACAAAAATGTCCATCATTTGTGTGGTTTGGGCCCCTCCAGTAAGATCCTTCATATTTAATCTTAAATTTGGAGTCTCTGATCCATGTTGTATATTAATGCAACAAAATAGTGTTTTTCTGACCTTATTCACCTCTTTATCCATTCCTGCGTTGTCTTTTTCCTGGAAAACAATATTAGAGTTTAGGTCATCATCTTTTCTGCCTTGCTACTGTAATCCTATTTTCTATGTCATCTGGTGGTGTCAGCAGATGGTGGTCTGGGGAGGCAGTTTGACACCCAGCTCACAGCTGTCTGGCTGGCCTGACAGGCCTCTTTTGTCTTTCAGTCATCACTTCAGAATGGTGCCTCTTTGCCTCATTGTGTCTCTATTTACCCCCACTCTTTTGGAGTGTTTCTACTAAAATGTGTGTAATTTATGCAGTAACATAACTGCCAAAGTTCTCCAGTCACAAATAGGGATCTCCTTTCTTTCTGCCTCTCTGTCTGTTTTTTCTTTTTCTTTAGCATAGTAGATGTCCTCTCTCTCTCTCTCTCTCTCTCTCTCTCTCTCTCTCTCTCTCTCTCTCTCTCTCTCTCTCTCTCTCTCTCTCTCTCTCTCTCTCTCTCTCTCTCTCTCTCTCTCTCTCTCTCTCTCTCTCTCTCTCTCTCTCTCTCTCTCTCTCTCTCTCTCTCTCTCTCTCTCTCTGCTTGGTCAGTTATTCTCTCTGTGTTAATGAAAATGTTAGAGTGTGATAGAGAAAGAAGAGGGGGCTCAGTATGGCCCCCTGCAGAATCCCATGCTCTGGCTTGCTTCCATGCCTACGGTGCTTGGCTTTGCTTAGTCGCAGCTCAGTGCCTGCGGTAGGTTGAACAAACTCAGCTTAGAGTGACCAATGGCACAAGGACATTTAAACATCATTCTTATGATTATCTTAGATATCTTTTTTTGTCTTGCTGGATTTCCTTCCCATAGCGAAATGTATTGTCACTTTATTGCAGAATTAATTTGTCAAGTAAACACTTTTCAGATTAGAGAACAATATAACTCTGTATCTTCTGCAAATCAAGGATTTTTTTTTCAGATACAGTATTGAATTTACATTAACAGAACTTGTATGGAAGGTCAGTATTTTAATTGACATCAGTTGACTTGTAAAGCTGCACAGACATACAATTTTTGTTAGGAACTCCACAGTATTCTGTTTTTTTATTACAGTGAATTAATAAAAAAGTCATTTTAACAACATGTAAATAACAAGATGCTATAAAGTTGGGTATGGTTAAGGTTTGGTTTCTATATTTTTTGCTTGTTATTGTACATAATTTAGTATTATCACTTAACTTTTCGTTTTAAAACTGTGACTCATTGTAATTGAATTATTTAAATTTTTTTCTGTTTTGACAATGTATGCATTTTGACTACTTTCTGCTACTTTACACTAAGCATTCTGAAGAGTTTTCTAAAGGAATTATGTCCTATATTTGGGATATTTGTACTATATTTGGGAATATTTTGAATTTGATCAATATCAATTCCAATTTTGATTCTGCTTATCAAGTCTGATCCTTATTGCTTTTCAGTTTCAATTGAAATAAAACAGTAAGCCTACCTATTGACTGTTTTGCAAATATGCATATACTGTATTCATGAGCAGACTTTTCACAATAACATTATGTTTATCTTTCAGATAGTCCCTTAACAAATATTATTTCGGATTTACCATGATTTTATTAGTAGTAAAGGTGTAGTAACCATGTTTTTGTTGAATCGATTTTCATTTGTATGACCACTTTTTACTACAGTTAGGATTACTGTAATGAGGCTATAGTAAATTTGTGGTTACTGTGGTTTTACTACAAATACCTGTGGTTACTATAGTAAACAATAGTTAATTTTCATGAGGGCTTTTAATGTTATCATTATGTCAAGTTAACACATGCACATTCCCTGTACTTCAGCTTAACAACACATAAAATAATTTTAAGACTTATTTCTTGAACTTATTTCTGCCTCTAACTACTGCCATCTAAAGATCTGAAGAAATCCCCCTCTGATGACAATATTTAGTAACTAACATATTACAAGGAACATGTAACTTTACCAAATTCGATGCTAACTTTATCTAAAATCACTTGTTGTCTTTCTTTAAGCTGTATTTGCTGAGGGCAAATGTTCATATATAAATAACACATTGATTTGGCTGTCTTTGGGTTGGTTCATGCAGCAAGCTTTTCCTTGGTCTGTGTGTTCTGTACACATGTCTGTATTTAATTGTTCAGGTTCCAGTTGTCAGACACCATGTCTGTGTAGTGAGTGAACTGTCCCAGACAGGTTGCATTAGGTGTTTGTCTGCTGTGCACAGACAATCAATACTCTCCCATTTAAAGAAGTCTAAGGTCAGGCCTCTGCACTGATAATGTGAATTGTTTTGTTAGATAGTCAAAGGTCAGATAATAATACATTTTTCCTCCCTGGAATTGAAGATGGAGATGACCACTGCCTGTGGCGTGTTTATCTTAACTTTCTGCGCATTGTACTGCATGCTATACCAGTTTTGTTAATACAATTAAAATTATGCATACAGCACATTATACATTGTGCTGTATATTTACTATTAGCTTGTGTTCCTTTAGTTACTTTTAGGAAACTTCTTTGGAACACAGGATAACTGTATAATTATATATTGTGCTGTATATCTTCTGCACCGTATGAGCTAGAATTTTGTCTGTTAACTAGAATTATATGTTGTGTTTGTTCGTGTGTATTGTATGCGTGTGTGCTGTGTGTGTGTGGGCGTGTTGTGTAAATGGGACTGTATCTTTATATATTTACTCTATTGCTTGTTTTAACATTATGTTTCCTATACAGCTGCTTTCAAATGATGCAAATTGTAGAGCTGAGATATATTTTTTTCTCTTTGAATAATTTTCTAAAATTACAGCTTAATTTGAAATAACAAAATAAATAATAATAAAATAAACTAATACTGACGTGTAATTTATTTGTATCTTATTTGTATCTGTTTTCTTTCAACAAAACACCCTAGCTGAACTCAAGTATTTCCTATATTTTCATGTTTTATTTTGGTTGTGTTTTTCTTTGTGTTCTTTGTTAATAAGTATTCTTTGGTAATAGTAGGGTGCAAAATATGCCAGCCTACAAAAATGTGTCAGTCAACATTTATGTCATTTCTGTAATAAGTAAAAGTAATCTTTTTTGCAAGAATTATGTGTTTGTAAATAGATTTATATAAATATGTATTTTTTTTCACTTCTAATTAAAAGTATCTCTATGGATTGTGTGAAAGTATGTATTGTAAGTGGCAGAGTACAGTAGTTTATTGTATTTTGTGCATTTATACAAAATATAGAAAAAACAGTTCATCATGGTATTTATCTGTTCTCGTCATATAGGCTCTGCAGGGCTTACTTATGAGTGAGGGCTGCACGTGTGTACAGGTATGTGTGGAATAATGAAGGTTAGGGGGTGGTGAGGTCTTACTCACTGCAGTCTTTAGACTGAGTCACTCTTCATCATTAAACCATAAGTGTAGCAATGGGACTCGCTCCACACAGGTGGCTCAGCCTCGCACCGCTGTTTGTTTACCCACATAATCAAAGTCACACAGGAAAACACACAAACAAGGAAAGAAGCTCACAAATGTTGTCTCTGCTTGTGTCATAGCATACCATAACAAATAAACAGTTGTATGTGTTTATTGTGTGCTGTAGTTGTGTTTAGTGAAAATATGTTATACATATTATAGGCACTAAATAAAATATTTATTAAATTTTTGTTAAAAATAAAACAATGAACTTAATATGTAAAATAATAAAAATATATAAAATAATAAAACGGCAAAAAAGACCTGTTTTTAAAGGAGAAAGTAATAATTAGATATAGTATATGTACAGTATGTGATGTTTAGCCAATGTAAGAAAGCTCCGGTTATCTTTTAAATGTGACTCAATTAGAAAAAGTTTCAAATATAAATATTGCTGGTTGTTTCAATTGCTTCAGCACTGAGATATATAAATTGAAATGTGATATGGTATGAATGCAAAATGTACACTGGTTACATTTTCAAGTGGCTTTCTGAAAGTAAGCAAATTTATAGTTTTGTAGATTTCACAAATAAAATAATTCAGTAATGTCAAATTTAATAGCAAACAAATATGGAACCAGCTGGTTCATCCAGCATATGGCTTTGTATATTTCCAAGGGTTAATAAATGGCACTTGTATTGATCTTAATGGGAAATGTTTATATGATACAGGAATCATTTAAAGAGTATTGTTGGGAAGCGGTGGTGGTCACTGTTAGTTTAGGCTCTCCAAGGGCCATAAAGGAATCAAAATTGCATATTGACAAAAAAGGCCTGGGTGAGCGAACCCCAGCAGCTTGAAATAAACTCATGCAGCGAAGTCATTACTGCTGGCTACTGTGGTGTCCCTCAACCTTGAGCTAGTCGATAAGCTATTATAACCATGCAAATTGTGGCCAAATCAGAGACCTGACATATTGGAATTATGGTCTCCCTCAGCCACTGCCTTATACATCATTATCAGACCATTGGCAACAGTATGCAATATACTTAACTGTTGTTTCCTTTGTAGATTCTCTTTAGAGCCAAATGGGCTGCAGTAAAATGAAAATGAATGTCTTTGTGGCGTCGGAGGCAGTCACAAAGGGGCAAGACCAGGTGTCAGATCATTTCGGTCAGGGCACATACCTAAGCAGTTGGAATGATGTAACATGGTGTAAAAGCTGTGTAAACACCCCAGTGTCCTTGTCCTTGGAAATGTCAATAGGTACGTATTAGCGTATAGGGAGAGTTGCAGGTCAAGTTGGGAAAGGCACCACAGATTTGACAGTGTAACCCGCTGCGTGTGAAGGTTGATAGCCTGTGGTCTGTGTTCCTTTACTGTGCCTGTAGTTGTTTTAAATGGCCAAAAAATATTATCCTCAGACAAAACAAAACCACCCTATCCATTGATCTGGACTGTAGATTTATTCAAGATTTTAGATATGTCTAGACATGGCAAATTCCCTAGCAGCAAACCGTTTTGTATTCCTCGTGCACTTTACACAAGAGTACATTTAAGTGTATTAATCAAACTTTACAGATGATTGATTCTTTTTTTAGCATTTCTTCCCATCACTGTTTCCCTTGGCCCAGTGTTTGAATGGCTGGTTTGATTTACGAAACCTTCAAGTGTATTAAGTAGATTTAGAGGTGACAGTAGCATTGATTTGTGTCTTCTGTCAGCTTGCTCTTTTGAGTTGCTGCACAGGGTTCAACCAGGCATGTGGGCTTTGATTTGCCAGGCTCTCTACATTCTAAAATATGTGAATTTGTTCCACCAAGGTTTCCGATAGCTCGCAGATGTGCAACGATTAATCAGAGAGGTAACTGTGAAGTAGTTTGCAATTAGACGGCAAAGCTTTGAAGCATGCTAATTGAATCAGAAAATTACAGCGACTGTGCAGTAATTGGCCAGTTCCCATGCAGCAGGTGCCAGCCCACTCAACTGTGGAACAAGGTATTTAAGTCACATTAGCCAGTGTAAAAATTTTCCTTGATATGGAACAGTTAGATTTTCTGCTCGTTTTCACCAACTATGTCACTGTTGGCGAACCAAGCCACCTTACGGCGCAATTACGACAAGCACCACCGCGCAGGAAATCTACTTTCCACAGTTCGCCTCCTGGAAGAAGTGGGAGAGAGAAACACTGCGTGACAGAAAGTCGCAACTCATTACCTATGGTTGCATCAGCGTGAGGGAACCCGAATTTACCAGTGTGCACATCTTGATAATTTATTTATATTTTTACACCACCTAGGCTGAGAGCAAGACTAGTCAATCTGGGTTTATGAGGTCAAGATTTACTCCCTTCATTGGTTTACATGTTATAGAAGTCTTTATCAGGTGATAGTTTTAAAAGTTGTTTGGTAGATCCCCTAGTTATTACTAGTTATTACTAGTTATTACAAGTTAGTAACTAGTTATTAATTTTTGGCTTTAGGCATTGCTTATCTTCTTGTACCTGTGTATGTGTGTGTGTGTGTGTGTGTGTGCTGAAGGGTGGAAGAGTTCAATTTCTCTTACCTACACTACCAAACACTGCCCCCCATACTTTGCCTCCAACCTGATAGCTCTGAAACAAAAATCTAAACCAAATTAAAAATTGATCAGTTTGCAAAGGGGTTCATGCCAACCACTGGTTTGTGCACTACCAAGAGCTTATCTTTGTTGTGGTGAAATAACATAGTAAGCGTGAAAGAGAAAGTAAAGAAAAGTCCCCTGGTGGAGACAAGCAGGACTTATAACCTAACTGGGTTCTCTCTCTCTCTCTCTCTCTCTCTCTCTCTCTCTCTCTCTCTCTCTCTCTCTCTCTCTCTCTCTCTCTCTCTCTCTCTCGTTTCCTGGCCTCTTCGGCATGTGGGGCTTGCTCTCTCTCCCCCTCTTTGATATCTTAATCCGCTCTGCCAAAACAAAGGGCTGGCTGGCATGTGAACTCTCAGTGAAAGTGGATTATTCTTCCTGCCTCTCACCCCATATCACTTATTTCTAAAACAAAGCATTGCCCCTGCAACATATATGTTATAATTGATTTAATGGCATATAGGGAAATTTCACATGCATGAATTGAGAGATAAATTTATATTCATTTCCTTTTTAAATTTTATTTTACTTAAGGCATCCTACACTTCAATATTTCGAGGTGAGGGATTTGATAGAGCCACCTACTATTTTCTCATTCTGGCTAACATGCAGGCCACATTTAGGTTATTTTTGCAGTTTGAAAACACTAACACTGTCACAGAGAAGTATGCATATTTTATTAATTACCTCTTAACTATATTGGAAAATAATACATTAAAAGTGAATGTGAAAAAAAGTTAAATATTAAATATGCTCAACTTTTATCACATTTACAATAAATACTTGTAAGCTTAAAAAACGGACCCTAATAAAAACAATAAATAACACAGGGCCCACAGTGCATTCAAGGAGAACCAGAAAATGTCAAACCATATCATTTATCTTTACAAACTCCTTTGAAATAAGAAGTTTGTAATATATAGTTCTTGTGTATTAACATGCTCTCAGACTGTACAGAAATAGCCAGCTTTTGTGTTTAACAATTAGAGCTTTATGATAAGTCAGCTTAGTCAGTTTTGATTGCTGTAAATAAGTTAGTGCTGGGGCTAAAGTGATTTATAATAAATTCTTCATCTCTCTAGTCTGGTGCGTATTTTTAGCTGCTGATTTAGCATAAAATTGTATGTTAACTTCATCCACTCAACAAAGCACTGCATGGTGCCACCAGGCTGTGTTTAAACTAAAAAGCATCGTTTAGCATAAAGCAAGGGTACAGTGGCCTGACTTTCAGCCGACTGTTTCCAGTTAGTCCACAGACCTTCTGATAGAGAGACCCTTTGCACTGGAAGTGGAGTATATGTTACTTGCGTCACTAATGCAATTAGTCATCATGGTTGACTTGTTACCTCAGGTTCTGTATTCCATAGCGAAGTAGATATCTTGTCCTGAAGTCACACTGTAGGGACAGCAGAGATGTGGGGTAAAGTGTCTGAGCGCAGGTCAAGTTAAGCAGGATGTATAACATGTAACCCAATTAGCTTTGATGTACTCATGTTGGTGGTGAAAGAACTCAATGGAAAATTATGCTGTTTTGTGCATGTGTGTGTGCGTATATTTATAAAAATGTTAGTTCCAGTACTTGATTCTGATCGGTTAAGCTGTGTTTTATTGACAGTTTTGTGTATCACTGCGTAGCACCCTTATCAACCACCCTTAGTAAGGTAAACATAAATCATTCAATCAGGGACTATTTTTTCAAGCTGAAGGAAAGCTTTTTTGATTTCCCTTAATGAAAGTTACATTGATACATATTTTGTGGCTTTTATATTCGTAATAAGAGCACAATGGTACACAAGGCTATGCTTTATCGTGAAAAAGTCATGTTGCTGGCACTCTGCCTTATTCACAATGAAGCACAGCTTCTCATACACACTGTTTACAAAATTACAAAATAAAATCAAATAATTTTGATATTTGATTTTTGGGACATTTTTGCAGGTTTTTTTTTTTTTGGGATGTTTTCGACTATGGCTGACCACATATATGCATGCATGTACCTAACACTTGGGCCTGCTAACTCCCACCCTACATGTCCAGGACAGTGACCCAGGGTCACAGGCAGCACCAAAGGTGCGTGTGACTGAGGTGGCACACTGGCTGACCCTGGCTCTTGGCAGGGCCCTGATTTAATGGGATTAGCAGCCTAATGCAGAATAAATTTCTGTTTCTTGCGTCTGGGCCTTTTTTAGCCCCAATCCTCGGTATTGTGCCAGCATTTAGAGGCCGAAGGCTAGGACAAAGGAGCAGCCAGACAGGATGGGCTGTGTTACAGTGTGAGGTTGGCAGGGATGCACTGGGTGGCAGCGAGTACTCAGGTATGGGCGAAGCTGGCTGCCAAGTTCTCATCGTAACTGAAGAACTGAAGAGTTGTTTGAAGGCCCAAGTTTTGTATTACCTTGGATAAATCAAGCCTAATTGTAACCTTACACATTCTTTGGATTGATAGTCATCCATTAATAGTGTAATCAATGTATGGCTTGTTTCCTCCCTTCAGGAATGGTTCCATGTTCCCATGTGCTACTCAGATTGCCCTTGGTAATTGCTCAGGCAAGCATGTGGTGCAAATCTGCTCTCTGTACAGAATGGTGCAAAGCCTCTGAGGACTTCAGTTAAATTCACTCTCGCTTGTCTTGTTTTCTCTCCTTTAAGCCTTAACATGGCTTTTAACCTTTTGTCAGTTCACAGTCTTTTGTCTGGTGCAGCACATTACACTGTGCACTGTTACAGCCATTGTACACTATTACAGCCACAGTGGGGGTTGGGTTTGAACGGCACAGGTGTGCGCTGTCTGATCCTAGGTCAGCTTCCCTAGAATAATTTTGACAGCCCCTCTGCATGCTCAGGTGTATGCAGCAAGCACCTGTGTGTCTGTGGCCCGGGGACACAGACGGGCTTTAGTTGCACTAGCATAACAGAGCAGGGCCTGAAATAAGAGGAGATTTGTAGCTAAGCGAAGGGCTGTTTGCTTAGCCTCCCTGCTGTTACCTCTTTCTTCAATGATGCATGATGTGACTGCCACACAAATAGACTCTGAGCACTTCCTCAGTGTAAAGATTCACTTATCTCAATCAAACATTTATATTATCACCTAGCCCTGATTGTGTTACCTGCCTGTGTCATTAAATCCTGTTGTTGACACAATATGCCTGATTTTTCTATTTCTCCCAGACACCAAATTCTGTTTATTCTTCTATCCTGTCTTTTACGGTTGCTCTTTCTTCCTCTCTGGGAATGCGTCTGAAGGGATTTGTTAACATGAGATCATAACAGATGATGTACCCCCATCGCCTAGCCAAAAGCAATATTTAAACATTTAGATTAGGTTAATTGTCAGCCTGTTCGCCTTAAATGAGCTATGCCAAAGACATGCAGGCAGAAAGCATTTATTAAGTGGATTTGTGTTGTCTCTATTATTTTTTGTACTTTTTACAAACAGCAGTGGTTCAGCATCAGGAGGCCGTATTAAGCAAGCATGCTAACCTTTGTTTTTATTTTAATGTTTACAAGCAGGCATGCATGGCAATCTACACTGCTCAACACTTTAAGTTAAAATATGGACAGAACACATTGTTTGGTTATAAATTAACATGTACTGGGTTGTTGTTAGCCAAACATGGGTTGACATAGCTTCATTTATAACCCAGCAGTATCTTTTTGTCTTTTTAAGTGTAAAGTCTACACTAGACCACACTGCATGTATTTGTTGTTCCAAGAATGGCAAAATATATAATCATTTATTGTGTCTACCATACTGAAAGCCCAATACCTGTTGAATTGAGAAAAGATACAGTACCATGTATAAGTTCACTTAAGGTCATTCTTTTTTAATTAATAATAATAAATGATAATAGGTTTTTTATATAGTTATAAAAAGTATATGGTTTAATAGATTAATAGTTAAGTTTTCTAAATTGTGGAATGACTAAATGTTACTAATGTAACATTCAACATTTTTAAGTAAAGAACTGGGAATTAATGTTTTATATTTATAATAAGATTTTCCAGTTAAATAACATTCAAACATTTAATTTTAAATTAAAAAGATAAGAGAAAAAAAAATATTCAAAAATGTTATGTGCTTGAAAAATTGTGTGACCATCCTTTAAAACTGCTCTCATACTTTAGAAAACACATACACACACACACCTCTCACTAACACGAAGCACTCATTCTTGTTAAACCATCAACTCAACCCCAAATCTAAAAACACTCTCTCCTCTCGGGCATTAGTCTCCATTAAGGAGAAAAATCAATATCTCACCATCAGGCTCACGTTAACAAACTTTTTATTTACCATTTACCTTTGGCACACAATCAATTTATCTGTCTCTTACCAGTTTATGATGGCGAGCATCAAATCTGCTCTGTAGATCAACAAAGTGATTAAATAGGTTCATTCAGAGATACCGGTCTTATTCAGCACTGAGCCGAGAAATGTCCAAACGCTTAGCAAATTGCTGTTCACAATAACAACCAATAGTGGAAAAGCCATTAAGTGAAGATCCTTTTTCAGCTATTGCACCACAACAGTCTTCTGTAAGAGCTCTTGACTGAGTGCATTTACGATTTGATAGAGATGGCAATAATCACAGCTTATAGAACAGCCTGTTAACAGACTCTGTCGTTTTGAAGAATGTAGAAATCCAAAGGTGGCTTATTATCTCATAGCTGAACCAATAGAAATGCAGCACACGAATGACAAATAAACTCTCAAAACTTGCTGAGTACGACCGTTAAAATATGAACTCATATTGCTCCTTGTGCCCCTAAAATAGTGAAACGGCACCACAGGAAGACGCACTGATATTGAGAGATTCCCTCAGGAATGCCCAGTTCTCTGCTCTTCTCAGTCATATAGACTCGCTTACTCAGGAAAGAGGAAGCGCTCGCATAGGATAGAAAACACACAAGACAAGAACAACAGGAAAGAGATTACTGGTCTCCTCCGAGACTGCAAGGAATATATGTGCAAGCACACACCGTTTCTGAGAAGAGAGCTGTTTGAATTAATGCATGGAGCAACTGAGAGGAAAATATTTTGGCAGAGGGTGAACTGAAATATGTTAAACAGGATGTGAGCATTAAAAGATTTTTTTTTTTGAAGTGGCAATCATTCTGTATGACGTTGCTGTTACAGTAAATATAAACTGCTGGTCTTTGCATTGTGAGACATGATAAACCACTGTCAAAACCAAGCTGCTTCAGTTTTTGAGGTATTCTTAAATTCTTGGTTTTGTCTTGCTCCCTAAGGCACAACATTTGACCAGAAACCATTGCGGTTCCAGTGGTGATCAGTCTCTTAACACTGTGGTCAGTGACACAAAAGGAGAATTTCTGTACTGTGCATCAATGGTTTGCCATGTAAATAGAATCACTGGACAATTTTTATGCTGATTTTAGGGTCAAAACCAATTGAAAACATGATGAAATGTGTTACATTTTTCATTTAGATTTGGTCATTAATCAGTTGTTTTGGGCATATATTTTTGTGGCTGTACTTTAAACCTAATGCAGGGGATTCTGGAGTCTTTTTTTTTTTTAGTTGAGCTTGTCTTTTTTTGTATGTGAGTGAGAGGCTTGGTATGTTGTGTTTCTTATGCATTCAGAGTTTTTCTTTTGTTTTTAACAGATTCGCGCTAACACGTTTGAATTTAAGAATGCTGAGATGACAAAACTCTTCCCCATCAGTGCCATAAAGGCTTTTAAGTGTTAAATAGAATGATTATTAGCTGATTTATTATTCATTGAAAATTAATCTTGTTTATAAAATATGCAGTCTTTAAATAAATTTAAAATATAACTTTTTTTAGTTGAAACAATAAAACCATATAAACATTCTACGTTAAAATAACCCATAATTGGGTTTGTCCATCTTTTAGTTTATTTCACTTATTTATTGTCACATCCTTGAGACAGGTGTACATGGAATGAAAATCTTGTGTGCTTAATCCAGCAGCAGTGCAGGGTGTGACACAGTTAAAATTGGAATATACCATATAAACAGGGAATATACACAAAATTGACATACTGGTGTAGCAATAATGCAGTAATAAAGGTAAGTTATGTGACTGTGTTCAGTGCTCTGATGGCCTGGGGAAAGAAACTCTGAGTCTGAGTACTGCTGTACCCTTTTTCCTGATGGGAATAGTGAAAACATTGTGTGGCTTGGATGGCTTGTGTCTTTGATAATTTTCCTTGCCTTCCTCAGGCAGCGCTTTGTGTCCTAAAGGGAAGGGAGTTCGGTTCCGGTTATGTTCTGGGTGGAACACACTAGTTTTACCTTTTAGGGCAGTGCTATTTCAAAACCAGGCTGTGGTGCAACAGGTCGGGATGCTTTCTATATCACATTTGTAGAAAAACCTGAGAATATGTGGTCTTATGCTGAACCTCTTCAGCCGTTTGAGCATGCAGAGGCACTGGTGGGCTGTCTTCTGTGTGTGCAGTCAAATTATTATCACACAGAAAGAGTAAACAGTTCTCAAGGATCGTAACATTTTAGCACATCAAGCAGAAATGGGCTTGAAAGGTTTAAAGTTACTGAGACCTCTAAAGACAAGAAGTGAAATAAGCCTTTGAAACATGGCATCAGCCCAATAAAAAGGGATGTGTGGTAATAAAACTTCAAGTGATCGTGGTGTATTTTAGATTGATTGATTGGGTGTGGCTTTTATCGGCTGTGGGGAGGGAATTAATGAGGCACTTAAGCTATGGGTAGTAGGGCATTTGGGGACACAAGGCGTGCAGAATTGCACCAGTTTTTGCTTAAAGATAGAGGCATAACCACCCGTAAAATGTAAAATTATATCATTTAAGCAAATGAGTTCAGATAAAGCTGTGTTTGAACTTGCAGGCATTAATTATACACTGTAAACAGAACAGTGGGGGAATTTTCACTTGTTTGAATTGTGACAGCAGAATAGCTTCTCTCGCTGTCTCAATCCATCACTCTCTGCCATAATGTTTTATGTCTTCATTACTTTTGTAGCTTGTTTTCTTTCTGTCTAATTTATCACATGATACTGTATTAACGTACCCAAAAGACCATTCCAGACAGGAGCATTATAAAGGTTAAGCACTAATGCTTTGTTTGTCACCCAAAAATAAGAATATAAGGCTACGTCATTACTTTTTCTAAAGAAAATGTAGGTGGGGCCATGTAAGTGCAAATGTGAGTTGCCATTATGGTGCTAGGATGTTGTGGTTGCCAGGGCATTACTTTAACTAGTTATGACTCAGGGTGCTTCTTAATGTACGTCTGAAGAATTTTTTTGTCTGTTTTATTCTCCACAAGGTGACACTTGTCAATATAAGGTGTTCTTCAGGTCTGTAGCACAAACAGTATAGGACAGATTACAAGCAATTTTTTGTTTAAATACAAAAACAAGAGCAATAGTAGTAGTGACACCTCTTAGCAATTGTTAACCATTGTATTTCACTTTACAAGTACATTTTGTAAAGGAATGAGCTCTGTCACGCTCTTACTCTCTGACACCTTAAGTCAGAGTCGTCACAGATAAGATTATCTAAGTCCCACATTCCATGTCAGAAAAGAACAGTAGAACACCCTGTGGCAAGAGTTTACATTATCCAATCAATGTAACATACTGTAGGGTTAGTTTACTCTTTTTTTAAAGACTCTTTACCCATCTGACAAGTAAGAATGTATTGATTATTTTATTCTCTTTGCCATTTTGTGTGTTTGCTTTCACCTGACCCGCTGTCAATAAAGCAGCATTGAGAGAAGAGTGGCCTCTGATCCTTGCTGTACACGCACACCCACACACAGCAGACAATTCTCGAACACTTGTCACAGCCTAGTCTTGCATCCATAACTCACTCAGCAGGGTCATTGTGAATCTGTACATCTTTTTATATCTTATTTGGCACAGGTTGTGTGTTAAACATTAGCCCGCTCTGTCAGATAAGGGTCTATAGATTCGGTCAAGGTGGTTGTTCAGTGTTTGCCCCCAGCAGGGACAAATCAAGCATCATTTGGAGGTCAGTGTGACATGAACACCTCTACAGCTTCTTACTACTGCATATTCAAGCCTCTGCAAAATCCAAATGTTTAGATGGGGTCTGTATGTATTTGTTTCTATTAAAGGTAGAAAGAACATAGGCTGCATTCATTTATATCTGTCTAGAGAAAGCTAATTATTTACTCTCTGATGGCATGAAAAATGCATAATGCCAGGGTTTAAGGCAGCTTATTGGGGAGTTAACTCTTCCCACACTTTGTGTATGCCACAACAGAGACACTTTTAGATGACTGCTATTGTTTGTATTTGTTTGTTTTGTGAGGTTTTGTTTAGGTGGATTGTTTACGCTGAACTTGTGGTCCTCTCATGCTGTTTAAGTTTTGATCACAGCATTAGAAACTTTTTTTATGTTAATGTTTAATGCTACTTGGAAGCTTTACTTTATGAAGTGTGGTCAGAGGTCACTTTAAATAAAGATGTCTGCAAAAAACTACATGCAAATACAGTGGCTTTTAGTTTACTTACTATACAGTACGTGCAAATAATTACAAATTATTGTATAATTCAATTACACAAATTATCAGTATATATAATAAATATAAGATATATAGAGATTTCCAGAATATTTTCATAATTCTGTCAGTTCTAGTTCACATGTTCTAAATTCATGCAAGTGTCAAATTCAAACAGTTATTTAAATGATTTATATTGTAATTGTTTGTCCTAATCCAATCCATTTTTTTCTATGCATTGGATTGTTTTTTGATTTTTAGTGATGCTGTTGTTAGTCTCTCATTCTCTCAACAGAATCAGTCTCTCCTCACAGATAACCATTAGGTGACACACAGGGGAAGCTACTATGTTTTGCTACAACTGACTGTCAAAAGTTTACCTTCTTTCGTCTGCTGTATAATACTGTTTAATCAACCAGTGCCAATATCCAATGCATTCTATGTCAGGCCTATTTTTGGACAAACAGAGGAAGTGGAATTTAAACATTCTGTTCACCACGTGCTGGTTACCTATCATAGAGGCCCCTGCCATGAATCCTGGCCGCTGACGCAGAACCCACGCATACAGGAGGTCGTTAGGAAGTTCTTGTCAATTAGCATCCTTTTCAACACTGTGGACTGACCTTCAGCTGACTGCTGTCGATGTAAACATTAGTGAAAATGTTCCTGTACTTCAATTGGTAGAGCATAGCACTAGCAGCACAAAGGTTGTCAGTTTGATCGCATGGAGCACAGAAACACATAAAAGACATGTACAGATATAATGCACTGTAAGTCACTTTGGAAAAAGGACAAATGCATAAATGTAAATGTTAAGAAAATTACACAGGTTTAGAATGACATGAGGGGAATGTCCTCTTTATTAGAATTTTTGCCACTGAGCAGTGTTATAACATTGTCTATAGGTTAAATGTTTTCTGTGCGTGTGTATTCGTTCCTTGTTGTGTTCCAAGTGTTGTGTTAAAGTAGCACAAAGGTCATGTAGAGGTCATTCCATCTCTACGGAACATGCGTATTGATCAAATATATACCCTGTGATGCACTGTAAGTCACTCTGGATAAAAGTGTCTGCCAAATGCGTAAATGTAATTCTTTGAGCACCAGAACTCTTTTGACTCTAGAATGAAATTGGAGTTAGTTAAGTAGTCATATAAGACAGCATATCACATTTATGTAACTTTAAACCTGCATTATTAAGAAGACCAACTAGCAGGCCTGATAACCCACTGTTCATTTTTTTTTTAAGTATATAGTTTTTTAAAAGAGTTTAGTGTTTAGCATATCTAGTTTATATTATTTTGCACATCTTTGATTGTGTTGTACACTGTAGAGATTAGTCCGTGTAAAGATCTATATATTAACAAACATAATATCAACATATTACACATCGCCGCTGTGAAATATTTTTTTGTGCATGAAAGGAATTTGTCTGACATCACCCACCCCCAAACACTCATATTCATGGCAACAGTATACATCATGTTTTTGTCTACATCCCCACACACTCTTTGTCAGGGGTCATCCCCTGCTCATGCTGAGTGTGTGTGAACCCCATTAGCACATTCCCAGATAGTGGCCTGGGTGCTCTTATCTCTCTCTACCCATTAATTACACTTTGTTCCCCTAAGTGATCTATTTCTGCTCCTCCCCGCCCCCGCGGCCCACTACAGGCCTATCTTCTACACCTCCGCACATCGCACACATATACACAAAGATAAGAGTCCTACTGTGAGGCAAGCAAGGTCAGCCAGACTTCCTTGCTGATGTGAAGTGCAGGTCCCGTGCATTAGCCGTCAGCGTTAACGCCATCCTGTCTGCCACCCGTTTTGCATGGGGGGCACTCCAAAGATGCCCTAATAATTACAGGTGACAGCACAGCAAGAGGCTGATCACCCACCTTTATCTCCTCTCAGGCTAGAGGAGACAGCTTTCTGAAAACTTTACCTGGAGAGAATATCATAGATATGTAAAACATGTGACTGCTGTACTCTTGGAGTTCTGATGGGAGTAACACCATAAAAAGCCTAATGAAATGCCTTTAATGAAAAAGCAGATGCGGCGTGTTTATTAGTTCACTTAAATCTGTGTCTTTATTTATTGTCTTGGTGCACTGTACACTTGACTCAGTTGGTACAATAGCTTGCAGTTTGATTTACACCCTGTTGCATCATCCAACTTGCACTCAAGCCCTCTGACAAAACCAGGTCTTAAAATATGTCTAGTACAAAAATCAATTTTGTGAATCAGTCCACAAACACACCCATTCCATCATGAGGCTTGGAGACATATCTCACTGTGAAGCGCAAAGTATCCATCGTCATCTTTTGTTTACACAGTGTCGACATGGAGGGCGTGTGGCAAGATTTTTCTTTGACACGGGAACTCTCCAGTTTCTGGCTGGTCCTTTAGTAAACAAACTCAAACACTGCTCTTATTTATGTATTGATCTGGAATTGATTTCCTGTATTCCATCACACACTCTCTCCCACTTTCTCATGTCTGTGTTATCAAGGTACCGGCGCCTGTAGGTTTCATCCGTTACCTCAGATAAAAAAAGATACTCCTCAGGGTTATTCTCAGATGACATGTTCATTGTATACTTGTATACTAAAACAGCTGTATGCTGTTTTAGTCATTTTAAAATTATTTTTTAATTAATTGATTATATAAACAATTGTTACTTTTCTTTGGTTTTGACCAAATTTCAGACGACATAAAGTCTACATGCATTTAAATGCCTTTTCTGACACCAAGGAATCTAACTAACTGACCAACCACAGTTTGCTTTTGATTTTGACATATTAAGGTTTCAACAACAAAACACTGACTTGCAACAGGCACACATTTAAACCAATAACAATATGTCAGTTCTCCAGCTTTTGCGTATGTTTAAATGTGTAATATATGCACATTTGTCTATAGTTATGTAGACTTGCATTTTGTTTCATCTTGGAGATAGACGGGGGCTGACAGTGACAAAGTCACTGGCGATGTGCATGGGGCGTTACAGACTTGCAAGAGAGATGGCTTATTTATAAGTTTCATTCTATTTAAGGCTAAGGGTATATACATGTAATTGTACAAAATGGCTTATATAATTATTTTTTTTATAATTAATTACTATGAAACTGATTTTTATAATAAACAAAACTTTTGTCTAAAATAAACTGGCAGTGTATTAATCACATTTATTCCATTAACAATATAAGTTTTTAATCCCAAATTTGTCTCGTCATAAAACAAGCCTCTTATGGCAACTTTTAAGTAAAAAAGAAGGGAAAAAAGTGTCATCTTTGTATATACTACATTTTTTGTGCGTGTGTTAAATGTGGGGTGTGTAACAAACACAGTTGTCTTAAACATTGTAAATTCAAATGCTGTTTTGCATTTGTGCTTTCAGTTCGTACAGAAACAATATGTTTTTTTAGAACCGTGGTTAGGAGACAGTATAGAACGTGTACGAGCAAAAACACTTGAAAAACAAATGTTCCAATATACCTATTCTAAACATGTTGATGTTTTTAGAGGGCTTATATCTGCATATCATCAAACAATATCAAACAGCTCTCATCTGTGCCCTACTATTTATTCTTTTTATTGTAAAGCTTTGATCAACTTCAGGTCACTTAATGAATATTTTAGCACAGTAATGATTAGCAACTGAGGGTTCTCAGTTGTTTGCACAACCAGGTCTTCCCTTCAATCTTGTTTATTTTTCGTTTTCCCTGTGGACTTGGCTCTGTGACATCTGCAGGCATTTTATCAGCAGCTAACTTAATTATGCTACTGTGGACTTTGGTTATTTGACTTGCTAACAAATTAGCCCCCAAATTAGCCTTGCTATCTTTGATTCTCCTCTGCAGCACTTTTGAGTGACTTTTTATTATTAAAGGAAAATGTGCAATGGGCATTGTAGTTGGTGTTATGCTGTTTGATGTGGCACAAGTCTGTGAATCCTTTTACAAAGTGCCTAGACTGGGTTAATGACAAGCTTTAGTCAAACCTTTTTTTGTCTGGTAAAATAGATTGAGACCCAAGTGGCATCATTAGATTTTCTTTTGAATACTCACTGAGCTGGAACAAAATAAGTCATTACCACTGTGCTGGGTAAATTTGGTGGGTACAGCACTGGGCTATGATTTGACTTAGCGTACCCCAGAGTCTAAAATACTCACACTCTACACATCCCACACCGGCCCTGCTCTTCAGTTATCTTATAAAGACTATATTTGAACTCTATAAAACCTGGCGTCTTTATTACAGCTAAGTCAAGGCCCCCGCACTCAAATAAAGAACTGCTGCAAGAAAGAAGCAGCTCAGGGACACTGGAAATGTGTTGTGGAGCACATACAATCCCTTTCTGTGCCTAGTTTAGGTTTGACTGTTTGAATAATGGGAATAGAGAAAAACAAAACTTAATTTCATAGCATTTCTCTCTAACCCTCTCTTCATTCATTCACTCTTTACCTTCTCTTTCTTTTTCTTCAAGTTTATAAGTGAATTGTAGGTTCTCTCAGCAGGCCCTGAAGCCACACGTTCGTCTTTCTCATTTACGGATGTGTAATGAGTTCTGCCTCTGTTTGCTCTAACAACAATAATAAGTAAAGTAATTAAAAGAGGCATAGTGGAAACAGGGAGATAGGGGAACCCTGCAGCAAGACAGGTCCTGTGCATGGGCAGTTGATGGCGATGAATTGCATTTTGGCAATGTGACATTTTCTATGCATGTCTTTGAATTATATTTGCAAGCTTGAGTTTGTTGTTTTCGGATCCATTAATTTAATTAAATCTAAGCACATTCTCATTGCAACAATAACATTGCACAGGAAAATCTGCTCTTGGCATCGAATAGGTGGGGGGTTGGTTGTATATGTTGTATGTATATTTAGATTTAATTAGATATGTCACACATCATAGTTTCGCCATCACAGAGTTGTGCTAACACAACATGCTAGAACGTTGACACCTGTTCTGGCTTTTATTTGTAGACGAGCTGACACTCTCGGATCGTCTAGAGCATAGAGCAAACAAATATCACAGAGCGCTGAGACCGGAAATATAAGCCATATGCCAACAGCGACACAGATACCAAATGTACTCTGTTGCAAAGAAAAGTTTCCCCTGCTACTGTTACTGTGACTGCTAAGAAAAGATTTTTCTAGTTTAGAGTAAATATACAACAACATGTGTTTAACAAATGAAAGATATAATTGTGCTATACAATGTTTAGGTTTAATTAAACAAACACACAAAAAAAGTAAATTAAAACTATTTGATAACTAGATGACAATGCAATTAGAAGTTAAAAAAAATTTATTAATATTATATCAGATACAGGCATTTTAACAACATATAAAGTATACGTATAAAGTCTGACAATTAAGTAAAAAAAAAAAATTGACAAATAAATAGAATATCCCAGTTGCGCTTAATAATTTTAAAGGCACAAATGAATGGCAATGCCACAGATGGAGACCAATTACAATCAGCACACTTTGATATTTTTACTTTCCCTGAGTGTTACTTGCGGCAGTGCTTTGACTGTTCATTTACTTGAGCATGGTTTGCTCATAAGCATTTTAGCATCACACAAGATTACCATTTGTAAAGCTTTTTGTGAAAGGAGAAAAGGAATTGCCGATAGCTAAAGCCTGTCAGTCTTGATTTATTGTTGACATGAATGTTGAAAGAGCGTGTGCATGTGTGTGTTTGAAGGTAAGAGAGAGTGTATATGTCACTGGGACACTGTTATAAACACTATCTGTCACAGTGAGATCAAAGAACTACTAAATAAACCTCAAAGGTATCCAGCTGAGTAATGTAATGGTTCATTTTAATGATTTGTTCCTAATCTGGAAGACGTCTTAACAGGCTAGTAAAATATGAAGCCTTTTTACTTACTATGAAGCTTTTTACAAAAACAGCAGTCAAATAAAGCCTTATAAAGCAACACGGCTTACAGTGGCCTGGTGTGAGTAGAAGTGAATTTGTGTTTATAGTGTGAGGGGTACTGGAGAAGATTATAGGTTATAACATTGTGTACATATGGATATTGGTAGCATTTTTGCAGTTATACCAGGATGTTGTGGTGGCTGTGTGGGCATTACCTATAGTAGAGTTACTGTTGATAATTCAAAGATGCAAATCTGTTTCTAATTATACAATTACGCACTTCGAATTTCTGAACTAAATAGAACTGAGAAATTTTTTTTTTCTTTTAAAGACATATGGTCTTCCTGGATTTGTAAACTGTCTGTTTTTCACTTTGTATTAAGCACTTTAAGTTATTAGTTGATTTACTTGTATTTACTTATTTGCTGAATATTTGTTTGATAATCTCATCTAAAAGAATGACAATAGAAGTTTTAACATGTTTATAGTACACAGGTCTCTAAAATAGTTGCCTAGAAATGTAAATGTAAGAGTTTACTAGTTTAAACTGTAGCCTGTAACTCTTTAGTAATAAAGTGGGTCTCCAACTTTATCACAAAATGTATATTTTCCACTAAACTGTCAATCTTCCAACATACAGAAGTTAATTAACCAGCCAGTGTTGGTTAATTGGTCTAGAAATACATCAATCAAAACAATTGTGTTAAATGCATTTTATTTGCTGGTATAATGTTCATGTATTGTGATATGGTAGTTGTCTATAAATGTTTTGTCAGTGGTTTAATTTCTCTGCTTTTCTCCATTACATGTTAATGGATTTTTAATACTGGTGCACCATTATTTGCAAGAGATAAAAAGACATTATTAATTATTACCCTCCTACTTTCAACTACATCCTTTAGACAAATGTACTTGCTTGTGAAATAAAATAACTAAATTAACTAAGAAGAAGAAAATAAAAAGGATAAAAAGTGTGTTTTTCTACTTAATTAGGAAAAGCTATTTTACATCCCCATTTTATGGAAAGATGACTTTTAATCAATGATTACCTTTCTAAAAGGCATTTATGTTTTTTGTTGACTAGTAGTGCTGGTCCTGCATGGCTGTCCTCTTCCTCGTGTGCTGTTTGAGCAAATTATATACCTAGACACAGCAACACACACATACAGTATTGACTACACTTGACACATCTTTGCAATTAAGAGATGGCAAGGTAGAGTAATAAAGGGTCATTAGTGAGGCAAGCTTGTGAACCCTCATCAAAGGTGATGTCGCTGGCAGGGGCGGAGCTCCTGCAGGGTCGCCACAGGGGCCTGCTGCATTTGCATATCTGCTCGGAGACGCACTGTGGCTGACCCCGTGGCTGGTATCAGTATGAGTTGCTCTCGTCGATCAGGGGTTCACCACCGGTTCAAGGTAACAGAAAGTGAAGCCTTCCCCATTAATTGGTTCTAGATGAAAAAACAAAGAAGAGAGACAAATAAAAAGGTTAGTTGGAAGGAATGAGGGGCTGCAGTGGAGGGAAAGTAAAAGCTGTGCGCTTCAAATTGGGAATGAATTATAAATAAGAGCAGTGTCTTCTGCAATGTCTTCTTCTCTAGACTGGTGTCATACCAGGACCTACACCGTTAAAGAGAATGTTTGGGCAGCAGGTATTGACTCGCCGATCGCCAGCTTGGTAAACTTGACCTGAGGTGCTAATCATTGGCCAAGTTGGGAAACCGAAGGCACGACCATCATGATACACACACACCCCTTTCCCATCTCTCCACAGCTGTGTTCATCAATACTGCCCAGACAGGGGTCAATGTAATAAGCATGGAGGTCAATACCATGGCCATCTGAGTACACTTTTGGCATGGGTCCCAAAGTTAGTCTTTAATTGGATCCCTCCAGGCAAGTTCATGCACTAGTTGCAATGCAGAGTGAAGGAAAGTGAAATAATGACTGAGGGAAAAAGAAAATCAGTTTCTTGTTGTTCTACACAAAGTAGTGAAGACAAACATCAAGGCAGCTATGTGCTTTAAGCCAAGTACAGTACAGTGTAGTGTGAAAGGTTCAAAGTTAAATTGATCTATCTGGGATTCTGTTCAATCTTTTTTCTAAATGTGGCACATAAATAAATAGACCAAATTTACAGTATTAGTGTTTTACGTTAGATTCTGTTAGTCCACATAATTTATGAGGACTGTGAAAGGCTCTTGAGAGACTTTAAAAGGTCTGATGAGGATTCGAGGTGTACATGTAATTTCACCTGGATTTGCATGGGAATTTTTTAACCTGCTGTACCAGAGGGAAAACTGAGCCTTTTTGTTGATTAACCGATTCTTTCAGGAAAGAGACAATTCATCCATGGATTCCGTCCACTGCTTAAGTACATGAATATCTTAAAAGATGGAAAACTCTGCAATGGAACATATGTCCAAAGTTTTGGTTTGGAAATGCTGTTTTCTCACCCAATAAAAAGAGCAAATGTTTTTTTTAACTGTTATCAGACAACTAACATTGGTATTAATTATTTATAATCAAAAATCAAAAAGGTCCTGAACCTTACTTCAATACAGAGTAGTACAAATAGAAGTGTGGCAAACTATTTCAGAACACTCCACGAAAATCACCTTATGTATTATGTCTGTCTTGCTGCTGATTTCTTCTCAGAATTTGCTTAGTCTATCTACCTTGATTTTCTATGTGTGTTTATGTGCTTGCAGGTACAGAGAAGCACGAGTTAACATCATGGAAGAGCTTCCACTCCATCTTTAAGTTCTTCAGCAGTGCCCTTAAGGACCACGAGGCTGTGTCCACCTGCAGTCCTGTTATCACACGCAGCTCCCAACGTATAAAACACGAAGACTTATAATAACAACAGAGAAAAAATAGAAAGCATGGGTGTACATCCCAATACAGAGCCTTTTAGTCCTTATGCTCCTCTATTTTTTGTATGTAACGTACTTCTCCTTGAAGCTTTCCTCCCAGTGTATTGTCTGACTCTTAAGAAGTGCATGGTCAGTCTGTACATCAGAATAGCATTTTTCATTACTTCTAGATGAGTGCAACTGTCAAAGCAATATGGCTTCACTGCTTGTGCCTCCTGTGGGCCACTGTGTGGATTTGGTGGTGGCACATCGGTGGCTAGATTAAGGCTGACAGGCAGCACAGCACTCCGCCTCTTAATGCACCTCTAATTATCCAGACATTGTCCTAAACTGAGCTAATGCCTAGGAAGCACCTGCACAAGCACATGTCCCATTGGTCCTAGTGCCTGCCAGTACGTTTTTCAAACTCTGTATTTGTCTGTTTGTTTTTTGCTCCTGTTGTTTCTTTGATCATGGTCTCAGATTTGGGAGTGCTTAAGAACTTTGTATGTCAGATGTCTAAGGCTTGTTTCATGTACAACATTGTAAAAGGAAAGAAGCTATTTTATTTAATGGCTATCAAAAGACTAGATTAGGGATTAACACACAATTAAGCAATTGCCATGATTTTTCTGTAACAGAGCTGATCCTGCACATAGGAAGATATTCTGAGAAATATTGCAGATATTGAAGTTATTTTATTAACTATAAAAGCTATCCCTTAAGATGTTCGACAATGTAATTTCAAAGCCGTTTTTAACCTCATGTTTTAACAGCTTATTGTCATTCTTTGCTGAAACCAGACATGTGTTATATTACTGTCTGGGGAAAGACACATTATCTCCAGTACAAAAGAAGACTATAAATATGTTGCTAAAACATGTCAGCAGATTATTTTGCTTTTTTTAATTAATCACTCATTAAAAGGATGCTCTGATCATTTTGTAAAATGTACCCTTAGTTACTATGTAGATTGTTAATCTAAATAATTCTAGTTCTTCCTATTTGTTTTTATCCAAAATAAGTGATTATGGCTCAAGTGATAGTCCCCAGACAATTTTCTGATATCTTTTTAAAAAAAAATTTATGATACATTTGATTTGATTTATTTAATGTTAGTGTAGATGAGCAAGCCATATGTGAACTTGTAGGTAATAGTGCAGCCAACAATCCAATGCCAAAACTCAATCGAGTAAATTAGGAATCATTTTAACAATTAATATTTTATCAAGTAATTTCAACAATTTTATTGAGAAATTGTAGTTTCACTAAATGAAAGTGTTACACAGTAAACATGATTGCTTGTTATGCAAGACATTTTATCACATTTATTTGCTTTATTTGTTGGGACACATTAATTCAAATTGCATTAGCTAAAATTATGCTTCATTGAGGGTTTTTTTTTATTTACCTTTCCTTTCTGGCAGTTCATAAATAATTACAATATGTTTTTTTTACTAAACTGCCTTTAAATGGCAGTTTTGTGCTTGTTCTTTCTTGTTCACTTTCTTGTTTCTATGTTAATTGAATGTAATAATGACAAATGCTGTTTTTAAAATAAAATTTTAGAACATCTATACAATAATGCGCAACAATCATTGATTTATTTAATTTTCCTGCTCCGATTAGACCTGTAAAATAGGCTTTTGAAGTGAAACCTTTGCCAACAGTTTGATAGACATATCTCACTTTGCACTTAAAGACACCAATGCACGGGGTACTCTTATTTACAAAGTAATGATGGTAAAGGCATTACTTTCAACCCATGAAGTTGTTGGGTTAAAGTTCAAGCTAACGGGAAAAGATCCTCAGAGCCTGATAAAGCCTGTTGCTCTAGCGGCTCTCGTATCCGCTCTGTTCCCATGCAAGGTGAGTCTGCTAAGAGAATGACTCGCTCTTCTCACATAACAGCTGTGGAACTCTATCACGAAAGCTGATATTTATGTCTAGATCAAACCCAGGCCACTACAATGAAACCTATGTGAACCAAAATAAGTGTCAGTCAAAGACAGCGACGTATCGGATGAAGTCAGTCTGTAGTACCCGTTTTTGTGTTTTAACTGGATGTTTTACGATTGATGAAGACAGCAGAAATTACAGGTTAATGTTCACTTTTCAGTGGTTAAAATTATGGTTCAAAAGTAACAACGTTCTTACCTTGCATTAAGGTCTAATGCCATGCTGCTATATGACATGATCTAGATAATGAAACGTCTAGATTACCAGATGCAGCCATGTTCAGTTGTGTGCACCAATAATGACATATCTGGGCAAATAGATTAAAAACTACTGTTAACGTTTGGATAAGAAAAGATGCACTTAGATCATCACAATAGATCATTGCATTACCTACATTTAATTATTCTCTTTAGGTACAAATCTTTAACAATTTTGCGATGTAGTTTAATTGTTCGCCATCAAAATATATAAAACATGATAGACTTTTCGTGGAATTTGTGCAAGCGTAGCAAAAGATCTGTTAAGTGAATGACTCTTAAACTTATTTCTCAATAATGACTCTTAAACTTACATCGTAATAATTGCCCGTCTCTTTCCGCCCTTATTATCTTGCACCGCACAATATGAACCATTATCAAAAAGCTAAGCACTTGCTGAAGCTAGGCTGTCATTTACCAAGACCCTTGTGTTTGGAAGAACCACACCGGATCGCTGTCAGATCTATATTTGCATAATTATATGCTTGGTTATGAAGGGAAATCTAGCCTCCAATTTTTATGGGTCAGTAAACTGCAACAATCAATGTTTCGTTATGTCCCAAAGAAAAAACAACAACAAATAACACATTTCTCTCATATTTCCCCCTTTTCCATCTCTCTCTGCCACTTTAACAGTCTTATCTATCTATTGTCTGTCTGTATGTCTGTCTGTCAGTCACACACCCTTTAACACCCACCGACGTGCACACGTTTGCTTCCTGAAGTTGCGCTTCCTCGCGCGAAAAAAAAAAACTGGTAATGTGTCATCACGGTGTAAAAGTTTTTGGGGTGATCACGCCACATAATACTGGGCGGCTGCCGCTGGCAAAGTAGCTTTTAATTGTTGCTTTCATGTTTCTGTCTTCAATTATAGTGTTTATACAGACAAAGTGAGCATGAAATACGAGTATCCCACTATCTTTTTGAGCGCTAAAATTGAAGACATCTTTCTCAGTTTTTAAAGAATGTTTGATATAAGCGCAGGCAAAATAAATAAAATTAAATAAAAATAAGATTGAATTTGCCCTGTGTTCCTATGCAGTGTTTTTGGAAACACTTGCTCATAACGGAGTAATGGAGTATAATTGTGATAGTCTCATACATCTTGGGATCCCAGGTGCTTAATTTAACTTGCCGGCAGATCCGTAAAAAATAATAAATACAATAAAAAAGGGATTTCTTTTGGATAAATATTGTCCTGCTCTTGGACAATGATAAACGGACTTTGAAATTTAACAATATGAGTAGGCGCCCGTATAAACTGATTTCAGTGTAGGTCAGAAAATAATGTCTTGAATTCAGTTTATGTGGTAAAAAGGAATGGGGATAAGGAATCAAAACCATTATTTCTAGATCCACTTTAATCTAAATATATTCCTGTCAAAGATATTATATGTCATAAAACAGGACAACGACTTATTCAACAAGGTCCATCTTATAAAAAGTTTCCCATTTGGAGTAACGCCTATTTCATAATGCTGCGTTTTAAATAAAATTTAATTGGATGTATTAATTTAAAAAAAATTCGAATGTTTATTTAGAAGTCGATAGTTTTAACAGATACATCTCCGTCGCAATTGTGGAAATAGTTAATATCAGTAAAGGAAATGTGTTAAAATTCGTCATTGTTATTATTATTTATGTTATTGTATTATGTAAGCTATGTAATTGTTTTCGAATTACACTTAATACAAGAATGCAACGATAAGTGTAATAATAATAAAAAATAATACAAATAAAAAAATATACTAATCATCGCCATATACTTATTATTAATGTGCATTTTTATTAACATGTTTTGCGAAGATGCAAATCCCCCTCCAGTATAACAGTTGGTGGACAAATAGGTATATGGACGTACCCGACTTTTAAAACTAACAGATAAAGTCAGCCATAGTGATTTAAACACTTCTCCATACATCTGGCCAACCCCAACTATTCCAAAAACATTTTGGCCACTTAATTCTTAATGGGAGGTTTTAAGAGCAAGGGTCAGAAGACCTGGACCTAAATCCCTTGGTTAAGTGTCACAAAGTAACCGGAGCGCTAGGAGCGTAACAACCTGTCATTTTACAGCTAGTGATGGAATTCCCACAAAGGGTGCCAAACAGGTCACCTTAATATATCCAACGACCCCGGGTTGGTACACGATAAAACCTGATCCTTTCTTAACAACGAAAGGCCCTTTCAAAGAAGGCAAACAGTTTCTTAAAACTCTCATGCACCTCTCGTGACTTGTGATGTGGCGGTGGAGAAGTTTTGTATGGAATGGAAAGAGCGCACCCTGATATTCAATCACGCATTATAGATGAGTCTCATCAAGCCTAGCGGGCTCCTTGGAGTCTACACACATTGGTGCGCCGGAGCTGGTTGTTCCCACCTGAATAGCCGGCGAGTTATTGCACTGCGCAGACATCATCGCCTCTGCTGCGCATCCTCATTAAGAAACGCCCCAAAAGATGAGATTCTAAATTAAGTTATTGCCATCCAATGAACTCAAATTAGCGGGGCCACAAAGGTGCCCGTCTCATGCACTGCCGTTAAAAACATCCTGACAGGCAACTAGGTAGGCAGAGGGAAGTCAAGTGTGAATGTGTGATATGTGTATCTCACACATACAAGCTAAATGGATGGCTGGGCGATATACATTAATTGTTCACCATAGCCATATTTGACTCTATTCGTGGCTATACATTAATAATTTGGCCATCCCCATCTCTTGATAAATTATTTGCCGTCTCTCACCCTTTCGACTAGAGTGTGGTTTGTAAAGACTTGTTCTTACAGAACATACAGCCTCTCTCTTTCTGATCTCCCTGACAACCGTCGCTGCTTCAAACCATAGTGTTCTTTTATTTAAGGTTTTTATGCCTCCATCTGAATAAGCATCCAGCATGAAAAACGACACCCAGATTTAATCCTGGTGTGCAAGACACCTGACAGCAAACTTTTGATATGACTGAGGTTGGTGACGAGAAAGCGTGCTCCGTTACTCTTTAAAGTCCCACAAGTAACAAAAGGTCTTTATTGTTGTTTTAGGTCACTCTACGCAAATCTGTGACGGAATGAGAAAACAGTGTAAAAAGAAGACAAAACGATACTTCTCGCTTTATTTTTAAACGTTTAAAACTAAAAAATCTAACAAAAATATATAAAAATATATACAATATTTTTTTTCAGTTACACATTCAATGATAAATGGTTGGGGAAAGTAAAAAACTAAAGATACGAAAAAGTGTTTGTATTTTGTTTCATCTTGAAACGACTTATTATTATGAACAATGTGAAAATGATTAGCGTTGCCTTTTAACTATCAGAGCAACAAAGCGTTGGTAATATTCATTGTTCGAGAATTAGATATATAAACTCCGCAGCAAATCCATAAAGATACTGCTTTCATCAGGAATTGAATCTAAATAAATTAATGTGTTTCAACATTATTACACTAGTGGTTTACTCTTTTATATTTTTTATTCTTTTTAATTAATTATTTGTTTTCTTCCACTGGGTTATTTTTAAGTCTTCTAAAGTTTTTAAGATTATGGTAAGAAAAATTAACTTAAAAATGTATGAAATGGAATACAACTATTTTTATTACAGTTTTACTTCTTTGTTATCGGTCTGCAAGTGTTGGAAAAAATATTGGCCAGTGTGTTTTTACAAAGGAAAAAAGACAAAGAAGTTTTACATCAGACTTTTATTTAAATCTAACATACATTGTCTTTATGAATTGCATATATATTCAATGTGATTTTTTATAAAGCAGCTTTACAGAATGTATTACGTGTACAAAATGTAGAAATCAAATTTGTTTGTTTGGTCGTACGCATATAGGAACGTGCTTGAATAATTCTTACACACTGTAAACCTGGATAAGTAGAGTTTACTTTAAATAATGAGAAAACAAGTTGCAAAAAATACGTAATTATAATGACAATTATAATGGGAATCTGTTTACTCCGGATGTTTTTTTCCCACCAACTTTTTGGAAAAACAAGCAAATGTGCATTATTACTAACGTAATTCAGTTCATCATCACCTGTTATCTTGTGTGGCATCTTAACCTGTCTTCTTCATCACCGTGAGTTGTGTATTTGCGCTTGGAGCACTGACTTTCAGGGTGGCTTGTTAAAGGTTGTAAACCATTGGCAAGTATACTGATACTGGCGATGGCATCGATCTGAAATGTGTGCAGTCTTTGATGAAAGCATCCAGTCACCTCTAAATAGGACCATGGACAGCGTCCTCTCCTGACCCTGAACTCGCCCCTGTCTGTTCCTGTTGGACGTTAACATTTATGTCAGTGCAAATCAGTGAGAAAGAGAAAAAGCAAGTTAAAATACAGCATCAACGTTTAATAATTGTTTCGTTAGCTATGCAAGCTAAAAAAGTCCTAAACATATCTTTCTCTCTTTTATTTTATCATTCACAATCAAAGCATACACAAACCCAATGTCAGTCATAAGAACCACGGTGAAAAGTAATCTGACATAGAAAAAACAAGCAACAACAATAAACATGGAATCAAGTCAAATCCTTAAGTAACGCCAAGGCGGAAGCGAGACTGCTAAAACAGACGGGGGATTTGCTAGTGGGGAGAGACTGTTTGATGGACCTCTACAGCTTTGAGACAGCTTGTTAATTAAAACCCCAAGAGATGAGCCTCTGGAGCCACCGTCCACATTAGAACATTGCTAACTATCCTGACAGCAATGTCACAAGCAAAAGAAAGGTTCTGTCCTCCGCCTCTACTTGGCTTTATGCTGCGTTTTTTTTTACTTATAATTTCCTACTTACACCATGTGGTCACTGCAAACTCCTATATTTGTACAGAACAGGGAAAATATGTGATTTTCAAATAATTCCCAATAGACATTAAACGTTATGGTCTAAAATCCATAAGTTCTAATTTGCCCAACAACTTTAAGGAAAGAACAGTAACAGACATCTGAACAACGGTTAACACATGAAAAGGAATACGCATGGAGTGTAAGTAATAGAGCTCAGTGGAGCGTATTTAAAATAATAATTTCGTAAACTGTTCGCTTTGCAGTTTAAAGCTAGTCCGGTTTTGTAGTGAGGTTTGTGTGGCCCATTTGAAGAGACAATCGTGAAGATAATAGTGGAGAGATTTTTATACAGGGTGACGCGAATGAATGTACATGAGACAAATCCTTCTTTCTTGGATACTGTCACAAATTAACATTTTTTTCACCTAAAATATAAATAGTTGTTAAATTATAAAAGTTGTAATTAACAAACTGAGCAGTGTGGTTTAAGTGAATAGATAAAAAAACGGCATTCAAAATACAAATATTATAAAATATGCAATGTTTGCAAAACAATATTATTTGCCAAAAACAGCATTACAATGCAATGATGCAATAATGTAAAAAGATCTAAAATATAAAAAATGTAAAAATATAAAAATAAAAATGTTTAAGAAAAACATTTATGCACATCTTACTTAACTTTCTTAAAAAAAGAAATATGTCTATAACGTGTTTTTTTATTTAATGTTCTTTCTTACTGATTAATTTATAAATGCCTTAATCGGCTGGTGCACTTCATTGTCCGCTGATAATGTCTAGCATAACATTTAAAAGACATCTAAATGTTCTGCACGTTGTGGAAACATTCGTCAACGTCAAATATGGACAAGGCACTTTAAATGTACGTGCTGAAATAGCACTCTGAGAACATAATGTTTTTAGCTGGTGAACAAATCCCATTAGTAGGTCTGTTTAAATGTAATAATATAAAATTAATCAGCACGCAGAAAAAAAAATTCTGAGGGTGAAAAAACAAATAGAACTGAAATAGAATAGTCTTCAGATTCATAACAGCTTGTTTTAACGTAAAAAATGTATTTACATGGGGTCTGGTGAAATTTTGCTGGGTCAATTATATAAAACGTTTATAAGGTTAATTGTAAACAGAATCATTTATACCAAAATAATCAGCATTTAGTAGTCAGTGTAAGTTTGTTGTAAATGTTAACTTTTGATTTCTTTCACAAAACACAAGAATAATACCTAAAAGATCCAAACCGTCAAAAACAATTAAAGTGCACAATCCCAAAACAGCATTTGTATACAAATATATTTTTAAAAAGCAAAATTAAGAACTATTATTTGGAAGGGATATATATGTTAAACTCTCATGTTAAACACTCACAACAAATGTTATACAATCTCCATATACAATCCAGCAATGACACTTGCACATTTAAACATCTGCTTCACGAATATTCAGTGTAAAGAACAAGACGAAAAAGTAATAGAATTAAGTGAGACTGGACAATGGCAAACGGGAATGAAATAAACTGTGGACCGTTTGTTCCTCTAAGAAAGTCCCAGAACAGAGAGCGCCATCTAGCAAACAAAGAGGGAAACAAACAGAGCAGGCTGTCCCTTGCAAGGTATGAGAACACCAAAGCACCAAAACAAAGGTCTCCAGCCTCACATAGTTACACAATAGGGAGAAATCTTAAAATCTAAAATAACCTCTGGTCCCATAATGATATATGGTTGTCCAGGTATCTTCTTGCAATAATAAAGCTAATCATTATATAATAATATGATTTGAGCAAAATGTTGGATTATGGTCTGTCCTAAGAAGGCATAGCCTACGTTTAGCCTACTATACATGATATTGAAATAGTCTCTAAAAATTATCCCCCCACGAATATATAGCACACACAATTATGCAGTATATTTAAAAGTTGTTATATTCTGGCCCAAATTGATAGCATTCTGTTAGCTTTAAGATAAAAAAGAAAGTTTCACAAAGTCAAAGATGTAAACTAAGACCTGAACTGTTCACATTTTTTAGAATGCCCGACGCAAATACTAGCTGGTATATTCCAGATAAAAATGCATTAATAAAATACATTTTTTACTAATGATAATGAAAAAAGCTATTAAATAAAAAGCCACTAAAAGTCGTCACAGAAAATTGAAAACAGTGCTTTAAAGGTTATCCTTTAATTAATATAAACAGAACCATATAGATCAACTATTAATGATAATATGCAAGGTTAGCATATGCCTGGCAAAAGCTGCGATAACATTAAGAACCTGTCCGGTAATTAATTTAATAGTATAGGTAATTAATAAAGTATATTTATTATGATAAGACTATTTGCTTGATATTAGAAATATATAAAACAAATATTTCATTTCAACGGATACTGATTTTATGGGTAGATTATGACAAAGTGATACAGTAAGAAATCCTTTAATCTTGTTTAAATTGAAAACTTAACTTAAACACCCTTTACATATTAGTATAAATAAATCTTTAAGGACGTTGAATAATTATTGGTATTCTTGATAATATAAGTTAAAAGCGTGGGCCTTGTACTAGCTCGAAATGATTGAAAGGTCCATATGCGGATTGGTCGTAGCTTGCCCAATGAGCCGTTTGACGACAGGCCTCATACAACAGTTCCACATTTAGTCACGCACAATCTCTCCTGCCATTTGCTATTTGTTTTAACAATAGGATCGGAGTTTTTTTTTATTTTAGAAATATTAAAAAAAATTGTTTAGCTATAGTCATAGTTTTGTTGTGACCATAATAATAATTGTAATAAAACTGTAAACTGTGGTTTCAATATAATTTTTCTGTGTCGTATATACAAATGAAACCATTGTCTCTTTAATGTTTTGATTTAAGTTTCTACTGCGTGTTTATAGCGCCGACTTGCATGAATTACCCTATTGTAGCTTGCCCTTCCTAGATTTTGCCGTTCAGTTGTAAAGACGTGATGGGGTGTATTTGAAGTATGACGAGCTTTGTGGTTGACTCCTTTTCATTGCCTGGCTACAAACACGCCCGCTCCCAAATAAGCCTCTCCAGATCCCCCCGCCTCCCGCCACCTTGCACTGAATGGTCAGCTGACCTTAGGGTCTTCGTCCACTCTGTCCAGTTTTGACAAAAATAGCCCACCTCCCCCAGCCCTGCCACTACTAAATAGGATCCCTGCTATTCTTTATTGATATCATCAACGAATGCAAATGAATTTGGACGTGGGGGGCAGGGGGCTTGAATTTCAAGGATAAATGCAGCACCAAGATTGTCCAATAGCGGATGAGACATTTAGGAGTTCATTTGGTAATAGTTCAGATTTTCCCGCCCTCTAATGGCACAGTAAACTGTGAAAAATAAGATGTGGGGAAATACAAAAACAGACTGACAAAGAAATTCGTACCTTTCTAGATTGTGTAAAAAACGAGGCCTCATATACCCTCTTCACCTCCAATAATCTTTCTTTGTCAGCTATTTCCGACTGAGCCTTATGATCATACGTAAGAAAACGGATAGAGCTTCTTAAACAGTCCTTAAAAGTTAAAGTCCTAAAAGCAGTAACTTTTCTTGTCTACGGTATACAATTTTATTTTATTTCTATGAACACTAAACCTTTAGTGCTACTGTAGCGAGAGGCATCCTTTAACACAAACATAAGCATTAACTTAATAAAGTGGGCGACTATACTGACATAAATACTATCAAATGTGTGTACACGTTGTTTATTTTAGTTAGCCTATTTATAATTACCTGTTTCCGTATAGTTTTCACATTTAATCTTAAAACAGTGTGGAACTACGAGGGACGCTTTCACGTGTGATGGAATGCGCATGTATTTATCAAACGCACAAATTGCGACAACTATAGGCACGACAGGCAGAATAAAGGAGGAAAGGCGTGGGATCAGAGCGCGGTGGCAAAGACCAACACTGGAGCAAGAGAGATAATGCCTCTGTCAAGACCCGGTCTATATAACGGGGATGAAAAATATCCCTCGACAAAACGCTTCAGTCATTTATTATGAAAGAAAATAGAAGTCATGCTGAGAAATTAGGCAAATAAAAAACAAATTAGAGCGATATTAACCACAACATAATTCACCAAGCCTGTCAGGCGGCCTACAACGAACCATTCCCCAAAATGCTTGTTTATCGATTTATTCTAGATAAACAGATATATAGACAGACAGATAGATACACAGTGATACATAACTTTGCTATGTACTGTATGTGTATGCAAGTTATGTCAATATATCAAACATACGTGCATATGAAGCGCAACAAAATGCTGGCTGCGGAGTGTCGCTGGCTGCGGTTGCACAGGCGCAAACCATCTGTTGTGTATTATAAAAATGGGCAGTAAATATTGCTGAAAAGCCAGAACATTATCAGGTATGTAGCAATTGCATTTTACTGCCCATTTGGTAGGGGTCAGAAAATGTGATTGTATAAGTCAATGAACACCTATTTGCATCACTGAATAATTACAATAATTACATGCGCTTTGTCTCAAAGATCTCACGGTAATCTGCCGTCTGCGGCTTTAAAAGGGACAAATGAGAGGAAAACACTGTCTTACATGTGGATCGGAAAGGTGTATTTAACAACTTTCGGAAAGGTGTATTTAACAACTTTCACAAAGTGTTTCTACGATTTAGTGCTAACATTCATTTAAAATTAACAGATTCACTGTTAATCGCCACACTTTTTTGAAGAGGAATATTGTCATCACTCAACCCGCGTAAACTTTCGTTGTAAAATAAAACAAACAGTGTTTTATATTTCGTGATTTTCGATTAAGTCTGCTTCGCTTTCACTCGGCTATCTCTTGTTTCACGCTTTTTCTTTCAAAGCAAAGTTTCTTATCCCCAACCGCCTTTTTGTCAATGATTATTTCTTCAACACAGACAAACACGGAAAATTGGCACTCTCAAGTTTTAATGCCACGTGTTGATTGATTTGTTGTTAATGACAGTCGGAGTCTTACGCACATCGAGACATCCTCTAGTCTCTTGCTTTCTCACAGAGCTCCCTCCCTCCACCTCAGCTTTCTCTCCATCACAATTGAGCTTTTCTACCAACGTTTTTTACAACCCGCGTGCACGAACAGTTCTTCACAGGCACGCGCGCCCAGGCACCCTAACTACAGGCTCGTTCGAGGGAGACGAAATGAAAACAGATTTTCTTACTTTTTCGGAGGACATCCGCGCAAAACTCAGAAGTTCTTCCGTCGCTGTCTTCATTCTTTGTCATGACTTGTTGAGATAGTCGAGCTTCGATGACTTGTCTTTTAATTTATGCTTTTCTGGAGTCTGTCCCTTGTACCCAAATGCTTTGAGTGAACTGAAGTGCAGATTGAGACATATTGAGCCCCCTTTAAGGGGGATCATTTCATGTGGGAGGTTGGACGCAAAGTTTGGACCCGTGACCGGCATTCCGGAGAGACGTGCATATTTAAAAAAAACAATGAAAGATAAAGACAAGACGATGGGAGGGAGTGAAAACAAAAACGTTCGGCGAGAACTCTAACTAAAACTGATAAACAACTGTCATGGACAAGATCATGAGTGCTTTTTCAGTTGTTTACATGCAACAATTCTCTTGTAAAAGTAATCTGCCAACTCGTTAGATACCTGTTAATTTACGTATAATTTGACAGAATGGAGTGTAATATTAAATCGAATATGTAAACAATTTGTTAAACTGTGCACAGACTTTGTACTTTTTTCTTGTTAAAACAACAATTTTATTTAAAATATTGTAACACACATTCGCGTTTTGCAGCGTAGCTATGAAAAGTTTATTATTTATAAGTTTATTCTATTTTAATTAATAGTTATTATTATTAAAACACTCCTTAAAGTCGACGTGGATTAAGTTTTATGTTTTGGGCTAGTTTATTTTGAATTTTTATTTTTGAGTTGCTGTAGGCTGATAAACGTTTATAATGGTCATTACAATGAAAAGTATGCAGAGCAGATGATGTATGGCGTTGTGCTAGATATCTCTTTTACTTGTCAGTGGTTGGTCATGGGTATGGAATGCTAATAAGAGACCCCCACCCCTTCTCTGTGCAGTCTCATTCCCTTTCTCTCTGCAAGCAGAAGGGATCGATAGCTGACCCGATGGTTTGGCCAAAGCTTTATTTATCTGGCGAGGCAATGATATTATCAGCCTTGAACGTTATATACAGCAAACGTCTACCTAAATCAACACAAAGGGATCGCTTACACAGCGATCTGTGCTTTCTCTCCTCCCTATACCTCACACCAGGACCGACCACACACACACTAGACGTGGAACACAGCACTATGGTTCAGCGAAGTCACGCACGCACACGCAAGTAAGCACATGCGTCGCCTTATGTTATGTTCACAACTGGGGATATTTTATATCCTGTTGTGTTGGATTTGATCCACGACTTAAGCTTGCTGAGAGCTCTGTGGACGTAGAATTATGCAGTGATCATTCAGACTGTTAACAGAAATGTACTATCATCCCGGGTTGCCCGCATATGGTCTATGTGGCAGCAGACAAATTGTGTAATTAAAGAGCAAAACGTACATGTATGTATCAATTTCAATGAACCTTTTCTTACATTGTAATTGGCAGTAGCGTCACAAATTATATAAATATATAAATATATAAATATATATATATATATATATATATATATATATATATATATATATATATATATATATATATATATATATATATATATAGATATAGATAGATAGATAGATAGATAGATAGATAGATAGATCCCCAGAAACATCCTAAATATATCAGATAAACACTCGTAACTCAGTCAAGCGTGACTAAGCTAACATCAGTTACATTCCAAGTGACTCTTTACTTTCTGTAGGAAAGCTTAATGTGTTTGGTCATTTGGTACTACCATACTAACGTTCTTGCTCATTACAGATGTAAGTTATAAGATTATGGGATCAAGTGTATTTAAGATATACGAAATATAATACAAACAATACAAATTCAGTCGTGCGTGACTACATTACATAACATGACATGGGTATGTCTTTCAGACAAAGATCACTTTGAACATGTTTCTTGTTGTTGCACATTATTAGTTTTTTTTTCTTAAGAATACATTTTATTTTGTTAATTAGCAACAAATGGCACGAATTCAGTCTTTGTCAACGATTGTTTTATCCTCACAAATAAATCCAACAACTCTAACAGGGACAAATCTCACTACTGCTAATCATAAATTTTTTGAAGGTTTCAGCTTAAAGCGATAATCAACACTTTAGTCGAAGCATTATGTTAAAACAAGACACACCTGTCTTTATTGTTTTAGTTAAACATTTTTAGATGGGTAAAATTAAAATGTGCTTAAATTGACTAATTTAAAATATTCTCATTTCTTTACGCATTTTATTCATAGTAACTAACTTTTTAAGGTAACCAGACACTGAAGTCAAAAGAGCTATGATGTCATTCTTGCCACTGTGGTATTGTTTATAGTGGATAATGCAAAGGAAAACATAAAATCAGAAACCAACAGGATCACAACACCTATATAAATTAAGCAAAAACTGTAATGTAATTAATACGCATTACTGTCCTTCACGAACGCAAATAATTTATATACGTACAGTGCTAATATAATGAGAATGAAATGGAGAATGAATATGTTGCTTATGTGCTTTTATGCTATCTCTTTGTCTTCTGTTCACACGCTGAACCACAGCTTACAAAGACGCAACAGTAAACAGATTATTTGCTTAAATATCATCTAAACATACTCTAAACATATTCCATTTTAAGTATTACCTGCTGGTTTACCGAAAAGCTGTCTGAATCACGGATAATTAGGCCACGGCCAAAGTATTATTGCCATAGTAGGTAGGCCTATGTGGAAAACCATCGCCACCGTATAAATAACAACTGAAATGTATTTACGTGCATATTAAATACAATCGATCACGCATGAGCAGCAAGACATTTCTTTGGTTCTGGCCAATCGTTTTAGGGTGCACATGAATTTCTTCCTAACACGGTACAATGCACCACATTTAGTGTTTCTATCGACCGGCTGCATGCGGCATTATACACATCATAGACTGATAACACATTTTACAGCTGCTTCGTTTCTAGTGAAAGCATCTGTCCTAACACAGATCATCTTAGAGTAATAACAGTCTGTGTGTAAAGACTGAGGTTGAGTTTAGAGGGCTGATATGTCTGCGTATCTTCGACTGTGAGCAAGCCTTTTATTACCTGGGAAAAATATTAACGAATAATGCATTTGCTCTTTGTCCGTAGCAACGTCACAGAAGTGTTATTCTGCGCAGGATGTAATGCAACTAGAAAATATACAAAATACACATTGCTCACCAAAAATCTGTCAAAAATACGCCACTCAGATATAATCAAATGCCTGCATGTGTAACAGACTGGTATTCTATTCATAAACGTGTTTAGAGCATTTCAAAACTCTCTTCAAGTTCGTTGTCGTATCATGTCGGTCGTATCATTGCATTTCAACATACAGCTCAACAAAGTTTTAATACAAAATCCCTTGGCATTTTTAATCGGCTCTATCGGCTCTTTATAGAAATAAAAACTTTGAATCTATATAAATCACATCCCAAGAACACGCCATCATAACCTTACAGTATGAAAAACATGGAATTTCCTGAGAGCAAGACATTGTTGCCTATTTTCTTTTTAATAGTATAGTCACCATCACACAACTTCACGCGACCCTTCAGCACAGGAATATTATGGATTGAGCAAAAAAATGAAAGGCAACATCCAATATAATGAAATAGCGAAAATATCAAGACGAAACAAACAAAATGTGTCTGAAAATGATATATTAAAAGTGCTTTTGATTTTTCATGTCTTTTAAATCTGACTGATAATCGACTCAACACACTCTCGCACATACATACGACCAAGAAAATGTTTCACCAGGTGTCCTCTCCTTAAAATGTCCATGAGGTCAGATTTGCCGAGGTTGCATGTCCATAGCATCAAGTGGGAAGGTTCAACCATCAGTGATATTGTCATTGCGATTAGACTGTGTCTTATTTGTCTAAAGTTTTGATTTATTTTAACTTCTCACTTCAATTTTAATTCGTGGAGAACATAGCCTCAACAACATTTATCGCACTCATTATAAGAAGCAAAAGGTTATATCAAAAATCATTAGTATAGAATCACAGAAAAAAATCTGGTTTAGAACCAGAAAAAAATACAAAACAGATACATAGACACAGGACATTTCTTATAATTGCTTGAAAAATTCTTTCCCGCTAAGTCTTGCTCATTTACTGGGCATATGTTGATCTTCATTTTATTTGTACGTATTTTGTTCTTTACAAAACAAATCCAAAAGAAAAGAAATAGACTAGTACTTTACAAAATGGTGAATGTTCTTGATGACGGCGATGGATTTACACGGGAGCACGTCCAGTTCTTAAATCTTTGTACATTACATATTCCATTTCGGTCCCAGAAGACAAAATCTGTGTCTCCCTAAGTGGTCAGAAATTAGGTGCTATATATAGTCTTCTTGAAAGGGGTTGCAGAATTTTGGTCCTTTAGTCTTTTTGTTTCATTCGCTCATTCGCATCATTGAATGGACATGTAGGGCCAGTTGAAGCTGCTCCCGGATAATAACATATCCCTGATGAGGGTTTCAATGGGAGTTTTACCTACCAAGCGAACGAAGAACAGCTGTTCAATTACTGAAGAAGATACAGTGCGGAGAGAAGGCAGCCGCAGTAAAAGCTTGCCAAAGCGACTGGGCTGGTTCGGGTACTGGCTCCTAACGTACTCCTCCAGGGCGCACTGAGACTTCTCCTGTAGGCTCTCAATGTGTGCAGCATCTGACAGGCCGCAAGCGTCTGAGTAGACAAAACACAGTACAGACAAAGGTCCAGGTCATCATTCAGCATCAGCGTTACGTGTTGTTGACAAAGTGAGATGAACAAACACGAACCCAACATCATGAATCACGCAGCGTATGAGGCTGCCTGTAATATAAATAAACAATACGACTGTGCAATCCCTCAAGAGTAATAGAACGTACTCTCGCATTGTAGGGGACATGCACGCTCACAAATCAGACTAAACAAAGAGAAGATAATGCGGAGTAAGATCAATCAGGGAGAATGACGAAGGCAGTCATGTCTTGTATAAAAATACTAAAGTATAAAAAAACACATATTTGAAAAAAATGGACGTGATAATAACCTACATGTGTCCTACATATCTCTGATACTGGTCTTAATTGCACTGGACTGGAGCGCTGTGCGGTCAAATATAATGACTTTCTAAACTTCTGAACTGTGCAAAGTCCTTGCTTAAACCTCTCAGAACTGTGACTTTATGGGCACTTTCTGCTGCAGACTGCAAGTAGCCTACAAATAGCACGGCCATATATACATACAGGAAAAAAAAATGAGAATATTAAGCAAAATACAGAACAACGTTACGTATGTGTATGAATGTCTTGTTAACAAGTTATTTAACTTAAAAAATAAAAATAGCAAGTTTCTTAATAAACCAATTTGCGATGTATTAATTATTAATCCAATACTTGAAAAATATAGATCACGTGCTCAAAACTTAATGCAGCAGCGGCCTCGGCCTGCTAACAAATTAGGAATATACAGTTATCTTCAAAACATGTTGCTTTCACGGATTATCCATAATAAACTGTTTTACAGACGGGCGCTGACAGGGCGCTCTTTTCAAGTTAACCCGACTCCTTATCTGGTTATCCGGATCTAAAATATAGGACTATCACGCAGTTCATTGTTATGAATGGCAAATAAGGTTCTACGCGAAACTGGCGTGCCCGATAAATAAATGCAACTTAGATTTCAAAGAGAATGTTGGGAATTATAGGTGGCTAAAATCTAGCCATATTTTCAGATTTCAAGGTTTGGCGTGTTACACATGCCTTCATTAAAAATAACTAGCTGTTCTAAAAATGAAGGCAGAACACACAATGCCTAATCGACCAAGGCCTACTTCTTACTTTCATATTATTGGATAATGACTACAAATGTTGTGAATGGAGGCCACAAAATAGTCAAGAAACTATGCTTGCCTGTATCAGAAATAATAATTGACACGTTTGTCTATGTGGAAATGATAAAATATTTCCTTTGTTTGAACCTTTGGCCAGCAGTCAGAAGACGTTTTGTAGAGGCTTGGAGAAACTAGTCGTCTTTCTAAATAAATAAACTTATAAGTAAATATATAATGACTTTTGAAATTATTATAATAATGACATAATAATGTTAATGCAATGCATTTAAATTTTTATCATAAATTAAACAAAATACTGTAATACATGTAGCACAATGATATTAGAAACAACAGTCATTTTATGCTATCGTATCAATGTTGTATTTGTTATCGTTTGTGTTATTTAACGTTAACCGAGAAAGGTATACTCAATGATAAACATCGATTACAATGATAGTGGTGTATGTGTAACTTCCTGTCAAACGTTGCTTTGGTGAAATGTTGATGGTTTCGCTCATTCTATTTTATTATTTATTTTTTATTTGGTAAATTAACTTGTTTTTTTTTTATTTACACCCAATATAGTGTAATGGATATCTTTTTCCGAATTTGTATAGTCTCTGCTTTTAAAATATAATCAAGTCTGTAATCAATTATTGATTACGTTTTTCAGAAGTAAGGACACCATTAGTGTATCTTGGCATGCAACACCATATACAATTTGAAACTAACTGGTTGAGCAGAATTGAGAAAGTTTAGCAATATTTACACGAGATAGCACGTTTGATTTTACATTTGTTTTTAAAACATATCCTAAACATATTCACACCTCCCAACATACATTTTCACTATCAAAAGCAAAGATTGATTCTCTTATATTGCATTTTTTGCGTTATGTTCGGCAACGTGCTATCAGATGTTACTGTTGCAGTGCAAAATGTGTCAACTGAGTTGACCACAGTATCATTTAACAGTTTAAATTACGTTAAACATTAGCGTGTGGCTTATTACAAATCAAATCTCACAGGTATGTTAAAGTGGTTTACAAGACAAATACAAGACATGCTCGAAACCCACTAGTTAGCTATAGCTTTGATGCCGATGCCTATCCTCCCCGTACAGCACTGCCCCGTTATCTCTGAGTAGGCCTCGACTCACACACTCACCTGATGTGAAGAGCACTATCGCCTTGATGCAGCTGTATTCTGCAGAATCGACATGCAGAGCTTTGAGCTTCTCGACCTGCTCCTGGAAGATACGAATGTGATCCATGAAGGCCACAACGCGGTCGGCCGACATAGGAGAAGCGTGCAGGCCGGCAGCGGCAAGCAATGGGGCCACATGCAGGGGCATGGAACACTGCGCCGCATTTAACACAAATAACTCGCTCCATGTCAGTCTGAGTAGGGACACTTGGTCAGTTATCTGCAGGTCGGGAAAGAAAGGGATGTTTCTGGCCCATTCTACAGCACTGAAGAGTAGACGAGCTGCAAGCTCACAGATGTTCTCGATCCCCATAATATTATTCGGCTGCATGCACTGGCTGCCATAGCGAGATGTAGGGTAAGGCTCTGCCCGAAGTAGTAACGAGATGTATCCGGAGAGATAGCAATGGCCGTTGAGAGGATCCCCATTCGTTAGCGCATATTGGCCCGGGTTCGGTTGGGTTGGAGGCATTCTTCCTCGCTGAACCGCTGACAAAAAGAAAGAAAGGGAGAGGAAATGTACATCCAGAACTGAGAAACATCATTGATGTGGAAGCTTCACTTCGGGTGAATGAGTAGTCTAGACCACTGTTTAACAGCTACAAAAATACTACCAAATTCAAACAATTAACATTATTTCCACATGTCGTCATTAACATTTAACCGCCTTTTAAAAAAAATAATGTCTCTTTATATACGTCAGTTATTATGTGGTAATGATAACACCTTTAATAAAAATGAACACAAACGCACTGTATCTTTCCTTTTTCGTCTTTAGGCACACACACACATTTATACATATAAGTAGTTAATTTGTAATGTGTGTTTTGTTGGATCGACTACCATATTATATCAAACATAATATTATACATTAGTCGCATATTAATATAGCCTATATATATATATATATATATATATATATATATATATATATATATATATCTATATATATATATATATATATATATATATATATATATATTACTTGACAGAACTTAGAAATTATACAATAGTATAGTAGTAATGACAGATGGACAATGAAGTTTTTCTTTCAAATAAACACGTATGTATGTATATGTATGTAAGACAATTTTTATATTACACCTGTCTGTATTGTAGTATAATTTTTGATGTCAAAAAGGCAGTTTGTTACACTCAGTTAACATACACTATAAGTTGTTAAGGCCATTGTTCTCATACAGCTGCGGTTAAGAGAAGACAGGCAGGCCTCTAAACGTTCACTCTACGGTACGATGTGAAAGAACATCTTTACATAGCATATTTTCAGAAAATTCTGAAAATATAAAAACATATTCCTGTTCCTTATTTCAGTTTGGTAAACAACATGAAGTTGTCGAGTGTAGTAATAGTCTTGTGCAGTCCCCCCCACACACACTATTTCTCTTTTACACACGGTGTCAATAGATGACTTAAATATCTCATGTAATTGGGTGAGTTTAAAGCTTGCCTATACGATTTTAAGCAGTGTAAATAAATAACTTTAACATTAGATGCATGCTGATTTTGTCTATATGCATACTAGTTTTCTACGAGCCCTATTACACTTAGTAAGCAATCAAATCAAATGTATTTCGCATTTGCATGTGAGTAGTGTGACGCATATGTTACTTGGCTCTGCACAAAAACTATGGAGCAATAATGTGTTTTTAAAGTTTTTAAAAATATATTCACCTTCCCGCCGCATGCCCACTTTTAAACATTTCTTAAGCCGACAATACTGGCACTGATTACGATGGTGCTGGTCAATAGGACAGTTCCTGTTGGCACGACATGTATATGTTAAGTTCCTTCGGACACTCCTCTTGAAGAAACTTTTGCATCCTTCGCAGGTAAATTGACCATAGTGCTTGCCACTCGATTTGTCCCCGCAAACAACACATTCTATATGCTGCTGACTCTGTCCAGAATTCTGACTGCCCTTGTCACCAGCTGTCCCCGGTGTGGATGGCGGTCCTGGCTGACTAGGGGTCTGCGGAGTGTGTGGTGCTGCTGACGCCGCCTGCTGTTGCTCCCTCGCCGGCTGAGCTGCTGGATTGGGGCCGCTCGGAGGTCCTCCGGCCACGTCTTCCTGCGGATCTCGCCAAACGCTAACTACCATTGCCATATCTCGGGCCCGAAAAGTGCTTTCAAGCGAACTGGTCGCTCGGATATCGGAGCAGGGAAAAGGGAAGTCTTGGGCGAACGGCAGCGCGAAGTCAAATCGGAGCACTCAGTTTCATAGGAAAAAAAGTAGAAGCAGAAAATGGTCAATACATTCAAAATACGAGAGTCGATAGAAAGGCACCCGATCAGGATATACAATTGTCGGGAGGCCAGTTCCAAGGTAAATTGCAGACAGCCATTCGGGAACCCAATCGTGTATAGAGAAAGCGATCCCAGACGGAGAAAAAACAAAACACTTTTCTTAAAAAATACCGCAATAAAAATTCTTCACATTGATGCTGAAGCAAAAATGGTAGCTTTCTGATGGACCGAAGATCCTAAGTGCTGTGAAAAATAAATCCTCCTCTTTTTTCTCGCTTGCTCCTCTCTCCGTCTTCGCGGCTGGAGACGAGGAAACACTGAAGAACGGATTTCTCTATCTATGTTCATGAATGAAGCTCATCTGGTCCACCAAGGAAAAAAAACAACCTCGCCCGAGTGCATATGTAGTTTCACCTCTCCGGTAGGAACAAAGCAGAAAAAACAACTAATGGAATATGTAAGAAGCAGAGACCCCAAAAGAATGCGTTTAAACTGGAGTACCAGCGAAGCAATGTTTCCGAATCGGAGATCTGCGCGAATGTCTGTATATAGTGAACTTTGACACTACTATTGAAACTGACACGTTTCTATGGAGATCGCTGCGCCTTATATGGTGCTCGTGTCAAGGAGCCAAGAGAGGGGCTGCTGGCAACTGATAATCAAAGGCGACTGACTGGTCAGAACCCTGCATCGAGGGGGGAGAGAGAAAATGGGAGGCTAAGGTTAGCCAAGCCTCCTTCACTCCATTGGTTAGAGTCCTCACTCTTCGCTACCTACGACTGAGGGCTCTGACAAGCACAATTTACATTGCGCTCGCCCCTGCGCTGCTATGTACTTTGAAACACGATTAAAATGGACCGTCTATTGTCAAAAAAAGAGGAAGAAACCCCAGCAAGAAGCAGCGAAAAACAGGATGAAAGCAATGAATGAACTATAAGCGCGGGTGAAATATAAACATATGCTCGTGAGGTTGAAGGACTGGCGTAAGCCTCTCCAAGTTCAGTGTGCTTTGTTTAAAGCTGTAGTTTTAATTACAAAATACTCATTCCCCCTTTAAATTTAACTACGAACTTCCATAAACTTTTAACCTACTTTTATAGGACAATAGGTGCACGGAATGACTTATACCCATGGATGAACCATATTATGCACATGTCAGTTAAACACCTCATTTATTCTTAGTGAATTGTGTAAACTATGAAAGACAAGTATTAGGACGTGCAAGGACTACTACTCTGACTGTCGAAATATATCAGTATAACGGAACACCATATCACTAATAGGGAACACGAATCAAGCAACCAACAGGAACATACGAGACAGACCATAATACTTATATATTTGAAAATATATTTAATCTAGTGTGCTTTTTAACTGATTTATTAACGAAAGAAATCTAGGTTTAATGCACATTGCAAACCGTCTTTAGTCTGTGCATGCACGCCGAGGGCTGCGCTTTACAGTTTTATAATGTCTGGATCCGGCTGCCATCTAGCGTACAGTAGACAATTACAGCGACATAAAAATGATTCATTTATCATGTTACCAAATAAAGCTTATAGGCGATATTTCTTTAGCTTTGGAATGTTTCACAGTTTTATTTTTTTGTGTTATTGTAAAACATAAAAGTCTCAAAGTCTTAATTAGTTTATGATTTAGTATAACTTTTTCAACATTACGTATGTTTTTAATCATCTGTATGTTCATCTGCATGAATGTAGAAAGTATTTGTTTTTACGGACAAGCATGTTTTGTTGTTTATATTAGGCTAGTTTACAACCGACAAAATGCTGTGAAGTACTTAAGAGACAACATAAATAAATAAATACACACTGTAGTATATTAAATAGCTTATCATCATCAATTTTGTCATCGTAACTTTGGTAATCATAAGCTCTGCATCAAAAGTCCAAAAGTGTGTGCAAGATCTTAAGAGCAGCAAAGCATCGACACCCGACTCTCCACGAAACCCGCTTGTTACAAATGTGTTCACCTCGCCGCGCAGCTTCTCTTCCATCTATCCTCACAACATTCCGAAGAAACGCGCGCTGTTGTTCTCTGTTCTGTGAAAATGTGAAACGAATAAGATTAAAACGAACAAAGAGAAAGTTCTATAAGTGTACCATCTAGGTTTTACTTCACAGTTAGGGAAGAGAGCGAGAGGGGAGAGAGGGAGAGGGGCAGCGAATGAGAAAACAAGGAACGCATGAAAACAGCGCTGAAGAAAGGGTAAAGTGGACACATGGACATTAAAAGTGCGAGAGCCAAGCTACTGGTGGTTATCACTTGGGATCGGCGGTTTCTCTGTTTGGTCCATATTTGAAAGGCAAGTCATTTTATTACTTTTAATATTTCCGACATTAGTTGAAATTCATATATATTTTGTTCTACATAAACCTTTAAACAAAAATACTTAATTAAAACCACAAAGCATTCAGGTAAAAGCAATACGAACACAGATAATGAGGAATCTATGAGGAAATCACAACACTTAAGAATCACAACACTTAATCTAAAAAAAAATAGAAAAAAAGGCAAAAAAGAAAGAAAACATTTGTGAGACTAAACATGTCAGAACATTTTATACTTTTCGGTTTGTATGATCACGTAATTGAAAGATTGATAGTGGTCTATTTGTCTGTGATAATGTCAACGGATTAAAAGAGAACTATAGGACTACAGACCTGTTCGAAAAAAGTGGGACTGGTGCGGGCACATACACATTTAAACGATTTTGACGATTAGACTAAAACAAAAAGGTTAAGTAACAATTAAAAACTTTGGAACATGTCTAATTTAAACAATTTATGGCTCTCAAATAATGAATCAGATAAAGTTAAAGATATGGAGCATTGTTACTACTGTAATTTGTGACTATTACAATAGTTGTTTATTGTTACTGCTATTACTAACAAAAGAGAAATAAGGTGTATAAAATCTTTCAGGAATATAAATGTCATAAAAAACGCAAACCAATGCTAATGTTGTAATCAACATGCTATGTTTATCTTTTTCTATGTTTATCTTTAAAGTCTTAAGATATGAGTCTTTATGCTAGATATTATCATTAGGTGTGCTAATAATACTTATAATAACAAATGGCTATAATAACAATTCACCGTTCAAAGCACTTTGCAATTTGTTATATGGTGATTTATTTCCTTGACTGTGACACATTTTTAAAGCAATAAATAACATAAATTTAACCTATACTTTAATCTAATGTGTGCTCCATATGAACTACATAAGTTATAAAATAGCTGTAAAGACAGACCTCCTACCTGCTAAGCACGTAAATAGATTAGATGGTTAAAAGTCTAAAAACACGGCATGGATAAAACATTTCCCTTTCTCAAATTCAGTCAGACACCTTTGTTGCCATATTTAACCAATAGCATTAAAATGGCTATCTCCTGTCACTTTTAAATAACGGTTGTTAATTCCAGGTGTAAAAACAAATGCAACAGTCTAAATATTTAAGTTTTGTCGTTTTACCTATACTACCCTGCGAGCTTTTGGTTCAATCAGGTTTCTCAATAAGCTTTGTGGTCGAGAACACAATAGCTTTATAATGTACATATACATTGCAATGACCGGATAAATGGAATTAAATAAATAGCTGATTTGTGTCTTCATTTCTTTACAACAAGCCTGCTATGAGCGAATGTTAGAAACTATACGTAGGCCTAATTATCACTTAGATGCAATCTAGGCAATAATCATAAGAGGGATTTGCAAACAAACAGGACATAATGTTATACTTATAAAATGCAAAGCTTTTAATAAAAAGTATGCTTCAAAGTGATTGAAACTGCCAGCAAAGACGATCACTATATGACATGTTTTAGAATTGTGATTAACAGTACATTTATAATCTAAAGGGTTTAGGATATGGATCTAAATATATCTAGTTCTGCAATTAAAACAATTTGAATGTAAAAAAACATACATACATTTGTTATAAATACTTCTGATTTCTTCAGAAATGTCACAGTTTATAACCGCGTAGCGCGCCACTCTAATGCAATGGTGAGTTTTGTCACTGTGAGTAGTAGTGAGTTAAAAGGGAAGAGGAGGGGTTTTTTGTTCAGTTTGATCCCTAACTGTTTGAGGGCTCAGATTGGTGTGAAAGGGACGAGAAGGTCACTTAAAATCGGCTTTTATCCACTCCCATTTCTGCATGGATCAGCAACCTTCAACTGACATCATCTAATTGCTTTTAATGAAACGGATAGTCAGGAAAGATTTTGAAAATATCCTAAACCGCAGCATTTAATATTACTGGGGACAAGTTAAAAGATGTCACAGTTAATAAAACACAATCACTGTTTCTCAGCACCTTTAAAAAAATAAGTGACCAACAAAGTAATATCGAAAGGGGTTTGTGGAAATATTGTAATATTCCCATTAATCACGATAGCCTATACATTCTACACGTCCAGAATATACATTACATATACAAGAATATACATATACAAGTCGAAGAACGTATGCTTAGACGTTTTTAACGGGGTGGGGGGCAGTTGCCAGCTAGAGCATATTTTTTTAACTCATATTGATAGATCACAAAGCTAAAAACATGTACAAAAATTCAAATGTATTACAGCGGGGGCTGCAATCGTCGACAATAGAGGCAAAATGGGTCTAATTAGCTTCTGGTAGGAGTTTAGTTAGGTAAATGGAGGTAATGGCTTTATTGCTTACAAACCACCATCTATTTAGAGTTTATGTGCCAACTGCCACGGTTGGTTTCAGAGACCTATATCATAAATCCGTTAACAGTTAAAACAAGCATCGACTCAATAACTTCCATACGCTGACATTTTCTCAAAAGGGATAAAACAACATGAGGACACGTTTTGTATGATGTCAGCAAATTCTAAAGAATAGCTCCATTTACAGATAAGTCATTAGGACTTATCTTAAGACTTAACTGCACAAGATATTCCATAAACATCTTAAGGAGCTCGTGCAATGATAGTAAACCTGTAGGTGTCGACTTGTCTCCGTGTTGAGTACTTAATTCTTAAAGAAAACACACGAGTAAACAGTTATTATAAATCTATCGAAAGGAGACAGTTAAAGAGCGTTGTGGTAAAAACTTAAATATTATTTACTGTGTTGTGTAACATACACAGAGATACACTTATCCAACTTATCTAAATGTAAAGATGCTTTGTAGGCTAATAAACTTGCATATGCACGCTATTAGCTTCAAGAAACTACATGTCAAAGTTAGTTTTGGAGGGGTTACACATTATATTCTAGTATTCTAAAAGAGATGAGACGAAGCATCCAACTTGTGTCTGTCATCGTTTTCACAGTTTTACAACGGCTAAGCAAACGTTTGTTTTAGCACATTTAGAGAAGATGACACACAGTTGAAGTGCGGGAGCAGTGCAGTCTGACTCGTTACATTGTTTAAAATGAACTACTTTACCTGTTGTTAAATTCACACAGTTGTATTGTAAATGTTACTTATATTATTAAAGGCATACCTGGAGACAGACACAGGCATACACAACCATGTGTGAAGTAAAGGTGTAAGAAGGTCAACATACAGCCCGCTTTTGCGCGCATACATTGCATTACGTGTAAATAGCGGTAATCACGTCAGTTTACTTTATTTTTTGCACTTTGGAAATTATTTTAACCTTTATATTCTCTTGGTGACAGAGATTTTATAAAAGAGAAATAACTTTTCAATCAATTATGCAACTTGAATTATCAACATGTATGTAATAAACATAGCCACATGCAACAATATACAAACGATTATTTAAATGTTTTGTTCTTCTTCTCATGCAATAAAAATCATTTAGCAAGTAAGGTGCTTGCATTACAGAACAATGCCTAAGTCATAAACTAATTGAAATTGAGTATTTTAACCTTATGCTTCAACAGGCTGCTAACTTGATGACAATGAAGTTTGACAATGGTTTAGTTTTAGTCAAAAGTTTTAGTATAACTTTCCAAGGAGCAATATTGTATATTCAACTCTATTACATGTTTCTAATGCTGTATTAGACCTACGAATTAAATAATTTCATTATTTAAATAATGAAATCCCTAACACATATTTCCTAGGAAAATGATGATTGGGGCTCTTTGACAGCTGTGCTTTAAAAAGATTTTCAAGAAATAACATTATGCCCATTAAAATGATGGATGTCTTTGAAGTAGGAATAGATTTTAAAAACAGTACCTTTAGAAGTGAACTAGTTATCAAGATTTCATCATGCCCAAGTGGACATACCTTAACATGTGGTTTCTCATCTATAAATTAACATTTGCCAGGTTTTATAATCTCAAGTCACCCAGTCATTCTTTTCCATGTTATTTATAACCATGTTTTTACTCATATCACTGTCAATGTATCATTATCCTGAAGACCCGTTCAAATTATTATTACACTTAGTCTATTAAATATATATTAATTATAACCTTAGTTTTAAATCTAACAATACACACTACAAAATGATGCTAAACAGCACTAGAAGTGGTACTTTGGTTGTAATCATATAGGGAAACCACTAAGTATAGCACCGTTTTTTTGTCAAATAGAGGTGCTATATAGGGATTCAAGAAAATTTTTAACACTTGTATGGTTCTTCAGTGTTTTTTTTTTTTTTTTTTTTGAGTGGTTAAGGTGCTATATGGCACCTGAGGGAAAAAGGTGCTATATACCACTTAAAGTGGTTCCCCAATGATTACAAGCAAAGAACCACATTTAGTGCTATATAGCACTATTTTTTTTTTAGAGTGTATGTACACTAGTTGTGAGGGAGTTAGTGAGTTAGTGTGACACAGATACACACCTCCCAAAAAACTGATTTATGTGTGTTAACAAATTGATCTTCTCATGAAATGTCTGGTTAACTGAGTAGCATAAGCGATCTGCCTGCAACAACTTTAGCTGTATAGCAGTAATAGCGCCACAGTTATATCATCTGTGTTAATTATGCAATATAGCAACCGTTTCTGAAATTACTTATTATTACAGACATATGGTTTTATCCATTAATATAGATTAATAAAGATTCATAACTGTTCATTAATAACTACAAACAAATTAAAGGATTAATCGTAGGATGGGGTAGGCTATATGTTATGTATGTAAACAATAAATATACCAAAGTGGTATATGTTTAGTTGTTTTCCCACAGCACAGAGTTAAAAACATTTCTATAACAAAGCACATAAAAAAGATTGCTAAAATCCTTGGTCATATTTCACATTTACTGATCAAAATGAGCATTCACGTTTTGCTTCAAGGGTGTCCTTCCTGTTAGTTAGCACAAAGATTCCTTATCATTGCTATCATCCCAAAATGTATTAAAAAAATGATAAAATGCTAAACTATTATGTTAAAATATTATAATTTGTAATACTAATCTATTCCGCCACATCCACATCCATGATATTTCTATTCAATGTGTTTGTTAATGTGCTTTGTTCATGGGTAGTTGCTGTGACACTTTAGGGATTCAATATCTCTCATATAAGCATTCAATTTACATATTAATTTCTGATCTCTTCTTTTTTTTCTAATTCTTTTTGAGAAAGGGCTTTATGGGTTTTACAACTAAATAAAGCACTTATACACTCTCAATAATTTATTCTCTGATTCATTTTCAGATTCTTAAGACTGGAATCTATGAGATGTCAGCAGAGTTAAGGTGGAAAAACATTAAATGGTTTGGTTTTGCTGAGGCAGTTGTACACATGCATAAGCATATAATGAAAAAACAGTGCTTACATATTTGTTTTCAGTTTACTTCTCTTGCATTGTGCATTGAGTGTCCTCCCTCCCACTATCAGTTCTATCTGTACACAAAGGAAATGCAGCCATTATTCCTAAACACACATTCCTTACAGCTATAACCCCCTGTTTGATAAATATAGGCAAGTTACATAGCTCTGTGAAACAGCAAGTCTTCAAAATTAATCTGAACCAATAACTGGCAACTGTTGCACTTCAAATTTCCCTTTTCACCTGATGCCAGTTATTGAGCGACTTCCTACATGCTTTTTTGCACATCTTAAATTCCATTCAGCGTTACACCCCATGACCTCTGAGCACACAATTTGGCACATCATATAAAAAACACAAAGCATTTCTACTTCAAATCGTTTCATGGACAAAAAAGAAAAAGACAGAGATTAAAGAATCCAGAAAGAGGAAAGCTTGATGTAAGCTTAACACAAGCAGTTTACAAAAAAGTGATCTTACAGGTTGTTTAATTACTTATATATTAAAAGAGAACTGGTTTACAAGACTAATGATTAGCTATATTACTGAAACAATAACATTTTTAAAACAGCCAAGTCCGAGTTCAAGTCCCGGCTTGATGTCCTTTCCCGATCCTGCTTCCCTCTCTCCCCCCAAATCACTTGCTGTCTCTCTACACTGTCCTGTCATCAAGGCAAAAAATAATATAAAATAAAAAAAACCATCACATTAATGTGAACCAACATTACTTGGTGTTGGGTTAATTCAGTTATATTAAATGTTTGACTTGAATAAGGGAAGTACCAACAAATATTTCTCACAGTGTGCAGCCATTCCGGGGAATCACAGTATTCTAGCATATTCTAAACTGACATATATAATCAGAAAATACATTGCTAGGATACGTGCACTGATTTGGTCATATGCAGTGAACCTTATCTGCCAATCTGTTTATTGACCTATTATCAATTCACTGCTGAAACAATTTACTTACTAGTCAACATATGTTCCTGATTTCCTGGATTTATTTTATTTTAAGACATGTATTTTCTGTTTTAAAATTATTATATAGGGAAAGATTTTCTTTGTGTTTTTGTTAAACAGCATGTTAAACAGTCCATGTATGTTTTCAGCATCAAGATCTGTCGGCATCGAGTTTTTTAATCCATATTTTTAATAAGTTACATAATTTATTTTATAAAAGTGTCTATTCATGTATGTAATAAAATTACTGTTGTTATAATAAAGGGAATGAGTTTGTTCTGATGATTTTTGAACTTTTCCTTTGTCCTGAAAGATTCCATTATTTGAACAATATGTATTGCTTTTGATCTACCATAAAAGCTTTCAGGTAAGTGGCATTGTCTCATTACTGTAAGGGGCTGGTTCTGCCATACTGTTCAGGACACTAAATAAAATAATATTAGAACTAATTATACTTGTTGTTTTAAATAAAAAATGTGATCTCATGTGATCATAAAGTGATTTACATATTATTATACATACATTATATTCTGTCTGGTTCTTGAATCTGATTGGCTGATAGATATTCTACCAGTATCATCACAGGAACCGTTTTACTGTTTGTATCACTCCGCCCGGACTTCCTGGGCACTCTGCGACCTAATCACAGCCGTGATGATATAGAGCCATATCACACTCCAACACGAGTGATATTCCTATAATAGATAGCAAGATGAGCCTTGAAAAGAAAGGACACTTTCTACTACTTGTAGTGTGCTGAAACTGGAACCGTTAAAATTACATTAATATTAAGATTGAAAATATACACTACTATATAAGTACAGATTTATGAGAATTAGTGTAACTGAAGGTGTCAGAATAAACATGAACCACACATCTTTGTTAATAAAGAGTCTAGCCAATTGTAAAATAGCTTTCTGAAGTCTGACAAAATTGCTAATTTACATGAATTGCTGTCATTTAGATGCCAGTCAGCCTGCTCAGTGCTGCAGAAAAATTTTAACACACCCAAATGTTTTATGGAGTAAATCACATGACCCTGTCACATACACAGAGTTTGTTTTCTCATTCTGTGATCATTATACCTTGCCATAGTTTCCCACATTTTTTATGGGGAACTTAAGAAATGTGGTTCAAATGTGACTTTTCTTTATTTTGTAAGTGTTTATAATTGTGTCTCACACATTTCCTTATTTTGTTGTTGATGACACCTGCCCTGCCTCAATAAATTGAGTGAGTGTGTAGCATTTTTATAAATTATAGTGAGGAAGTGGTGGGAGGAGAAGAAATCTCTGTTTTAATATCCAACCACACTGTGGATTTCTTGATGTATTATACATTATTGATATATTATGATATATTCTACTTTATATATTACTTTAAGTATTTATTTTCAGCTCCTGTACTTTTAACCACATACAGTATTTACTATGGAAGCATTGGTAATGGATCGTGTCACATGCAGTGACCATTATAAAATGCTCTTTAATTTCTTTCCTTTAGACAATCGGCTGTGGAACTGCAGCTGTGTGGCTGATGCCACAAGACTGTTCATGTCTTGCCTCGTGTATATGTGCGTGCTTGTATTTGCGAGTGATCCCAAGGGGCTGTCTCCCTCAGTCCTTGCTCCTTGATTTGGTGTGTAAAAGCACCCCTGAATGATGGATTACTATGTCAGTGTGGCCTGCGAAGGATTAATTTGTTTCATTGATTTCTCTTTAGGCAGAATGCCAGCGTTTGCCACTTCCCACCTCTTTCCCGGAGACTCCCGACCATAATAGACGGTAATGGCCTAAGACAAATCAACCTGTTTCTTGTAAAAATAGCAGCAAATAACCCCTGACTTTGCCTCATGAGCGTAAACTGGAGAAAGGCTTGATTCTGACAGTCACATTCACAGCGGGCATTAACCCCAGGAGGAAGCATGCGCTTCACTTGAACAAAGCTATAAGTCTTGAATACTTACGTCCCAGCTTCCAATTTAGAATAGATTGGTAATTGGACTGTCTGGCTGTACAGGTTATGTGTGTTTTCCCTGGCCTGTCACAAAAGCAAGTGGCCTCTTATCTTGTGTGATGTTTGGAGCACCATCTTAGCAGGTTTTTCTTCTGGAGTATTATTGAACACCCCTGTATTAGAACATGGTTCTAACCCATGGTTGGGTTTCTTATAAATAATTATCCTAACACTACTAAGAACAAATGTCACCTTTAAGAACAGTCATCTTTGACTCTGTGGGTTTGGGAACACTGCAATCTTTGACAAATTGCAGACCTGGGACAAGGATGAGAGAGTGTATAGAACTTGCTACGTGTTCTCTCACACAAATACAATCAAATAAAGTTTACAATTAATTGTAATGGGCTAATCAGTCAAGGGCTTCAAATCTTTAGGCTAGTAACGGTCTTGGCAAGAATAATTTTTCTTTAGATTTTATTTGACTATAAGTGTATCCTAATTCATTTTATTTAATAATATAGTTATAAGTAACTTATTTTAAATTACTATAAAGTGTGCCTAGAGCATGTGTTTAAATGTTCCACGATACAAGTATTGCTTTGTTGAAAAATTATGATTACACGTTCATGTACCATCCCTTCAACAAAGACAATGCAGAAACAACTCTCAACAACCTATTTTTCCAATAGCAAATCAATTCTAATAAATCAATCAATGTTTCAGCCCTGCCTAGAAACAAACCTCTCTGACGCTGATGCTGTCATGCTGGTTGTAGTTTATTGCTAGCCTCTTCCAGGCTCCTTGCTGTCAAGAGCACTGTTACTTTAGAAAAAAAACAAGAGTTCTCAGGGGTCCTTACATCCTTAAGTACCTCCAGAAAAGGTTAGTTGTCAGGTAATTGTCCAGTTGTAGTTGGGCTTATCTTAATCACAGTGCTTCAGCTTAAGCCTGGTCTCTGCTACGAAGAGGCTAACAGTGCTAAAGGGAGTTAAGGGGTTTTCTTTTTCTTTTTCACTTCTTGTGCTTGCCTGGTATGCTAAGATAGCCAAAGCAAAACATGTTAAGTTGCTGCCAAGCTGAAATACATAGTGTGGACAAGTGTAGGTGTTCTGTTGATAACTAAAACAATACTTTTAGAAGGAATAAAAACAAAAGGAACAAATAGAATGAAAAAACAGCAACACCTTTGAATCGTCCAGAACCAAACATGCAAGTCACAGAAGAATTCATGGTCTGTTATGTATATCTGTAAAGTGCAGTTTCTTGGGGCTTTATGAAACCTTTGATGTTTCTGTTTCAACTGAATCAGTGTTAAAGGTGTGTAGTTTAAGAAAAAACAAGAAAAACTGCTTTCTGACTCCATACAATGCAGTTTTTTGTAAGATATAAATTTTTCTCTTTGAAACTAAGTTTTTTTTTAATCAGTACAGCTAAGGATTTCCTCCTTATAATGGTAAGCAAATACTTAATTATATTAATCAATATATTACTTAGAAATTCGAATTAAAGTATACAGAAAGAACACAGATCACTGATCATAGAAGCGTTAAACATTAAATGTTACACAGGGTTCATTCAACCAACACAGCCTTTTGTCAAACATAAACAATAAAATATTTATAAGGGGTCTATCAATTATGCTATTGGCAATTATAGGCAGTGTCAACAAAAACAAGTGGAGTACATGCTGATCATGCTGGCCAGAAGGTTACCAGACATGTTACCATGTTTTATATGCTCATTTGATGGGTTGCTATGGTAATTATAAAAGTATACTTTATAAAAGTCACATCTAAAAGACTGAGGGCAGAGTGCAAAACCTTTACAGTGGTAAAAGATTTGTTTGGCCATAAGACTGTTTACAGAGCATTTGATGAAATGGAAAGACACAGAAATGTGTAACTAACTAGTCATCATTTTGCACACATGTGCTTAACTGTGATCTTTATGCATATTTTACCTATTAAATCTCATATAGAAGATATATTAATGACCATTTTAGCTGTCGGGGGTAGATGATGTTTTTTGTTTCTAGACTGCCACCAACTCTTAATGACAATTAAATATGAATAGCCAAGGTCATGAGGTTCACAGTCTGCACTTAGACCAGTACATGTTAAGGTTTAAATGGAATTGCTTGTGCAAACTTTATGAACAGCCCTATTTATGCAGGCCAGCAGGGGTGATTTATGACCAGAGATAAGAGGAAGGATGGTTAGAAAACTATTTCTTTTCCAAATGCAATCAGCTTCTGTAAATACACAACTTGCTTATATCTATCACGCTGTCACAGGGAATCGCCTTTTCCCCTTGCTTAGATAAAATAACTGTTTTTTTTGTGAGTATAGACAACAGTGCTTTTGGAAAAAAAAGATCTGTTTTATTTTTTGTGAGTATGTGTAAAAAACCCACTGTTAGGAGTATTTACACATTTAATTATTTACATAATCTATTGTAACAGCAGCACTACACCAGAATACAGCATGTTATAAGGGTGACCGACCCCTGAAACAGACTATAAACTATACCTAAAAACAGGAATGCTTTTTGCTATTTGTCTCAGTAGGAAATAGAACTAAATTGAATGCATGTCCCATTATTCTGGTTCCATAGGTAAAGTTATTGAATATTTGGTCAGGTATTATTAAAATAACTTTAAATATTATTTTATTAGAAATAAAATAATTCTTGATTTAATTAAAAAAGTTACACTTCATAATGTGCCCAAAAGGTTATTTTTGCCTGCAATGTAAAAATAAAAAAACATTAAACTAATCTCAAACGGGGGTGTTTCATCACTGAATAGAAAGGCTAAGAACATTTGTGAGTCTTTGGCCCTTAAATCTGAAAGCCACTCCACAGTCAGATCTTTCTGAAACTGTATACCAGTGGCTTAGAGTCAAGCAGATGATAATAGAGATTTTCTTTTAAACTGTTTGCCATATGGAAACACGGTCTAGTTTTATCTGTTATTTTAACGTAAGAATGGTATGGTAAGAACAACTGAGGTTTGAAATAGGGCATAGTGTGAATGTAATGCAATTATGCAATATTAACCTTCATCTTATTTATATAGACCAAGATGTAACTTCCTTTTTCAGTTTTTTAACACTACACAATTGTCAGAACAAAATACAACCAACAGAACATTTACAACAAAATGTTTAACGGACATCTTTAAGACTTAATTACATATGTGAAATACAAAGAAAAACTGAAACAGGAAGTGCTTCTGGACCAGTGTTGTTCACATCTAGTGAAATATCTGTAGGTCATCATCAAACAACATCATCTGACATAAGGGACATGCATTCTGCTAGCATTCACAGTACATGTCATCAGACAGAAAAAGCATCACTACTATTTCCCTATATATTATAAAAATAACTATATAATGAACTATATCTTTAAGAGTTGTTTGTTGTTTATAAGTATGTGTATGAATGTGGAATATTTTATCTTTTATTGGGACAGTTCAGCTATTCTGTAAACACTTCCCACCTGGCTGTTTGTATGTGAAGGAACAGTGCTTTACATTAAAATATGGCTTTATCAATAGTGTGATCAATAGTGTCAGCCCAACATTGTGTAAATATTCTGGCCTCCTCTATCAATAAAGCTGTCATGCTTGATCTCCTGGACATGGTAGGTTGAAAAACAAATCAAAACACAATTAAACACATTTTAATCATTACTTTAGCATTATGCTGTTAAAGAAAACTACTTTTTCCAGTACAAAAACTCTGATTTGTCTCCAGTTTCATTTTTATATTTCTGTACACACACAGACACAGTATGTGCCTTCACACAAGCACAACAACATGCTAACACCGTGCAGAGGCAGAAGTGTCAGAGCCAATTAGGCTGTTTATATCAGGAGCTTGTGTTCATATTTCCTGTTACAAAGTGGCTCTAGCCAATTACACTTAAGACCCATGTACTGAAATATGTGATATATTTTATTACAACTCATCATTCATGTAATATTTGGCAGCATTTGTGATTACTGAACAAGTGATTGACTAACTATACAGTCAGGATGGTGAGTAATGACCAGGCTTACCTTCTAGTTTGACACAGGGCATCTGCCTTGACAATAACTCTTCTTTTCCACTCCCACACTAAATCACAGAAAACACCAAAAAAATAACAGTTACACAATAATCTCAGAGTTATCGTAAATGTGTCACAAAGTTAACATTATGGTGGGCCCATTCCAGGATGGAGAGAACAAGAACTGAGATGTGATCAATAGCAAAGTAGATAGGGGTATTGATATAGTGGTTGTGAGAGAGAGAGACAGAAGACAGGTAGCTTGATCGACCACCTGTACTGCAATCAATGATCTAAGGGAAAGTGAAGAAAGTTTGTATGTTAGTGAAATAGTAAGGTGCTGAGATCCACTATAAATGGGTGTGCGACCTCAGACTGAAGCTTTTGTAAGTAAAATTTGTTAGAATTTGTTTATTGACCTCTGTTACCGTTTAAAGTTAGCTTTTTCCAAAGCAGTACCATGGGGACCACTAGATCACCATGATCTAGTGGTCCTGACAGAGTGGTTCACTAGGGTTGGTTTTTAGACAACTGTGAAACAATTGGAACCTCTGATGTGGGCACATTTACAGCGAAACTAAGGAGCATACCACCTACTTCACACAGCTGTAGGACTTTTTGCATAAGAGTATTGGAAACTGAGCGAAGATGGAAGTTGCTGAGGATTCCTTAGGTTCAGGATGGTTTGAAATGCAGTAGTTTGCAGCTTGAGACAGAAGATTTTCACAGCAGCTCTCAACAGGTAGAGATACCTGACAGCTAGCTCTACATTGCTTTTTATTGTGCCATTGTTTTGGACTCTTGGAATACGGTAATGAGAAATATAGTTTACAGATGTATACATGTAGGAGGATAAACATGGAAGTATCGTTTCCCAATGGACAGAAACTACATCACACATACTTTCCCATTTCGCTTGCTCACCTGTCCATATTCATTTCCCATCATCTCCAGAAGGCAAAGGAGTGTGTCTATCCCTACATCTGTGTACAGCAATACGCACAGGAGACACATTGTTCAAGTCTGGGTCTACATTCTGTAGACAGCTGCCTGACTGCTTGCTTCTTCCCTCGACTCTCCTGAGACTTTGTCTTCTGCCACGCTTCTCTCGAGAAGGTGATTGATGAAAAGCCATTTCCGTACATCTACCTCGCAGACAGCCCGTAGCTTTTCTGCCACTGGATGTATTATGTAAAGACTCCTCTCAGAGGGATGGGTTTCTCTTTAAGCCAATAAATGAAGCGTCCATTAACTGGTGGTTCTGCTGGGCCAAATACAGCAGCTGCAATCAGGGGCATGGTGGGCATACACACATATATATATATATATATATATATATATATATATATATATATATATATATATATATATATATATATATATATATATATATATATATATATACACACATATTTTTTGGTAGGAAATTAGGACTTTAGACCAAGCAACATTAAGACATTCATGAAAAATTACTATTACAGTATTACAGCCACACAATCACATATTTGTGATATGAGAACAAGCGGATATCACCACCTGTTGATAGAGAGATGCACTGAAGTGCTGTGATTAAAGTTTACATCACTAATGTGAACATATAAATCCATCGCTAGTCATTGATGACACCATTGTTTTCCATAGCATTTACTGCAAAGCTTATGGAGGTTTCCACCCTAAATCGTGCACTTACTGCCATCATACTGTAGATTATCAAAACTTAATTCTAACACATCCTTAAATATTTATAGCATTGTTGTCACTGCTAGGCACTTAGCAGCCGCTGCTTCAGCACACTGTTCTCGCTTCCGTCTTTTGAACTTGACCACTTGACTACTTACATGGTGTATTTCCTGTATGAGGCTCAAGTGTTTTTGTGGGCAAGTAAAAATGTAAGTACCTATGTGAAAATGTTAGTCCATGAGTGTCAGCAGTTCTTGTTTTTTTTTCTTTTCTTTTTCTTATAACAGAACACATCAGAGCAATGACTCAGCTGACCTACTTTAAATTTATTTCATTTAATGTAAAATATACTTTCATGTAAAAAATGGTTTGTTAAGATTTTGTCCATCTCAGAACAATAAACGTTTCTCTTTTGAAAGATTTAAATGTTTAATTTGTATGAATATTTTATTTTCATATACAATTTATAATTATTTTAATATTCTTATCCAAATTATACAAAATATTTAATTACATAACTTACACTAAAAAGTTTTCTGCAACATTTTATGAAGTTTGGACACAAAATCTCAAGTTTTTTATCTAGAACATGATGCCACCTCCATGTTAAATAATATGAGATTGTTTATTAAATGACTTTTACTTGTTTACAAAATAATTACAATTTTTAACATGTCAAAACACATTTAAAACACATAATTCTGTAGATTTTACTGGCTTAGGGGGTGGACTAGGTTTTTTGTATTTTGTTCCCTGAGGTGTAATAATAATAATACAATGTTTTTTTGCAGTAAAAATTAGCAATTTATGATCTTTTTCCACAATATTATCAACACACTGTCTCAAAAAAGTCAAATTGAGTGCCTCTCTTCGGCAGTCTTTGGTGCTCTGGCCACTTCGCCCACTTTGACAGCTGTACAGTCTACTATATAATCACAGTTTCAGTCGTACAGAGTTTTAAACGGTCTTATGCACATTATGTGTTTATTTGTGTCAGATTTACCCAAACAATCACATAGCTATATCGAATAAAGGTTTTACCACTAAATGGGGCATATAAATGAATAAATACAAACCACTGGGAACGGTGTGCATTCCCTGGGAAAGGTGCCGGGAGACGTGCCTTAAAGACAGCCTTGGTCTAGACTTCCAGGAACAAAGACTCAGAGGTTTAAACAGAGGTTTTGCACTAAATTATGCACTTACTGCAAAAACATATTACTATGACAGATTATTAGATCATAGATACACTATAACAAGGTGTTTTAAAGCATATTTTTGAATATATACAGTCTAATCAGCGTGTCCACTGGTGCCTCCCTCATCTTAATGAACACGCTAATGCTACAAGCTAAAGCGCTAATGATCACCGTTTTAATTGTACATAACAGTCTTTTAATCACATTGTGTGTTCATACATAACCTAAACAGTCACATCAACACAACGAATAAAGATTTAGCCACTAAAAGGAGCATATAAATGAATAAAAAGTGAACAAGCCACTTGTTCTGTTACACTATGAGGACTGCTTGTCTAAACAACAGTGGGCAGAGCCAAAGAAGCGATGGTGACTCTCGAGGAGGGCATTTGGAAACAAATCACCATCTGTGATATCACAAATCTGGCCAAGGGAATTTCAATCTCCCCTCTACCCCCCTCCAATTAAAGTCGGCATGCAACGAAAGTAGCGATCGTCTTCTTTTCTGTATTTTAACATATACCCAAGTAAAACGGCTTCTGAAATGAGAAAAAAATAGGACAGGGCTTGATTTGTACATCTGGACAGCTGGAGGGCACTGTCAAAAAGGAGTCTCCGATAGCCCCGCCCTCACAGCCAGGTCCTGCCCCGGTAATGGCGGTTGTGATGTTTGGTGCGCTGCCCAACAACCAGATGTCTATCGTGGCATTGCAGGGTAGCTTGACGACTCTGGTAATGAGGATTCGGTTCAGCTTCCCCCCTCAGGAATGGTTGCGGCTCCAGACCCGGTTATGCTCTCTCAAGGCAGCCCAGGAGGTCGGGCTCGAGTGAAAGCCTCCACCTTGTCCCAAGCCATCCAGGCTGAATGACTGGTTCATTCTGGCCCAGTCTCTAGATCAGTTGTGAGAGCACAAGATCAACTGGGAAAATGCTCCTCACGAGAGCTCCCCCGGCGTATTCAATTGAAGAAGGACCTTCTTTCTCAGAGACGGGGAACTCTTTGGCAGCCGCGTCCAGACCTTTGGAACCTACATGTATGGTCCCTGGATGGGACGCAGAGGTTAGAGTGGTAGACCCCAAGCATTGGTAGACACCATCACTTAAATTTACATTTAGGCATTTAGCTGACGCTTTTATCCAAAGCGACTTACAAATATTAGGAGACAATGAAGCGACACATCAAAAGAAGGCCACAATAGTATGAAGAAGTGCTTTCCTAAGTTTACAATGTTTCACAGTGCTAGATAAGTACCTGTAGAGGAAAGATAAAGTTTTTTTTAGGATGTCAGGTGTTTGTGGAAGAGGTGTGTTTTTAACTGTTTCTTAAAAGACGTGAGGATGTGGCAAATAGGATTGCGTTAGGGAGATTATTCCACAAGCAGGGAACCGAGAAGGAGAAGGAAAGAGAGAGAGATTTAGTGCCCTTCTGTGAGTACCATCAGTCAATGTTCGTTCGCTGAGCACAGGGTTCTGGATGGGTTGTAGATGTGTAGAAGAGAGTCAAAGTATGAGGGTGCAGAGTTTGTGACGGTTTAAGGATTTGAATTTAATGCGGGCAGCAACCAGTAGCCAATGGAGAGAGATAAAAGAGGTGTGATGTGCTCTTTTGGGTTCCTGGAAAACAAGTCTTGCTGCTGCGTCTATGAGACATGCCTATGTTTGAAGTGGAACCTGTTTGCCGACTGGTGTTCTTCTCGACAAGAAGACCCTAGAAAATGCCAGATCGACATTGTGCTTTCCTTCCCTCAGGAAGGGTTGGAGCATAGGCTGTCGCCCTCCACCCTTAATGTGTATGTCGCCGCTATAGCTGTGCATTACGATCCCGTTGACAATAAGTCCTTGGGAAAGCATGACCTGGTCATCAGGTTCCTGAGGGTGGTGAGGAGACTGAATCTATTGCCTAACCCTGTATCCTCTTGGGATCTCTCTGTGGTGCTAGATGCCCTCAGAAGGGCCCAATTCGAATAGCTGTCATGGCCCCTCTGGTTAAGAGCCCACTTCACTAAGAGTGTTGCATTCTTCTGGGCGTTGGCACCTCGCTGACAGACATATGTAGAGCTACGGGGTGGGCAACACCCAAGACGTGCACTAGGTTCTATAGTCTTCGTGTGGAGCCAGTGTCCTCTCGTGTGCTCACCTGGAGTAGTCAATAGACACTGGAGACATGGCTCTGTGTCTCGCTTGCAGTGCCACTCCCCTTTATGAAGCGGAAATGTGCACCATTTTTCTCTTCAGTTTAGTTCCCCATGGTAAACCCTGTTGGTTTCCTTCAAAACAGCCGGCAGCCGGATGTGGCAGAGAATCCGGCGCTAGGCCTAGCACTGGCAAAGACGCCCCCTGGTTGTCCCCTTTGCTTAGGCTAGGTGTCCATATGTTGTGGTCCCATTGGTGACCCCATATGTGTAGTATGCATGGGTCGGCCCCCCTTCAGCAAGCCACTGACTTTGTCTGGACAAAGCTTCCTCTGTCGTCCCTGTCTGTGTTGTCTCCCACCCTACAGGGCCGGAGCCCAGAGCCACTTCCTATGTTGTATTGCCCCCTGGGTCTGTCCTTTGGGTGGGATGCGGGTTCCGCAGTGCCCCTGAGGGCATGCTTTCCCAGCGTTCTCCAATACTGTGTCAAAGTAACAGCAGTAAGCTTTGCGCATAAGCCCTGCCTTCTGCTTAGATAATCCACAGGTGCCTTACTGGCGGCGCTGGAAGGGGCAGCATCTGTGGCGCTTTGTTACGGACCCCAATTTGTCAGTTCATTTTTATGTGCGCCTCCGTTCCCTCCTTCGGGGAACAAGGGTTACATACATAACCGAGATGTCCTCTTAGTTTCAAATGTTAAGTTGGCCATACTAATTGCATAAAAAAATCTACTTTTTCAATTTAAGTTATCTCAGATTTTTTATCTGAAACAGTTCAGTGAAATTAAAAAGGAGTTTCTCCAACAAAATGTGAGATATTTTACAGTGTCCTTTTTTTACAGCGCCTTTCCACTCTAAGCACTGATAAGTAGGTTGGACTAAGAGCTCTGTAGCATACCTAGACAGGAAAGGTCTGATTTTTTTGTAAATGCTATAAAGCATATTGTACATGAAAGAGTTATTTTCGCTATGTGTGTATAGCTGGTCAACAAACACCCCATGTTTTTTTTTTGTTCTAAACTATTTATGTAATTAAATAAAGTCATATTTCTACTATCCCTTATTCTGGGTGTCATCTGATTTCTAAACATCTTTCTGACATCTAATTAAATGCTTAAACATGTTATGCTGCCTCCAATTCTTTCTCTGCTACTTTGTCTCCACCAATCACAGCATACACCACTATAGCAGTGTCCCAGGCACACCAGAGACTGACAGAAACATCACACATTATTGCACAGTAAGTGTAGCATGCGTCACTGAAATACTGCTCAATACTGAAAAAAAATACTGCTGAAATAAAGTCATCAGCTGGACAACAGCTTCACATCATCAGCTACACTTTAAATCTAAGAACAATCACTACCTACTACAGCTGATAACATGAGGTAGACCTTATGAGCAATTGTTTTTTTATTTTACAGTTTGGGTATTAATATCTATTTTTAGCTCAAATTTAAGAACAATCCTATAGACACTTAATTTCTTACAGTTTTTAATTTAATATAATTTAATTTGGTTTAATTTGGACCGGCTACACACATATGTGTAACAACATACAGTATTTCTTCTTGCTTATGGCAGCACTTTGTCTGTTGGTTACTAATAATGAAATTTGATGAAGCGTGTCACAAGATAGGTGGCTAACAGGTGGCTACTGTGCTAAACTACTAGAATTTTGTGTACGTATGTGTACAAGTGCATATACCACTTCTTTGCTTTTCATTTACTGTATTTTGTTCTGACTTGGCACAGCTGGCCGTGTCTATCAAAGGTTTGAAGGTAATTGATGTGTGCTTAGCATTTGATGTGATGCTCCTGCACAGTAAAATAATAGCCCATGCAATGTTGCACAACAACATTTGACCCCATTTAAAAACTTGATACCAATTAAGTTGAATTTTGCACATTAATATTTTAGCAGGTTCTGTATATCTCTCTCTTTCCTCTCCCTCAATCTCATGGTGCATACTCACTGTGAAAAGAGACTGCCTAATGAAGTACTCACTTGGATAAAAATGGAGCAAACAGACACACTATGGCCCATTTTTATCATCGAAGTGTTTCATTTATAAATTTTATATAAAATATTTATAAAATTTGTACATTTGTAAAATATTTTTTAAAAAATTATATAAATAGTTATATTGTGGTGAATGATTCTGTGTACATTTGCCCATTATTGTTTAAACATTTTTGTTTCTTTAAGCAAGTTTGCTGAATTTGTTTGCAAGATAGAACTTCATGATGGTTTTCATGATAGCATCAACTGCAATAAATATCCAACTGACAGTGAAACAGAGAGTGGTTTGAAGATACAAATGGGAGAGAAGGGCTGGAGAAAAGAAAGAATCTGAATATATGATTAGTAAGTGAGTGGTCAAGTTGTAATTGACTAAAGAATGACTTTACCTGGGTGTGAGGGCTTGGGTAATAATCTAAAGTGCATGAGAGTGTATGTCAATGTGTGCGTTTGTCTGCATTACTTGTTCTGTTGCTGTTTTCTTTTGCTTGAGCTCTATCAGCGGGGGATAGTTGCTGCCTTCTTTGAAGCAAGCTCCAGTTTCTGCAAAATCAGATTCTCAAATCCCACTGCTCCTCTCTGCAATGCCAGTGAAAACACATACAAACACACACACTCCAGCTATAAGGCTTTGCTTTCACATACACTAAAGGACATGTCTCTTAGTGTCTCTTGCCCTGTGATTACAGATTTGTTCACCGTTACATAACACTATAGTGCATAATTTCATAGTTTTGATTTTCAGGGAGGGCATGGACTAATGCAGAGGTTCAACCTTTTGGAACAAAAGCGCCCCCAAGCCTCCCCTATCATGTGGGATGCCCAACTGCCCTGCAAGGTGTTTTTTTGCTCAATTTAAGCTTAAGAAACAAAGGGTATGGTACAGTTTTAATTGTTGGTCATAAATATGTTATTGAATTGTGATTTTAGAAAGTGATTGTAGAAATATTTGTCTTCCCCTATTCAAGTAGATGGGACTGTCTTGTATGTCTTGTCTTGATTGTCTTGTCCTGAGGCATTGCAAACATGGCGACGGAGTAAACCGACTACTGTAAATGGACTTTGTTTTTACTCCATCGCTTTGTTGGCTCTTCCCACTGTCGTTTAAACGAGCAGTCCCCACAATGCAACAGACCAGTTGATACTTTGAGGAAAGAGTAGCTTGTTCAACTCACAATACGACTGCGATAGCAGTAAGATGTCAGCCAAATGCTATTTTGTACCTGGCTTTGGAAAACAAGCGTCTTTGCACCGGCCTTATAAAGGATGTCAGAGAGAAATGGATTGCTTATTATTAATAATCATATAACCTAGTCATTATCATTATAGGGCACCTAGTCATGTCAATGCAGACTTAAATGCCAACTCTTTTGGACCAAACAAAGATACTGTTAGTAATGTAACATGCTATAAAGTAACATGCTTTTAAACAAACTGTTACAGTGTCCATAATATGTGATAGTAATCGTTGTGTGCAGTAAATGCATTATTTAGGGTGGAAACCTGTTTAAAATAGTAAACACAGCATGCTTTGTTCTGCGTTTACTTATTATTCATTCATACGCTCCCTTTAGGGGTAAAATCTGTAATCTTTGTATTCATGTGATTGTTCGAGTGTATGTGACATGAATAAACACTCAATGTGCTTAAAAGACTGTTTGATACACTGTATGTATGATTAAAACGGTGATCATTCAGTAATAAGTTATCATTAGCGTGTAGCGCCAGTGTCCATACATTGATTAGACTGTATAGTCACAAATGTGCTTTGAAACACCTTGCTATAGTGTCCCTAATCTGTGATAGTAATGTGATAGTGTTTGCAGTAAGTGCATTATTTAGAGTGGAAAACTCTTGTTTAAAAGAGTAAACACAGTGTTCACTTTTTATTCATTTATATGCTCCCTTTAGTGGTAAAATCTTTATTCTTTGTATTTATGTGATTGTGTGGGTGTATGTGACATGAATAAACACACAATGTGCTTAAAAGACAGTTTGATACGCTATATGTGTGATTAAAACGGGGATCATACAGTAGAGTGTAGCTTAAAGCCTTTAGCATGTAGCATTAGCGTGATGGAAACTTTGGTATCCCACACTAATTAGAAGGTATATAGTCAAAAATGTGCTTTATAACAGCTTGTTATAGTGTCCATAATCTGTGATAGTAACAGTTGTTTGCAGTAAGTGCATTATTTAGGGTGGAAACCTGTTTAAAAGAGCCTTCGTTCCCGGAGATCTGGGCCGACTTCAAGGCACCTAACGCGTTATAGGGAACGCGCACTGAAAAGCAGGCATGGAGCCCACAGTAGCCAGGGGTTCCCGGAGGCTCGCTATTTATTCATTTATATGCTTCCTTTAGTGGTTAAAGTCTTATTTGTTGTAGTCACGTAATTTATGTGACATGAATAAACACACAATGAGCTTAAAAGATGGTTTAATACTCATGCATGTACAATTAAAACTGTGATCATTCAGTAGAGTGTAGCTTTAGCGTGTAACATTGCTTGTCAGTCACAGAAGTGGGCGGAGCACAGAGACAATGGTTTGATAACACTGTAAAAGAAGATAATACATTACTTTTACTGCAAAAAAAAAAAAAAAAAAAACGTTTCTATTATTATTAGACTTTAGGGGAAAAAATAAAAAAGTAATTCATGCCACTCCCCTTTAATGCATAAAAAACATATGTAAATATAAACATACAGTGTGATGAATAATGTCATTATGTCAATACTGTAAATAAGTGAGTGAAAAAATGAACAACAAAATGTAATTTTGTACCTTTTAAATAACATCTGGAATAATGCTAAAACCTAATCATTTATCAGCTAACAGCATAAGTGAATGGGTTATTACACGAAACATGACAATGAAAGCAAAATAAATTGGGTAATAGAGTGTGTAAATGAGGATTTTCATTCCTCAGCAACATTTCTCAGTGATTCTCTTGCTTGGTGGAATAAACAAAGACCACAGCAGCATGGGGTACAACACAACCTGTAAAGTAGTCACCTATTTCACTGGACAATCCAGACCTAACAATTATGTAATTTCTAATCTGTAATTCTAAACTTCCAAAATTCTGTAAATTTCCCTAAATTTACTATAATACTGATACAATTCTAAAACCCATGTTTTATCACAGCCTGCACATCACACTTGACCTCTTTTATGTAGCCATACTCTAGCCCCTCCCCCCTTTATCCAGATTTCCACCCTCCCTTTCCTTCATCTTTAGGAGGAGACCAGAGGGCGGAAGGCATGCCAAGCTGGTCGACACTTTTAAGCAAAGATTAAAGCTCTTCCTTTTTAATCAGTTATTTGGCAAAGTGCTAAGTCTTTCCTTGCCTGCCACTGCCACAGATCAATTTTTAATGCTTAACTGTTCACAGTGCAGCCTTCTGACAGGCAAGAAAGGCAGTATTTACAAAGGATCTATTTACAAATTTTCTTGTGCAGAAAATCTGAGCGGGGCACAATTGATCACTCTTAAAGAATTTTAAATGACTCTTCTTTCACACACTGCGACCTCAGAGAGTCTGTGGCAGCCATGTGACTGTATATATACCAGCTCTTTGTTTATTTTTAAATAGTGGGAAAGAGTGGTGAAACTGAAAAACACCTGATACCAGTGTGCATTTTTTTAAGAAACTGCTCTGTTGAAAACAGTGTATGTATGCCCTATGATGATAAATTAATGAAGAAGTTTCGTACTTTTAGATATGCATGTTTTGTGAAGAATAAATTTGAACTGACGTGCTGAACATTTTGACTCAAAACTAGGCTACAGATGAGTTTAGAGTCAGTGTTGTAACTTATTTTAATTTGTAGAACCCCTAAGATTCATAAGAGTTGTTACCTGTCAGTTGTTACCTAAATGTACTGAAATTTTAATTACCACAGTCTATAACTCCATAATTTTCTTCATATAAACTCACCTGAAGCTTACATCAAATTTACCTCAACCAACTTCCTCTCAAGCAGTGTTCAGTCTCCAGCACTGCCTTGATCTCCATAAAACGACCTGGTTTCCTAAAGATCAATGCTCCATTACATGTAATCATTCTGCCGTGAGTCACAGTGGTGAAGAGATCAGCACACTGTTGTTTAACCTCTGTCCCCTTTGTGCAGGATGTATTTACATGATGCTCAATTATGGTCAGGAGAATTCAGAAGCTATGTAGGCAAGGCACCACCAAGAGATGTGTGGAACACAGGCAATAAAACATAGTAATGTAGTTCAGATATAACACATAATGTTTTTATAAGAAAAAGTGGTGTGTTTTAAAACAAATCTTGATCTCAAAAGCATATAAACAGCTGAAGTTTATCAGATCAATAGTGCTCTGTTTTATGAGGGTAAAAGTTTCATTATTAATCTGTAATTGAAGTTTATTTTTAAGTTTTATTTTATATGTTTACTTAAAGACAGTGTTGATTGTTGTGAGAGAACTGCAAATATTTTATAAGCATTAATAAGCTAGCCAGTTTTTATATAAATACTGTATATCTAATGCATTAATATCTGTGCTCTGTTTTAAAGAGCCTATGTTTATACACAAGCTAAATGTTCTTAATCTCTCTGTGTATCTCACCCAACTTCTTCCTGCAGGAAATTAATTATCCAAGCAGTGATGGGTTGTCAATGTTTGAAGCTTAGGCTGGGCCACACAACAAGGCTTTCAGTATGTAAGTGTGCTTGTGTGCGTGTATTTGCCACTGTAGTAGCTCTGTATGTGTGTGTGTGTGTGTGTGTGTGTCACCAATTTGTAGTGTGTTGTGGCCTGGCAAGATGACGGAATGGCTTCTTGATAAACAGAGAAGTGGTGCTTCGATTTCCCATCCAGAGCCATTTGAAAACACATGAGTCTCTAAGCCGGCAAACAGACTGGAGGAGACTGCTGCCCACAAATAAAGTAATACCTGCATATGTGTACCATTCAAATGTTTCACTTGAAAAAGTACATTAAAATGGACGAAACATAGTTGTTACATAGGTGTATAAATCCACAACATACACAATACCAGAGAACAATAAATATCTTGTTTTAAGTAAAAAAAAAAACAGTCTTCATGTCTATTGTTCAGACAGCAGGATAAATTTGTTTACATTTAACAGTTTGGCAGCATGTTTTCTTAGCTCGAACCCATGACCTTTGCGTTGCTAGCACAAGGCTCTATGAATTGAGTCACAGAAACACTATAAGTGAGCCGGTAACCAACGTTTTGCAAAATATCTTCTTTTGTGTTCCACAAAAATAAATAATCATGTACAGGGATTGAATGACATAAGGGTGAAAAAAATTATGACATAATTTTTATTTTTGGGTGAACTATCCCTTTAAGTGACATTTCTAACCCCGACGCACAACCTTTCTTAACACACAGCACACACTCACATAACCATCTACAACTTTCAAAAGCACAGATAATGTCAGATGACTGAATACCCCCCATGATGATATGGCTCCAAATATACAACTCTACATACTCGCACTCAGCAAACACATCTAAAGAGTAATGTGCAGCGTCACGCCTCTCAGCAACTCTCAGCACTTGAAAGACCTCCAACCGCACAGGGGTGTCAAAACTAGAGTTGGGGTGTTGAACTCTCCCTTTTTTTGATGAGAGTTAAGGAGATCAGGTTGCCAAGGCTGTAGTTTTAAAGCCCTACTTTCCATCTGCACTCATCAGCTGGAAAACAACTATCTTAGCTAAGCACTGGTGATCAAACGCCACAGTCTTCCGTTGTGAGCTATCAGGACATTTAGGCTAATAGGATTGGAAGCCCCCAGGTGAGCTGAGGGTGCTCTTTGAGTGCTACCGATTAGCCACCAGCTAAAGTGTATGAAGACCTGTGGAAGTAATTTATAAGTGCCAAGAAGCTTTAAGGAAGACAGACAACTTTCCCTAGCTTAAGTTATCAAATTATTCATGAAAACAAACGATTTAAAAGAAATCATATTTATATTTCTAGATGATTTGTGTGTCTACAATAAAGAAATAAAATTTAAATTAATTCAGATTACTAAAATTATTATTTAGATTTTTGAAACACAAGAAAGTGGCATGATTTTTTGTATGATTAGCAACACAACATTGTAAAGAACATACTGGCTGTTTTGTTTTCCCAAACAGATTATGATTAATGGAGCCTGATCTCGCGGGAATTCACACGTATTTTACAAGTTGGCTAATTCATACGAATTCGTACAATGTAACTCGTACAAAACATAACATTACTAGAAAAAAAGCATCTATAAAGCCCCTCCTCCTAGTCTCTGGGCAGACAAATCGTACTGAAACGTACAAACGAGATCGTACAAATTTATACGAATTAGCCAACTCATTTAAGCAAATTAGTTTGTATTCTAAAGACTAAAAACACTTTTAAATGGCAAACTCTTGCTGTGTAATTAACTGTTATAACCGCAGACACAACACGAAATAGATATCTTAAAATGAATGCTTTTTTTATTTCCCACTTGAAAACAACATTGGATCTCAGAATTAGCATGACAAGATTGTAACACTATGTTTTGCCTAATATGTGACTAATATGTACCCTTGTGTTGTCATAGATAAATATCTGACAAAGAAGTACTTTCACTTTGGTATGTACTTTATTTGTAAACTCAGTGAGGTACATGTATACAGTTCACAATAACATACAGGCCTACAATATACAAAGGAATGTTAGGGGTGCATGATGCTAGCATGTTTTAGTGTCACGCCAAATACATTTTAACATGATGCTAACATGTTTTTGCATGATGTTAGCACATTTTAGCACTTTGCTAGCACAAGTTTAAATTGATCAGTATGTTGGCTTGACAAATAATACGAAGAAAAAGAAGAAGGAGAAAAAGAAGAAGTATGCAGAAAAACAACAACAAGCACCACTAATAAGCTGTTGAATTAAGAAGTGTTTACATTTATTCATTTAGCAGATACTTTTATCCAAAGCAACTTACAAGTGACCAGTGGCATACTGGGAGCAATTGGTGGTAAGGTGTCCTGCTCAAGGACATGTGCTGGGAATCGAACAGACGAAAGCAGCAAAAAAAAGCAGCACTGACTCATACGCATAAAAACATAAACATGCACACACATACAGCAACACATGCACAATGACACTGCTGCAAATTTATTTCACAACTAGGCTCAACAGTTAGATACACAGTAATTACATTGTGTGCTCTGCACAGTGACAGAGTTTACCTTAGTCAGTGACAGCCTGGCTCAAAGTTAATTGTTTTTAAATTTTGGAATGATATATGGATAAAAGCTTGTGTATGACAAAAGAGAGTATGTGTGTATAAAAGCCACCTAAGACTCTAGTGAGGGCTGCAGACTTTCATCACGTAGCTTTATAAGCAAAGCTCATTCAGTGCAGTAATGTGGAAGCGTCTTACACAAAATAATGCTTCTTCTGGAAACATACACATAAAACACAAACATATTCTCAAATGTTCAATAGGCTGTAAAAATGACTTTCCTGAAAAGCTTGAACAGGCAGAAATCCAGCATTTCTTTAAGTATCCCACTTACATACACACTTATACACTTGTTTTTTTTAGCTAAAAGGAGCTGTAGCTGCTTTTTCTGTAGCTTTATATATTATTTTTTTCTTTTAATGTAAAATTATGACAGAAAAATAATTATGTAATAAAATACCACAACAGTATAGTTGGCTTTCAGATTTACAGTTCACACCTCAATCTCTTTAAAGCGTGCCCAACACTAACCTGAATAAGTAACGTGCTAAGGATGCTCAGTCGACACCCCGGGACAAAGTAAGAGTAGCAGCCCACCATTTAAAGTGTAATCCATACCAGATTACACACTCACTTAGAGCTCTTTATTGATGCTTTCCTGTGGAATTTTCCAGAAACAAACTGAACCCTGATTAAAACCGTTTACCCGGAACTATCAATTACAGTGTCAAAGTAGCCTAATGTAGACCAGACATACTCCATGGTGTAGACATCTCTGCTTTCTCATCCAGCCAAGAATACCACATGCTTCCATCTAAACTCATTTTAGACCACTGTTTCACAGGGTCTGTCAATTTAAGTGTGCCACTAATAAATTTATATTTACTGCCTTTGCACTGAAGTATAGGTAAATTATGGCACAATAAATGTGGCATTGCCTTTGAAACGCTCTTCTCAGTGATGATCTTAAGCACTGTATCGTAAGCAATTTTCCAAAGTGAGTTACAGTATTTTCATACAGGTTTTATTGCACATTACTATAACTTAACCACATAAATGTTCAACATAAAGGGGAAATATGTGGCTCTTAATATCCAGTATTTTATCAGATAAGAAACATTTTTACAAACCTGCCAAAATGCAAGAGTTGTGGGACAGATGTGGCAAAGGATTCAAAAATGTTTATCGGTTTGATTTTAATTATAATAAGATAACAAAGTGGACACTTCTGTTTTTTATCAATATACATTATGTATGTATATTGATATGTATATATACATTTTCATCATTATACAATGTGTATGTGTCCACACAAATCTACACTTTAAATGCACATGCACTACATTTGCAGAATAACCTACAGACTTTGATTAATGGATAAAGATTCATAAATAGGACTTAAATTAAGCCTTGTATATAATGACAAAGGAGAAATTAAAAGCTGTATCAGGGGTAGTGTTTGGTGCTGCTCCAGTTGCCAATCTCCAATCTAAATTGAAGGCTTACTTATCACTTTTCACAATATCATGACTGTTTTAAGTGTGTGTGTACTGTATGTTTTTAAGCTGTAAAATACCAGAACCTATAGGATGCCACACAAAGAATTTGACAATTTGAACTAAAAGGCCAAGGATTATGTTTTCCTCCTCAACAACAATCACGAAAAGGTCAAGTCAATCTACAGCTAAACATGTCTCATAAGCAATCCATAAGGAATCTTGTTTTGAATAATAATTTTATAGATCACCAAAGACATAAACACAGCATATTAAAAAAACTGATGTTCAGCGAATTGAAATGTCCAAATCCAATATGTGAGTATGTTGGGGTAATGAACTGCTGGCATTTTCTATCGAACTGTGTGACTGTTGAAAACACAAACACGCACACACACAAACACACACATGTGGCATAATGGCATGTGGCATTTGACATAACTTTTATACTATACAAACTGTATATTTTATCCCCTAAACCCCAACCTTCTCTTTTTCTTAACCTTTACAGACCCCTTCCTGCCTTTACAGACCCCTGTTTTCTACATTTTCAAATAAGCATAATTTATTATGTTTAATAAATAATTTTAATGCACTGCTGGCCAGTTGCCACAATTTGGGTGGTTAAGATATTTGCCATCCTTTTGCACAAACCATCATTCATCAACCAGTCCCAAAACTACACAGAGTTTATGGATAACAGCTCGTGGGCTCCATCTAAACAACATAGATATAGTATAGATACAGCCAGGTAAAGCTATAGAGATAATAACAAACAGCCCTTTGACCAAGAGCCCTGCTGAAGTCTCTTTTGCTTTCTTTCATGCCTCACCTCTCCTGTAATACATTATGCCAAATTTGAATTAATTCAGACAAACCTGTTTTTTATAGCTGGGATACAAGAAAAAGATCTATGTGTGCACAACCCATAGAAAGCAGTTTTAAAATATGCATTGTGCTCGCAAATGACAATGTATGACACACAGCCCAGCTAACTGCCTGGCTTCTACTTAAAGAATTGTCATTTGGGGGAAATAAATTTCACTAACAAGACAAAGTCAATGTTTCCCTGTTTTACTACAAAGGTAGCGTGGCTGACGACACTATGTCTCATCATTGCCCTACCTGCAGACAGGATAAATAATGTGCATACATCATAAATCTGTATGAAAGGAGAAGCTCCATTAGTAAGGATTCTACCTCTCCAGGAGCAAGTGGATGTATTAAGATAATTTTCAAGGTAATTTGTCAGGCGGAGCATTGGCCATTGTCAAAAAGAAAAATTATAACTGAGATCTCTTAAATGTCTCAATTGTTTCTCTTAGTTGGATTATGTGAAGCTTAAATTTTTTCACATTTGAGAAACAGTGTGCAGAGTGTAGTACTTTCAAATATGTCTTCAATAGAGTTTCATAAGAGGTCTCAACAAAGCCTCAAACTGTGCTCCAACACCAGTCTTTAATGAAAAGTTAGATATGAACTCATCACTCAACATTTCTTACCACAATTTGCATAAAGTTAAACATTTCTCAAAGATGGGTGCAACTCAATCAGCTCCCTTGTTCTGTAGTCAGGGCACGGCCTGTTATAAGGGATGTCTTATTCGCAAAATTCTTCCAGATACAGTAATATCCAATGCAACCTCACGGAAATGTGTACATATTTTCCGAGTTGGCTAATTCGTATGAATCCGTGCGATCTCATTTGTATGTTTTAGTATGATTTATTTTCTTCTCAGTGACGTTAAAGTTAGGGAAGGGGCTTTATAGATGCTTTTTTTCTAGTAATCGTAAGTTTTTGTATGAGTTACATCGTACAAATTCTGACGAATTAGCCAACTCGGAAAATACGTACGAATTCCCATGAGATCAGGCTCTAATATCCATAAAAACACACAAATTATAAAATACATTTTGTTATAGAGTACACACTATATTATTGCAAGTCTTCAAAACATTAGGAAATTATCCATTATCAAATTATATGTAAGATAGAAATAATATATAATTGTCTGTGGGATTTTAATCAGACTTTTATTAATAGTACTATTTAGTATGTGTCAATTTATGTAAGATGTACATTAGTGACAGTAACTGTAATAAAAAAATAACGTGTGGGATTGTAAACGGATTGTTGTATTTACATTGTACGTAAGTGCTATGTATCCTAAAATAAACTTAATTTGTTCAATAAATCCAATGTCCTATTTATTAGTAATTTATCAAAGCATACGAGGAATACAAGGAATACGATTCCTAATTCAAGCATGGGATCATTGCACCCTAACTTTGAAAAATGTAATATCACACACTTAATTTCAAAAAGTACATTATTTATATGGTATTTATTAATTTCATTGGTTTGGTGTAATTAATCACACATTGTGGTAATCATATGTTACTTTAGGAGCTTGAAGTGTATCATTATGTGCATTTATGGCTTTTGGGTCAAAGCTGCTACAACTTGAGGCTTGAGCTTTTTAGTCAAGCTAAGTAGAATTAGCTAAACTTAAGCATGTTGGTTTTTAGTCAGGGTTAATGAATGCAGCTCTGACTGTCTCTGCAGCTGTCTTGGGCAGCATGAGTAGGCCCAGCCACTGCATCTGTGACTGGGAGTGCAGGGTTGTCTGGAGGTGCACCATTCTAGTCTCATCCTGCCCTCAGATCCCCAGCACAGATGGTTCTAGCTGCAGCTGGCACAGCATGGTGCAACACCTGACAGCACCCTACACACACACGCAGACACTTAGACATATTGATTTTATATACTGAACAGACTGTATATTCTATGTAAAAATGCACAAAGGTTTGTATAGGGGTTAGGTTTAGGGGTAGGGTGAACTGTATAAATTGTACAGTTTGCACTGTATTATGTATAATTGTTATTGACATCAACATTATGGAGTCTAAATACCTTTGCTTGTGAGGTTGCTTGAAAATCAGATAAGTGCGGTCTGTGGAAATGTGTTTACTCTTGTTTGTTTTAGTACCACAGTTGTCAGAAAATTCAATTGAATAGGTGTGATAAATGGGAGGTAAATGGTTTTTGAAAGAGTTAATTTATTCCTATTTCCTGTTTTAGCTGGTGCGGTGACCCCGGAGTCAAATTCTCAGCATGACAGAGATGTGACTCCCAACTCCAGCATAATTTGAATTCTTTTCCCCTCACTCATGTGATGTTCTCCACCTCTCTGATACGATGAGATTTTTATCTTTAATGCTATTATGCGCCTGTAATAGTTTTATAGCTTGTCTGGTTTACATTGGCAGAAAATGGAGAGTTTACTTTGTTTTTTTCACTTTTTGTGTTGCAACTGATATAAACTGATCTTCATCAGTTAAAGATGCAATATCACCATCAACAATTTTCAGCAGCCTTTTAAGTAAAGGTAGTGTTATCTCAAAGAAAAGACAGGCACCATTTCACTCTCTTTATTTTTTGTGCTGTTGACAAGTGTTGTGTTGGGTTGGCTCAGTGGGAATGATTACAGTGGGTGTCTTAATCAGGAGGCACTGGTTTCCTGGACCCTAGGGGCCCTACGCTACTACATTTTCTGTCAGGACATACTGAGAAACAATCAATCATTTTGGGATTCTCTGACAACTGGAGGAGGTTCCGCTGTTCCAAGGTAAGAGCAAAAGAAAGAAAAAGAGAGAGGACAGTGAGTATGGGCTGCACCTGGGCTATGAATATAAAATGACTCTTGTTAGAAGTCCAAGATTAAGGAAGGACATGAGCAAGCAAGGCCACGTCGACCTAGGTTACAATTTATGTCAATTTATGTCTGTAATTGGACTACACTTCAACCTTTTATTCATTTTATCAGATAACTAATGACAGGGTCAATTTTGTCACATTGTAAAAGTGCCATGCATTTAAAGTTGGAAGTGTTCAGGAAATGATGAAAACAAACCTTATAAAAACTTAGGACCCCTTAAGGGGCAAGAAATTGTGTTGCCTAATTTTGGGGGAAACACTTTAAGACAATTGTGATGAGCCAAGGTGGATAATGCTTTTTATCAAAGAAAACAAAGGGCACACAAGAAAGCTCCATGCCTATTTCTCTCATTCTATATCTAACACTTTACAAGAGCAAATCTCAACCATCACAAAGAGGATCTGCTCTGGCGTTGATATGCAGCAGGAGAGTTAAGGCAGGCAAACTGCCTATCCCATAAATGTGATTTATATTATTTAAAAAGTTGTGCATTCTTGGCACACTGTAAGCAATATTATGTGCTCAAAGGGAGGCCTATGTCTCATCTGAGAAAGCGTTTAATCACTAATAGGTGTATGTTTGCATAGGAGTTTGCATGTGTAGGTGTATAAATGTGTGTGTGGGTGCGTGTGTGTGTGTGTTTGTTACAGCAGACTTTTTATTTTAATTTTTAGGTCTTTCCTCTCACCTCTTGGCCAAGGTCTATATATTCATATTACCTAAAATAAAACAAGCAAACCGTTTACAAGTATCACTTGCAATAAGCCAGAGTTAGGCTGGAAGATCCAACACATAAGATGTATCTATGACAAAAGAAATGTCGGCATAGATCAAACATATGTTAGTCCCCCTGGATCGTCTGCTTGCACATGACTGCAAACAATGCAGTACTAAAAATCTCAAGAAAGATGAGAGCGATCCAACTCTCGATGAAGACCATCAATCACTGACTGTGAGCTCTTATTATTAGTTAGAGTAAAGCTGCACACTATTATTTTATGGACATTATAAGCTAAAATGTTGTGTGGACAGGATAGGTCTGCCTATGATTAGGGTCTGCCACCTTCCTTAACATTTAAACATTTTAACATTTAAATTTAAAACATTTAAATTAACTCATTAATCATGTTTTTTTACTAATGGTCACTGGAGAGAGCTTGTGTTACAGTGTTTAGTTCTGCAAAGAGCTTGTTAGGCACAAGTTTAATGTTTCAGCTAACAAAAAAGACTCAATTGGGTTCAGACCAGCCATGGAATCTCAAAGTGTTCACATTTCACATGAAGATGTGTGACTTTACAACCTTTTAGAGGGTAGGTGTGTTTTAACCCTTAAGAGACACAGAGGGCACTTTCACAGACTAAGACAACTACTGCAAGTTTTGGAGAAAACTGAAAACAATGGGAAAATAAAAATGGGAATAGCAATCTCAGTTGGGATCTTTTTAAACTTAAATGTCTCTCCTCACTAGTGATGAGAATAAATTAGGCTAAATACAAATGCAGAATTAAGTTTTCACAATGTTTTTTAGAAAGAAATATATTTTTCTATATTTTCTTTTTCTGTATAGCTTTATAAGAAAAAGGTTTAAAATAATAACAAACCACACTATATGTGAGCTATAGTAAAGACGTTTATTTTATACTTTAACTTCACGTATTTGTCTTATTTGATCCTTAAATTATTGAATTAACATACCTGACTATGATATATCTATGATATATGAATTAGTAATGTATGGTTTTGTATGAACATTTAAAACATTACTGAAAACTTAATAAATCTCCTGAGCCATGAAACTAGCAACCTCAGAACAAAAACATTTTCCTCATTTTATTTTTTTAGTTTAGTGGTGACTAAGCTTTTAAAAGTAGTTCAATAACATATGCATCAAATTTGGATGACTCAAACACAGTTCTGTCCAAAAAGCTATTTTAAATGCACATATAGGACTGTGTTATGACACATCTCAGAAATGGGCAGACATATATTGGGTCCTATGGCACAGCCCATCACGCTTGATGCAGAACAGGCTTTAGAAGGAAAGTGGAATTATGATTTCTTTTTTGGGGTAAAGTACAAGGCAAGCCATTTATCAAAAATGTAGACCCGCAGCCTGCCTCAGCACTGTCATAACACACAGACGTGGCCGTAAAACCCAGTAAAAAATATAACGCCATACAACAGACCATTGCAAGTTATTATTTCCCTGTCTGTGGACAATAAAAACCAAAACAGATAGAACAACAGATGAAACAACTTTATTAATTCATACCTCTTCTGGTCTTCCGACAGATGACCTTGTGAGAGTGTTAGTAATAAGGTACGTTTCACCTAGTGCAGAAACAAGCAATACTTGTGACTTGTAGATGTAGTATGCATGCAGATGACTTAACATCCGGCTGTGCACTGTGTACATGTGTAAATGAATGAAAATGTTCAGAACAGCATACTAAAATACTGCTGTACATATATTTTTGTATAAAATATATGTGCAATGTCAAATGTGTGCAGTATTCCCAATTTTTGTATGTATGGGAAACCAAGTTGACCTACTGCATAAGTAAAAAAAATAAATAAAACATAGCTCCTGTACGAAATACTGTATCCCATGTGTGTGGAATGTATGTTTGTGCATAGCAGTTTGGAATATTACATTTTATACTTTTTCCATAAATTTCATTATATATATATATATGTATATGTAATCATATATCATATAAATTGTGTGTGTGTATATATATATATATATATATATATATATATATATATATATATATATATATATATATATATATAATGTCATCTAGCATTTGACCCAAGTTCTCCAGGGAAATGAATATATTTTTACTGACCAAACTCTCCGCAGGTAGGAAGAAATATAAAAATATAAGAGAACCCCGTAACCATAGCAACAAACAAGGAGTATATGTCAAGCCAGCATCACTAAATTACCCATTATAGCAGGCAGGAAGACAAGCAGAGCAGTGGGCAGGTCACTGCAGGCTAATGGACAGATAAGAAGGCAAACACACAGACACAGGCTGCAACGCTTTTAATAACGGCGTCCTTCCAAAACTATATCCTTATGAATGCCACAGACGAATGTGTTTATAGGACTTCCCCTCAGAGGGACACATGCATTAAAACCAGCTCAAAAAGAGAGAAAAAGGAAACCAGAAAGGATAGAAAGAGGGAGTGGCTAAGCAAATGAGAGAGAGAGAGAGAGAGAGAGAGAGAGAGAGAGAGAGAGAGAGAGAGAGAGGAGAGAGGAGAGAGAGAGAGAGAGAGAGGGAGAGGGAGAGAGGGAGAGGGAGAGAGGAAGGTTCTAAAAGGTACACGGTTCATGCTGTTAGCTGCCTCTTTTATTTTCTTCTGACACAGGAAGGTCTAAATGAATGAATGAAATAATACATAAATATATAAATAAGTGCAGGCACTAACTATGCAGACAGCACATTTGCAGTGGATATAATTAGCAGGCTGAGGAGTGCAGGGTGTCCTTGGGGGGGAGGTTCTGTGATAACTGCTTTCTCTTGTATGAGGCTTTTATTTAAGAGTGTTAAAGAAAGCTAGCACATCTTCATTTTGGCCTTCAACCAGGCTTAATTCAGCCTGGGCTGCAGTTTCCAGCATTTTCTTTCATAGGCTAAAAAAGGGAAGTTGAGGGAGCGACAGAGTCTTCAAGAGTGGCCAGCAGTCTATAATGAATGCGGTTATTAAATTGTTTCAGCTGTAAAAGAGGGGCCCTATTCTTATGCTATTATAAAGAGATCCATTTATCCCCACTGATCGTCCCCGTCTTAACTCTCCCCCTCTCACTTTGATCAGCGAGCACATTGCTGATGTGTCCCATTCAATAGTGAATCTGGGGCAATTTTAATGCCTTTTTACCTCACCACTGCTCCATTTCCTCTCTCTCTCTCCTCTCTCTCTCCCTCTCTCTCTCACTCTGTTTAAAAATGGCTGTTAATTATCAGTGGAGTTTAAATGTCTTCCGTGACCCAGAAATGCAGATTGGAGAGGAGCGGGATAAGACTATATGGTTCTAAGCATCTCAACGTTTCAAACTCACAATCAAAAAAGCTACTAAACATGGCCTCTGAGGAATCCTCTGACCTTCAGCAATACAAAAAGAGTTGTATGACAGATGTTTCATTCAGCTCATCTTCTCCTCATCTCATCTAAAGCAACATGTCTACACAACAATAAAAGCTGAATCTAAGTGTTGAACATTAAACAAATGAAGGTTAATAATCAATGTTTTATATATACTCCTTTAAAATATTGTATGACAGAAATGAGACTTGCTAGGATTTTAAAAGAAGACATATTTTTTTGTAAACAATATGTACTAAAAAAAATTGCCAAATACAATGAGAAGTATTTTATCCATAGTTATTTAAGTTATTACGTTATTATACATAAGTCAGTGAAATGCTACTTAACTGCATTTAACATTTATTATAACCAATTCAACCCTCTCACTGAACAATGTCATGTTTGTTACGTTTATTTGAGATAACATGCGATAAAATGTTTGATTAAAACATGTTAGACATTTTTCATCTCCAAACATAAAAAGTTATTTCTCTATGCGTCTAGCTTTCTGTGAGGCTAATGACTTATGACCTAATGAGCTAGTCAAATTGTTACAAGACCTGTGCTGTCTTACTAGATACCGAAACAAAACATGCAAAATGTGAGCCAACACTAAAAATAAATAATTTAGCTATAACATTTTGCTTTAAGATAATTTTTTCTCTCATTAAGACACAACCAAACCCCCTTTGAACATTTCTGTGGCTTCTTGCAGGGCAGAATAAGGTTAAAACGTTGACCCTCTTGAGCAAAGGAGCATGCGAAAAACTTGCTAATTATGTGTTCATCTCCATGGAGGCCCATAACAGAGCTGATTGTGAGTAATACTTTACAGTGCAAAGCATGCAGCAGTTTGCCTGAAGCAAGAGCAGAGAGTGAAGGCACTGCGGTCAAGCCCTTTTCTCCCTGATATCAATCTAATGAGATAACCAGCACATGCAAATGAATCCATTCTCTAATCTTCTTAACGAGCACTGATACTCATCAGCTATCTGAGACAAACATCAAACACACTCACACAACACCAGTGAGTGAGTGAGAGAGAAAGAGAGAGAGAGAGAGAGAGAGAGAGAGAGAGAGAGAGAGAGAGAGAGATCCCTCCGAGTATTATTAACCCTAAAGAATGTGAAGCATTCCAAATGGTTAAAGAGGCAACTGCTGGCCAACAGTAAACAAGATCTGAAACAACACAGCTGCCCTAAGCTCGGCTCACTTCCTGGCACCTCTCAACACATATATCCAAAACCACTGAGTAGAGAATACCTATGTTTGTGTGTCTAGTGTATCTCTCTACATCGCCAACATTCATCTTTTTACTTTGGGGTAATAAAACGGACAAACTCGCCAGTGGGCCTGTAGTGTTGTTAGGAGCTATGACTGAAAACATGATTTAAATTGTATTATAAGCATGACAATCTGCTCATGCAGGTGACAATAACAAATCAAATATATAGAAACTGCCTATCAAAGAAAACCTCTGATTGAAATAGAACAATATCTGTATGTAGCTATATGATTCATGTAGCTCATATGCTTAATAGTATGTAACCTTTACGGTCTTTTCACTGATGTCATTGCCAGATTAGACCCAAGTATTAGAAAATGTCATTTGCACACCATATAGCATCTTGTAAAGACTGGAGGTAAATCGTGTGCCAGTCTTAGCCTCAGGTAATCTTTAAGGACATTGCCTCTATGTCTACAGGGCTAGTCATCCACAGAAGTGATCTTTGTTATAACGTCAGCGTCTGTGTGACCTTTCATCCCCCTCCCTTCTATGGGACCTGAGACACTTCTCTGACATTTAAAGCTAAGCCGCCTATTACAGCCGGTACACACTTCTTAGCACCAAGGGGTCAAACTCCAATACAAAATTCCCCTATCCATATCTATTAATTAGTGGAGAGCATGTTTACTGACTGCATACTGTACACGGCAATCTTTCATTTATATCACAGGACCATGTGTGAGAAACATCTCATGTTCCCTTACCTTTGGTCACTAGTCAGTTAAGATGATGCTTTTTTGGTAAAGAATGTAATCGAATATTCACGATGCAATAGCCCATATAAACCTATAAAATAATAATACAGACTTAGATTGCTTTTCACCAATAATGAAGTTACCTGTCTAGACACCATGTAAATTCTGCTACAAATAACAAATAAAATATCACAAAAAATCCTCATGAAGATTTCACCCTCAAAGCTCTCAAACACACAGCACTACATTAAAATATGGCATGCCTCCAATTGTATTTGTCAGTAAACAAAACAAACATAATAGTATTACTTATTTGAAACAGTAACTTGTACATTAAGGTGCAGTCATCCAAGTCATGTAAATATGTACTGTATGATACAAACGAACTGGTAACATGTAATGCAGTATGAAAGTTAGATGCGCATTATAGTGTGTGTACTAGATGCACATATTGACATGTATATTCCTCGAGGCATCAGTGCCTTTGATTCAGCATGGCTTTACATCAAACCACACACAACAAAATGGGGAAACACTATCTAATCCTCTTCTTTTCTCTCTCTCTATCTTATTCTTCCTCTATTGCTATTTCAAGAAGGAGCTTGGACCAGCTTGGACAATCCCCACAGGAGCTGGAAAAATGCTGGGATTCAGAATCCAGCTCATTTTTTCACACAGAAAGTGTGGGAGAAAGAAAGAGATGGTGAAGGCTAAAAAGGACATTTCTAGTGTCATTTCACATCATCCAAATAAAATAACATAGAAAAAATATCCTGTGAAAAATTCCCCTAGTTCTGGGAAATGCTCCCAGAATGAATGGAGAGTTGAGATAGTGTGTGTATTAGCCAGGCCTCTGGAGCTTGTCCAAGACAGATATTTAGAGTAGTGGATATGGAGGATGTTGGGATTGAAAGAGCAGTGAATGAACATCTAGAGGTGAGAGAAGATGTTGGTGTCACAGAGAATTTCATCCTGGTGACACAGTGCAGCAGGATTACTGGTAGCCTACTTCCCTGATTCTTGAATAACTACACATGACTGACGTGTGCTTTTATGTGTGACCCGTGTTTGTACTATAAAAATAAGATAAACCAACTTAACAAACCAACTTGCCCTATTGGCCATATTATGTAAATCTAAATTTAATCAATTTGTTAAAAAAAGGATTAAAGTAAATAAAAGAATATCTATAAATAAATATGGCTATGCATTTTTATTTATGGAATATGTATGAGACAGCAATATTGTATTTAGTGGTCTCTAAGGATGACAGAAAAGTAACGCTCCTATTTGACAAATGACAAAGTGATGTAAGAGTACTCTTTGCTTCTTAACAACCTGCGCTTTTACATTTTAAAATAAGCCTTATTTAATATGTTTAATCATCACCAGTCCACACAATGTAGGTTGTTAAGAATTTTACTATTATTGTGTTTAAGCCCTCACACAAACCTTTTTGCATTATTACATTTTCGAATGAACGTTATTTAGTGTGATCTACAGTGTATTCAGAAAGTATTCAGACCCCCTTCCCTTTTTTCAGTTTTGTTATGTTGCTGCAGCCTGATGTTTCAATCATTTAAATTAATTCAAAGTAAAACAATAAAAGGGTTCGGTCAAAAAGTTTGTGGAAAGAATAAGCAGTCATAAATTCTTATTAAAAGCTGAGGTACACTGTCTTATAAATTATAAAGGGTGTTCTAAAATCCATAGACTGGTCAATCATGTGCTATAAAATTTTTGACTATCACACATAGTTGGACATTCAAGGCCACAAATACTATCTTCCGGAATCTCTATAATGTAAACTGTTCCAGCCAGACAGCTATCATTTAAACTCTATCGCTGTGTCTGTTCACATTATGTGTTACTATGAAAGCAAATGTCCCTCGCTGCCACTACATACCACAAATCCCCTCCGAAAATCATCCAAATTGTTCTTTTTTCATCCAATAACATCTTAATTAGGTCTTTTCCAGGGCAGAAATTGACTGAATTAAACTATCCTGTGCTGCTGTACAGGTGCCTTTTCCCCAAATACACTAAACAGCAAAACATCAATATGATTTTGACTGCTTTATGTTTATGTTTCCAGGTCTGGAAGCACATACCAGCAACACATGCAAGTCTTTTTACTTAGCTGTTTGTCATGCAGTGCTGGCTTTGGACATTGGTTGTCCTTTAAAGCTTCTCATAGATCGGGTTTCATTTATAAATAATATGATTATTAAAAGATTGTATAAATAAAAATTGTTCACATAACTATGGGCAAAAAGTTGGAAAAATTCTTGGAAAGAAAGAAAGAAAGAAAGAAGGATAGAAAAAAACTAGAAAGAAGGAAAGAAAGAAAAAAGAAAGAAAATAGAAAGCATTCAACTCACAGTGTGATATTAGAGCTACACGCCCAGCTGATTCTGGACCTCTTATGGGCCCAGTGGGGGGTGTCTTTGTAAGAGTGAACGAGGGGGCTGGCTGTTGTCATACCACCTTAATAGTCACTTGAGGGGCTGAAAAGGGCCTGACTGTGTCCGCCTCCCCTGGGCTTTAACTGGGGCTAAAGTATCTGAAGTGGATTGTAGTCACACTATAGGCTACAAGATAGTGAGGTGAGTTTTATAATATGAGGGAGAACTGATGGACAGATTTTATGCTACCCTAACCATGTGTCATGTATGAAAGTGTTTACAGTAGACAACAGATATATACTACAGCAAATTAGTATTTCTGTGTTACCTGTAGAACAGTATTCATTAGCATTCCTGTTTATTTTGAGAATTGTAGGAATAGCACAGGTTTACTATTTCCTATTTCCTAATGAAATGTAGTTGTTCCAACTTATTTTTAATAGTTTAATTGATTTAAAATTATGCATTAATATTGCACATAATTATACATTTAGATAATTTCCTTTATGAGAAAGCTTTTTTAGGGTAACCAAACAGACTTTGGCAGATGCTGTCCTGACGATGGTACTGAATAAAAAGTCTTAAAAGTACACACAAGCAATATAGCATAGTTAGAACAGATTCAATCTTACCTAATTTGTGTTTTTCCCTTCTGGAATTATAGCTATTATCAAAAGCATTAAAAAAGCTTGATCTCAATCTTTACATTTGTTTTAATTGAGAGCGGTTTTAGACAACACAAATGGAAGCAGTCTTCCTCAATGCAAAAAAGGAACAGCAATCTTAACTACCAATGGGATTACAAACAGAGATCTGGTAAGTGAGTTACAGTGGTCGAGTAGAAATGCATGCTAATGACCAAATTGTTCTGAACATGTAAGAGTATGAGGGGGCTCTCTGCTATGGCTCATTTAACGCCATGCTCCATTCATTTAGCCACATTTATCTCACACTTTCTGACACTGACTACTTCCCTCCTTCCTATATGGTCAGTGTTCACACTGGCTGTTGCCTCTTCCTCAACATAACCATTAGTCTCATCTTACATAATGCTGTTTTTTTGTTTAAGGGGTATGGTAGTTTAACTTCTGTATGCTTAAATGTTTACTAGCTATTAAAACTATGATTTTAGGCAGGATTATACAAAACATCTGCCACCAATGTATAATAAATTATATTAACATTAGTGTATTTGCACTTTTTATTACATTTTTTACAGGAATATAAACCTTGTGACAGGTAGTACAGTACATATAGTTACCGTTATTTCTTAAAGTTTATACACATTTGTTACATTCAGAATTTGTAAGGTATGCTAACATATAAACGCATGGGAGAATTCTGGTGGATGCCAAAGTAATCTGGAGAAAAAGCAGAGGAAAGGGAAAACAAACTGAAATCCCCCTCCTCCTTGCAAAGTGTGAAAGTCTCAATAAACCCATCAGTTCCAATAACAGAGCAGCATGAGGAGAAGAATAACAGGAGAGAGGAGGAGGGGAAGAAGCACATGACCTCTGACAGAATAAACCACTCATTCACTTTAAAATGTGGCCTGCACACTTGCTCTTCATTGCTGTTTTTATTCACTAATAAAGTAAAATTTGGGGTGTGCATTTAGTGTTTAAAGGTTTCAGTTTTAGGTTTGGCATACATTTTACATTTTAGTAGAGTGACTGTATATCTATTTTCAAAACAATGCAGTTTTTCTTTTTCTTTCCAGTAACTATGTAGCAGTGTACTGGTAAAAATGCTACATCTATTACAAAATGTAATTCCTCAACTGGTACAACGTTGTGTTTGATCCCCAGGGAACATGCATTAGCAACAATGTATTGCTTAAATGCACTGTAAGTTGTTTTGGAATTAAAGTGTCTGCTAAATGCATAAATTAATGCATTAATTGGATTATGTTTTACAATGTATAGCGAACTAAAGCAATAATGTTTGATAATCAATTAATGCATAATAATGATTATAATCTCATAAAAACATATCTGAAAACATATTTTTTCAAATAAATGTTTGTATTACCTTTTGTGTTAGTAACAGTAGATAGTATAGCAGAGTATAGCATTTTTCCTGTAACACTAGTGCTACACAGTCTTTGACCAAACACATACAATTATATTCTCGCTCTCTCTTTGGTTCACTCTTATTGAAGTATTACACTGTTTTGAACTGATGCCCAAAGGAAACCACATTTATTTAATTTCTTGAGAGAGTCTTAATACTATAGTTATGTAGGTGTCACATCTGGCTTGTTTAATACAGCTATGCTACAGACACACTCTTAAGGGGGCCTCTCAAGCTTGTTGCTTGTGCGGTGCACAGTTTTTACAAACATTCACACTTGACCGAAGCCCTTGGATTTAGCCTGCAGCCCTTTAGAGAAAACACAGAAGGCAGAACTAAGGTGTGGGGGGTGGGGAAATCAGTACTATCCAGTAGGGTCAACTAAATGAGGGGTGGGATTAGAGGGAGGCATGGCCCAAAGGATTGATTTAAGAGGCCACACCATAAAGAGTTCATGTTTCTGTAAGATGCAAACATGCAAAATATAATACACCGCATGTGTCTAAGGACCCAATTCTTTTTCTTTATTTTGCATCTCCTTTCCAGAAGTGAACCCTAGTCACATCAGATATAATTTGCAGTGTTGATGAAGTCACACAGTCTTTCATAAATAAAATAAAGGGAAAAAGAAAGAGGCCCCCAGAGAGTAGAATGTTTGTGAAAGACTGCTCCATTAACTTTCAACACCCTAGTAGTCTGGTGCCCCAAACAGAGGTGTCTACTCTCTCTTCCAGTTTCTTTCTCCATCTTTTGTCTCTCTTTAGCATCACAGAAATGGTCTTTAGCTGATGGTTTACTGACCTGAAAAGGAGTCTGAAGGAAGGTGAGACACACTTGCACCCAATGACACTATCACACCCATAACAGTACATGTGTGTGTGCATGTAAGTGTGTAAAACCAAGCTCACACTCCAATCTTAAGGATTTTCCACTTCACACAGTCACTCACAAGAGATAGGGTCAAAGTAATGGCCTTTTTGTATCTAGACACAGAAATACCAGACATCTTGCAAAAAATAGCTTTACTGCTAGTGGAGGTTTCAAAAGATTCTCCATAAACATAACACACAGGTCCTATTATTGTTCTAAGCATTGTTGTACCTTTTTTAAGGAAAAGTTCATTTTAAAGTTAACTCTACAATATATTATATCCTGTGTCTTGACTTCCATTTTTACCGAGCACACAGCATTAAATCATATTCGCTACCAAGACTTTTGTATCTGCATTTACTGCCTGCTCTACTTAAGTATAGTTGTACTGCTTCATTTAAGCAAATTTAGTTCATAGTCGACAGGCAAGCTAAAAGACCAAGGGTCAAATTAGGTTTCTCATAAGTCTCTTATGTGCATACACTGTTTTAGATGGCATCTGCACACTGCTTGGCTTTCAGCAAACGTTTTGTGTTAAGATTCAAATGAATTTTTCATATATCTGTAGGATTCATGCCTGGAGGTTATTTCGCTCATTATTTATTCACTCTTGTCTGCATGAGTGCCGAAAGATCAGACACTCATAAGGATGCCAACAAAAAAGAAAATAGCTTGACACCCGCATAATGTCATTTTAGGATCAATGCCAAATGTCAAAATTTGTCAAAAGAAAAATTATTTGCTTTGCTGGGATGTTTATTTAACAATTAGAGGAATTTGTTTATATGGATTTATACAGCATGCCATAGTAGTAAGCAGTACGTTTTTTTAAATAATCTGTGTAGAGAATAACAAACAATCACAATTTACGATTTAAGTTCTTCATCATCACTTTGCCTAAACAAACCAGACAATAATGTATGGTATGCTGTTTATTTTCTATAAAAATAACAATAAGAATTGCTGTGAACGACTCTATCTAGACCCTTATTGTTATTGTTATGCACTTTTCATAGTTCTTTTTTGTCACATCCATAGGTCATAGAAACAAAATTCTTCTCTTCTTGGCAATCCTTGGCAATCATGATGATTTAAATCCATATGTCATTTTCTGTCACAAATCTTTTCTGCCATTGTACATTTTTCGAAAAAAGTAGTTTTTCAAATTCTACCTACTGTTCCAAAAGTATGAAAAATTAATATTTTTGCTTATAACCTTCAAAAACTTCATTAAAAAATAATGAAAGTGGTCTTAATAGACCAAGAAATATAGGCAGTTTGAAGGATATTGAAAACTTACTTTTTCAAACTCCTCCTACAACGTTTGCCCAATTTGCTGGGAATTTGGTGCACAACATCTAGAGACACTCCTGAAAAAAGTTAAATTCGAGTTGACCAAATCGTTCTCATATACCAAATCAACAAATTAAACAACCGGCAAGCTAAATGTCATGTGGTATCTTCTCAGAATGTTTGTGTACTGACATTAAATGTGGCATGTGTCATTTTGATATTTTCAATCTCATAAAAAATTGGTGAAAGCTTCCCCTATTGGTAAAAAATAAACAATTCGATCATGTTGTAAATGATTTTACCTCAAAATTTACCTTTTACTTCATGTTTTTACCTAAAAACTCATGGTCAAACAGGTGTACATACATTTCTTTTGTGCCCTTGTTGGGCTTGACCTCATAATTGCTGCTTGCAGCTATATTCTTACATTATTGTCTCTTTATACAAAACCTTTTAAGGTTTTCTCTATAACACCGAAGACCATTTGTAACATTCTGGACCTCTTTGCATTATTCAGCCCAATATTAGCTTTGCTGTAGGGAATTCTGGGACTGATGGTTAGCTGATTGGCTAATTTGGGTGGTGGACAGCACACCTGCCATGCTGGAGCTTTTGTAAATAAGCTTTATTCCCTTCTCTCCCTGCTGGCTTTAGCTTATTTCAGGCTCCCATCACCAGAATGGGAGGAAAAGCAAGAGGACTCATATCATCGAAGGGCCAAAGGTGAGGCGTCGAGAGAGAGCAAAGGGAATGAAATCTCCCGGCCCATTTTAGCAGCCATTCAGAGCGCATTACACCTGAAGAAGGGAAACTTATAAAGGATCCTGGCTCTTGAACACATTTCTGTGTGTTTATGGGTGAGAGAGAGGAGAGCTCTGCCGAGAATTTATAATAGATTCCCAAGTTTCAGTCTTTTGTCTTACGTTTCTGTCAGCTTTTCTTTGTTTCCCACCTTTTGGCACAATTCATATACGTCTTGGAGTAGGATTTTATTTTATTATAGATTACATGCATATTTATGTTTTTATCCTATTGATTCTTAATGACCTCACAATCATTCTTAGCCTTAACATTCACCAATTGTTTTATTCTAATTGCTATTCTATATTTACACATCATTTAATTAATGCATTTACATTTTGATGGTTTTAATTGATTTCCTTTATAATTGGATATCTAACACCAAATAATAATTCTAAACCCAAAAATATTACAGCATATGTAAAATATCCAATCCAATAATACATTCATTTTTATTCATCCACACCTCAAATAAGTACACATACAATTTTAAAGTGGGGCATAAAATGTCAATCACTATTCACAACAAAATTAAATGTCAATACTGAAGATTAGGTATATTTAAAAGTATCGCTACTGCCAATCCTGTCACATGTGTGCACTGTATGTTTATTGACACAGATAACTTTGACTAAAACTGAACTAATTAGGAAACACTATCAATTACAGTCTATTTCTCACAGGCTATGATTAACCTCCTCACCTCTTTTAAATCCAAACGGTCAATGGATATGATATGAATCTATTTTTAATTAGGTTACTATGCTAGCTTTAGCTGAACAATCATGTATATTGTGTATTGCGATTGGTTCAGTTTAGTGGGTGTTATTGTGAGCAATGTTGCAAGTAAAGGCAAGTATAAAGAACAGTGGAGCAAAGTTCATATATATAAATATTATATATATTAAAATATAATATAAATATTAAAAAAGTAAAAATAGGACATAAAAGGTATATCTCTCGAAGTTATGCATGAAATAACAGCTCAATGTAATGTTCAACTAATTTATGAATAGCTTGTGAGACCTTACATCTCATTGTGTCTTTAAAAATGAACTTAAAACGAAATCACATTTCAATTCAAAGATTGGCAAATGTTGAATGTCTTATTTCTGGAAACAGTAACATGACAGTTGTTATTTATGCACTGAAGTGACAGTATGTGGACATTTGCCTTGTGCGGAGTCGACACCAGACCTGGTACCTCTGGGGCAGAGGACAGGAGGGGTGGGAGATATAAGATATGGCAGGTAGGACACAGCCTGGGGTAAAGTCTAATACACAGCTGGGGCTACCAATTCAAAGCCTGGTGACATGATGGAATCAATGTCTTTTCAGCACTCATTCTTACATATGAACATCAACACATGTCCAAAACTACATAAGGAACCATTACATATTCTCCAGATTTCACTCAAATATTTTCTGAAAACCTTTACTGTTGTGTAGTCTCACAATTTAAATGAATAAGGAATATTTATTGTGCTTTTACTATATATATTTATTATATTATTATACATAATAATCTGGGTAAATTATTCCTTTTAAGTGTCCTGTTGATGCTAAACATGAACGTTGTTTTCTGTATAACAAAATGTATAATATATTCTACTGCTATAGGACATTTCGGCAGATTTTCTTGATTCAGACATATACAGATGCAGACAGGCTCAGTTCCCTTTATTTTTACAGGTTCTCTAATGGTTTCCGTTTTGGAAGTATGTAACTGTGTTTTAATCAACATCATGCAAATGAAATGTCATGGCCTTTAATGTGGGAGCTCTAAAGGAAATGTCGATTAAAATGTCAAGTGGTTTGTGGGCAATATGGGCAGGGGCAAGCGAATGACATCTGTACAGTAATACACAGAAGCCAATAGGCATGCCCAATCAGACAAGCAAGCTGAGTGTCCTCAAGAACTGAAATTAACAAACAGAGCATGAGAGCGCACTGTGTGTATGTATGTGTGGTCCTGGTAAAACCTACAGTGGGTCCCCATGAGGAAAATGTAGCTCATGAATAATACTAAATAAATTTTTTTTTAAATGTAAAAATGCAGAAAGGTTTATGTGAGAGTTAGGTTAAGGGGTAGGGTGACCGATACATCATGCAATATACAGTTTGTACAATATAAAAGTAATTATGTCTATTGAAAGTCTCTATAAAACATGAAAACCCAACATGTGTGTGTTTGTACATACACAGTACTCTGCGAAAGTTTTAGATGGGTGTGCTGTAAATGCTGTAAAGTCTTAATAGTTTACTAAATGAACAGAAGAGAAAATTGAATCATATCAATATTTGGTGTGAATACCCTTTGACTGTAATACATCAATTCTTCTAGGTATACTTGCACACAGTTATTGAAGGGACTCAGCAGGTAGGTTTCTCCAAACATCTTGGAGAACTAACCACAGATATCCTGTGGTTGTAAGCTGCCTCAAATCCTCAAATGTCTTCATGTAATCCCAGACACACACAATGATGTTGAGATCAAGGCTCTGTGTGGGCCAAAGCAGCACTTCCAAGACTCCTTGTTCTTCTCTATGCTGAAGATAGTTCTTAATGACCTTGGCTGTATGTTTGAGGTTGTTGTCCTGCTGATAAATGAATTTGGGTCCAATCAGATGTCTCCCTGTTGTTATTGCATGATGGATAATTATCTGCCTATATTTCTTAGCATTGATCTTAGCATTAATCCTGACCAAATCTCCAACTCCATTTGCTGAAATGCAGCCTCAAACTTGCAAGGAACCTCCACCATGTTTCAGTGTTATCTGCAGACACTCATTATTGTACTGCTTTCCAGCCCTTGGGTGAACAAACTGCCTCATACTACAGCCAAATATTGAAATTTTTGACTTATCAGTCCAGAGCACCTGCTGCAATTTTTCTGCACCCCAGTTCTTATGTTTTTGTGCATAGTTGAGTTGCTTAGCCTATGTCTCCATTTCGGAGGTATGGCTTTTAGGTCACAATTCTTTTATGAAGAGTTCTTTGCTAATAGCACTGTTGGGCATCTTCCGATTTTAAAGGGAACTAAGCATAACATTTCAGCTGCTATATTGACTTTCCTTGACCTACCACTGCAGTTAGGGTCCTCAGCATTGCCCATTTATTTGTGCTTCTTCAAAATAGCTTGAATAGCACATACTAAAACCCCAATCTGCTTTGAAATCTTTGGTTAGGAGAGACCTTGATGTAATATAACTACGTTGTGTCTTGTTGTGTGCTCAGTTTCGCCATGGTGTGTGGCATGTGACATGAAACCTCAACAACCTCACTTTAGAAGCAGAGTTTCTTCACCTAGTTTAAGCCTCCTACACAGCAGTTTCTGTTTCACTTATTGACTGTGTTTCAATCTACATTTGAAATTGATTATCATTAGCACGCTGGCATAACAGGTAAATCATACACCTACAAAATCCCTGATTTGGTCTGTACAAAGTGTGGAAGTGTAACAAGTGATGCTGGTTTGAAAGGGTAGTCACACCAAATTTTGAGTTGATTTATTCTCTTTGCATTATGTAAATTAATAAAAATCAACAAATAAAATCCATATTTTTTAATCTATACTTTTTTATTTTGAATTATTCCTTTAAACAATAAATATGTTTGTGATTCTGCTAACAAACTGGGTGTCTATATTGTCTTACTTTAAAATTATGTTTTCTGCAGATTTAAATTAGCACACTGAACTGTCAGGTGCAGTTATCTACCACATTCACTATAATTCTTTCTATCTTTATGTCCCTCACTTTCAGACATAAATACAAAAAACACTCAAACAGCAAACAAGCTTGCACACCCTAATAATCACACCTTTTTGCTTTAGTACCTGGCCCTCTTGACATCACATTATGACACTATTATCACTTTCTGACCTGTGTGAGCGCCTATAAAAATTTATCCCATTCTATTTATGTACTAATTACATAGCTGTCTGTGTTTAATAGTGAGCATACAGTGAAGAACATTATCTGGCCTGGCAGTTGTTTACTAGGAGACTCACAGTGACTCAATTATGTCAGACTTAGCAGATCGCTTGGGAAGTCTGTATAGGTGATCATTTCAGTCCATTATGAGCACCCTGGTCTGTAACAAGGCTGATAAGTCTACTCCAGATCTACAGTTTGTCTTTTATAAATCTTTTATAAATAAAAAATGAGGTAGTGATTGTTTAAGTTAATATAGCCCTAGTGTGACTACTATCCTAATAAATAACAGCATAGCTCAGGTTAGCCATGTGACTATGCCAATACATCAGATCTGTAGAAGTACTGTAAGTGTGATTCACAATTATCTAATGTGTCCATACATAAAGAGTATAACTTTATCTTCTGTTTCTGAATCTGTTTCTCTCTATAATTGGTCCCCACTCTTTGTTGTTTACCAAGACCACACACACACACACACACACACACACACACACACACACACGCACACCTACACATTCACACACTATAGACACAATAGATAATTTCTTACATAGAGATCACTGTCACAAATTAGATATTTAACTATTATTTAACAGAGTCAAAATATAAATTTTAAACCCTCAACCTACCTTTTACACGAGCCTTTCTGCATTTTAACATTATTAAATAAGCATCATTTAGTGTGTTTATGTAATAAATAATGTACATTGTGGGGACCACTGGCCAGACTGGAACTTCTGGAATTCTGGAACAGATTTCAAATAATCTGAACAAGTTAAATAAAGAAAGTAGAAGAAGAGATGAAAAGAGAGAAAGCAAGACAGGATACTTCACCGTTTCCACTCTATTTTAGCCCTCCTGTCAAAATGAATTTCACATCTTAATATGGAAAAAAGTGCTTACTGTTTGAAATAAGAACAAGAGAGAAGGAAGGGGGGGGGTGGGAAAGTGTAATGATGAGGCCATGAGAACTCAATTAGAAGTCCCAAACTGACAGCCCTGCTTCTACCCCATAGGTAGAGAAAGAGATAAAGATTTCTTTGCTTTTTTATATTATTGTGCCCTCAAGGCTTGACTTGGGCTGTGTCCTTATGACTGAGTGCATGCCTAGTTATTCCATGAATTTATCTTTAGAAAAAGAAGAAGTGAGGATAGCCAAATATGGTAATCAGAATTTGACAGAGGCATTTAACCCATCCACTGAGTAGTAAAGACACACATCCAAAGTGGTGGGTAGCTATTCACTTTCTCTCTTTTCATATGTCTCAAACTACTTTAATAACTAGCATAACTAGCAACTAACACCACTTTTCAGGTTACGGCCATGCTACATGCAACATTGGCAACAAGTTTGCTCTAAGGCTCCACCTGTTTGAAATCTATGAAGGAAAAGTCCTCCTATCCTAAAGGATTTCTGTAAAAGCCTTAAGCTTGATGAAACAATTAAATAACACAATGGCTGTGTACTTTGATATCTATGACAAATGAAAACAGCAGCAGGCAAAATTCTGAAATGTTCAAAAGCTGTATGCTCTTTTATATTTATATGTAAAATAATAGCAGCTATATTGCAGCTAATTTCTAGGGCTTTTAACACAGTGCTCCGCCCCAGGTTATTTTTGTTCTAAACCCCGGGTAGAGGAACGATGAGGGGTAGAGAACTAAATGTTATGCCTCATATCACAAGCTGTGTACAGTCACTGAAACGTCTTAGGTTACATATGTTACGTGATTCCCTGATTCTTGCTCAATTGCAAGAACCCAAAGAACAGATTTTTTCTTGTGGAGACCGGTCTTGCCAGGCAACCTTGGAAGAACGAACTCAGAAGGACCTGAGGACAGAGAACGCATCTTTGTAATTGAGATGTGCTGCGATCTTCCTGTTGGTCACCTGACTCTCTCAACATATTTTAACGGACAATAAATTCAACATCAAAACAATAATTAAAAGACAAATACAACATTATTAACAACATTGTTTTTATCGATTTTAATGTTGTATTCTATAGTTTTTAAATGCATAAAATGTAAATAAAAAAGGGAAATTGTTGCAAGTACCTTAAGACACTTTTATCGAAAGCGACTTACAAATATTAGGAGACAATAAAGCGACACATCAAAAAAGGGAGAACCCAGGCTCACTTGGAGGGTAATTTCTCCTCTGCAGCCAGTCAGTAGTTTGATAAAAAATATTTAATTTAAAGTCGTGTACTAAATTTGCTAAAATTTGAAGCCATGTAGGTCTGAGTTTTGAGTTGATCTGAATTATTAGTTGTGATTGAATTTAACAATGTGTTAGCTTACAGCTAATGTGGCCGGTATCAAGCACTGAGTTTAAGTAGGGTTGATGATTTTGACTGAATTAAGATTGGGTCTGATTTGTGCTAGTTGTGATACAGTTAGTTTGTATGTATGGTAAACTAGGTAATAATTAAAAGGCTAATATTATACAATAAAGGTTTTTTACATCCCTGTTTAGCCAGGGATGACTGACTTGACTGAGTGCAGCTATAACATCAAACTGCTGACATAGACAGAAAAGAAGTAGTTAATTAGTCAAAGGTAAATAGTTAAAGAGATTAGCATAAATACTGTTTAGCATTATCATTAATGTAGTAACTAGCATTAGCAAAAACGCAACAATAGTATGAAGAAGTGCTTTCCAAGTTTACAATGTTTCACAGTGCTCGATAAGTACCTGTAGAGGAAAGAAAAGTTTTTTTTATGATGTCAAGTGTTCATGAACGAGGTGTGTTTTTAACTGTTTCTTTAAAGAGGTGAGGGATGTGGCAGATCGGATTGCATTGGGGAGATTATTCCACAAGCAGGGAACAGGATGAGAAAGAACGAGAGAGAGATTTAGTGCCCTTTTGTGAGGGTACCACCACTCGACGTTTGTTCGCTGATCCAGGGTTCTGGATGGGTTGTAGATGTGTAGAATAGAGTCAAAGTATGAGGGTGCAGAGTTTGTGATGATTTTAAATGTCAGCATTAGGGATTTGAATTTAATGTGGGCAGCAACTGGTAGACAATGGAGAAAGATTAAAAGAGGTGTGACTTGCTCTTTTGGTTTCTTAAAAAACAAGTCTTGCTGCTGCGTTCTGTATCATCTGGAGTGGTTGATTGCTCATTCAGGAAGACCGGCCAGAAGAGCATTGCAATAGTCCAGTCAAGAAAGTACCAGGGATTGAACTAGAAGTTGGATGGCATGCTCACGGAGATATGACCTGATCTTCCTGATGTTGTAAAAGTGCATATCTGCAAGACGTGATATCCTTGTGATGTGTTCGGTAAAGGACAGCTGGTCATCGAAGATTATACCTAGGTTTATTACTGATTTGCATGGTGTAATGTTTGTGTTGCTAATTTGAATTGTGAGGTTGTGTTGTGTTGTAGGTGAGGCCGGAAGTACCATGAGCTCAGTCTTGGCTAGGTTTAGCTGGAGGTGGTGTTCAGTCAACCAAGATGAGATGTCTTTCAGGCAGGCTGCAATGCGTGATGCCATTGTGGGATCGTCTGGCTGGAAAGAGAAGAAAATCTGGGTGTCGTCTGCGTAGCAGTGGTAGTCAAAGCCGTGAGATTGTATGATGGGTCCCAGGGTTGTTGTATAGATAGAAAAGGTCGTTGTATAGATAGGGTTAAACCATGGTTAATGTTGTAAAACCATGGCTTTGCCAATAGTAATTAATATGGCAAAAAACATGGTTACTACACTTTTACTACAGTAAAACCATGATTAATATTCATAAGGGCTGGCATGATTATGGGTTGTGAACATCAGCTCTCTCTCAACTCAGTTTTATTTATATAGCGCTTTTTTAAATTTTAATTGTTACAAATCAGCTGTACAGGAAACACATTACTATAAGGAATACATTAAATGTATGAAAAAAGAAAAGTGTGAAGAGCAAAGTGCTACACTCACAAAGTAAATACACTCACATACAGAGAGCACACACACTCACATAACACATGAAGACACACACTTACACAACACACATGCACAAAACACAGGCACGCACAGAACACAGGCAGACAAAAACACACTCACTGAACACTCACACACAAAACAAACATACACATGCAAATACATACATGCATACAGACACAACGCACATGCACAAAACACAGACACACAAACCTACATGCACAGAACACAAACACACAAACACGCACAAACTAAACACACACACACGCTGAACACAAGCACACACATGCTGAACACACACAGCAAACACACAGGCCAAACAAACACACACACACGGTATGTCAAAAAGAACAACAGAATCCAGTGGTCCTGAGTCCGGTGGTCCAAAGTCTGGTCGTCCCAGTGGTCCTGAGTCCGGTGGTCCCAAGTCCAATGGACCCATGTCCGCTCGTCCCAATGGTCCCAAGTCCAGTGGTCCCAAATCAGGTGATCCAGACTCCAGTCAACCCAGTGGTCCAGAGTCCGGTCGTCCCAATGGTCCCGAGTCCGGTGGTCCTGAGTCATGTGGTTTCAAGTCTGGTCGTTCAAGTGGTCCCGAGTCCAATGGTCCCATGTCCGCTCGTCCAAATGGTCCCAAGTCCAGTGGTCCCAAATCAGGTGATCCAGACTCCAGTCAACCCAGTGGTCCAGAGTCCGGTCGTCCCAATGGTCCCGAGTCCGGTGGTCCTGAGTCATGTGGTTTCAAGTCTGGTCGTTCAAGTGGTCCCGAGTCTGTTGGTCCTGAGTCAGGTGGTCCCAAGTCCGGTGGTCCAGAGCCCGGTCGTCCCAGTGGTCCCGAGTCTGGGCGTCCCAGTGGCTCCAGTTCCGGTGGTCGCTCCAGAGAGTAAATGCCCTGGGATTGTGATGCTGTTGGGCTGCCAATTGTAAATCAGAGGCGGCTTCAGCCCATGAATGTGCACCAGGGGTCATTCCACTCCCTGCCACAATCAAGATGGCCGTTCCTGAGTTTTCTGCCACATTCAAGATGGCCGTCCCTGAGTTCCCTGCTCTGGCGGCTCTGCCCAGTCTCCCGGTTCCGCCCAATTTAAAGTAATAGTAAGTACTAAAACTCTAAAGCTGATGTCAGCAGTCCCCTGATGAGCAAACAGTGGTGAGGAACCAAAAAACAGTGGAGAAAAAACCTCAGAAGAACCCAAGACCCAACCAGGGGAGCCAGTTCTTCTCTGGCAATACTACTGCATCTCTACAAGCTGACAGTACTTCCACAACTATCTAGAAAAATATCATATATTCTAATAGCTAGTTGCAGTTTTGTAGTGAGTAACCCTCTGGATGGCCCTGTAGGCATCAGGACCTTGAGAGCTGACCAAGCATTCTGTGCTCTTAAACATCATGCACATGTTGTGAGTGTCACCACCTATTATGAAACATGGCAATGGTGGAACACTCTTTTTAAACTTAGACATATCTTTTTTTGGCTTTTCTTTTTTTACTTTTACTAGTAACTGTCACTGTAACACAAGGCAAAGCTCTAACTCGACCCTTGACTTGCAACACTTGCAAAAGAGTATAACTTGGCCTTGATGATACACTGTGGCAAATAGACAAAAAGCTAGTAATATCTGTTATAGGCACCCTTTTATCATTTATGTGACACACACCAATTATGTCACGTGACTTTGAACTCATAATAAATAACATAAATAGCGTGATTTCACACACATTCAGATCCGGACAGACCTGAAGTGCTTCTCCATGTTTCAGCATTTGAAGAAAAGTGAAAAAGTAATGTCATGGTCATATAAAGCGGCCTTGTGATGTATTCATTCAGTACTTGATAGAGCTGTATTTATGTTTTTATATATGACTGTATACACCGCATGTATGCATACAAAAACGGTAACCCAGGAATTATTAATGTACAGTGTGAAACTTCAGTTTATGAATACCCAGGGTTACCCAGGGTTATATTTACCTCGAATAACCCAGGATTCCATTTATTTAGGGTTTGAATATCTTGGGTTTAAATATTTTTTAGTTAGTGTACTCCTAAAACTTGCCAAATTAACTATTGTATGTGCCCCTTCACTCTCCTACCTACAAAAACAACTGTTAATAGATCCAAAATTCTAAAGTAATATATCTAATTAGTAACCTTAATCTTCTGTAAAAGTGCTACATGTAAAAATACCTTTCTTATTGTCGTACCATAGTGACTAATGAATAATTAATATGCCTTTTCTCTGCAATCTTTATTATACAATACACTGATGCAAAACTTTTCAGACTGGCAAGGTTCGGCATGTGCTTGCATTCTCCTCCACCAAGCCCTGTGGGGAGGCACAAAGCAGTGCAGAAAGCACTGGGTACTGAGCTGATAAGACAAAAGGGGTAAAAGAAAAAGGCCCAGAGCTACACTATTGCTGGTGTCTGTAGAGCACTATAGATGGCACAACACTGAGTCATCACTAGTTCCTCATGTGCACATGCTAAGGGCCCCAGGGAGCCTTTCGATCAGAATGGAGATTCCAACACTGTGCGGTTACCGAAATGCTGCTGGGAGTCTTACACCCTCACTGTGAGGATATGGAGCAAGTGTTTTAACACAGGAACCAAAGAGTCTTGATCAGGCAGCTTGGGTTTGATGTGAACTATGGCAAGCGTTTGATGTTTTAATTATTTCCTTTGTAGACTCAGGGTGAGATGGTTGAAAAGAGACTATGCCTGGGCCCAGGTGGGTGGAATGTGTGACAGAACCACTGGGTGGAGTGAGAGGCTATAACGAATAAAAATTCATCATACTAAATTAACATTAAGATAACAGTTTGATAGTTTATAACATTAAATATTTAGAAGACAACATATTCAAATGAGTATAAATCAAGCACATGGAAAGGAAATCGTCACAAGCCCTCTCCCTTCCTAGACCTCTATTAGGACAGAATCTTTCACTGTTATATTCACAAAAGTTCTGTAGCTACAAACACATCAGCCATTTGAATCACACAGAAAAAAAGTCATAAATCATAAATGTAGTTGTTCATCAAGAATCATAGACACACGTTGATTTTCCCCAGGCTATATAGCATCTAAACTACCCAGGAAGTCCACCAGCAGAGCGCATGGGGAAGAAATCTTCCATACAAAGCCTCCTGGTGGGTTTAGTCATCTGTACTTTATGGTTCACAGCATCCATGGTAAGACAAGCTATTAATATGTCAAAACATTCAAAACTTCTAACCGAGCTGCTTACATAAGCAGACTCTTTCAAATAGTAAGGGAATGATGAAAACGTTACATCAATCATTTTGAAATTTGAAGAAAAATTATCTTGATCCAGTCAAAGTGTCATCTATTGGCAATTATGGTATGAAAAATGATGGTAGATGAGGGAAATTAAGAGTGATTTCATATAAAAATGATAAGATGCTCAAAGACATCAGAAAATTGAAAATCTAAGGCTGAAAACATTTTTGACATTTGTTGGGACATCTCAAGGATGCTTTTCTAGCTACTACTATACCACAAGTTATTTGCATTATACTTGTTAAAAGACTTACATTAATGTTTAGCCCTTCATTTACTCCAGTTAATAAACTCATCTTCATAATAGTTTCCAGAAAGTCTTCATCCCCCATGCTGCCAAATTATTTCACCACGATGGGGTGAGAATTTATGTAGCAGGGCAAACCCATGTTTCTGGATTCACCCAAAAAATATATTTGTCTTTTTGGACACCAAATTTAGTCCATTAATTACAACTACTTCTTTCTTTATTGAAAACTGCATCACATGATGAAACTGGCACTAATCTGCTGAGTAAAAGGGTTTGACTTTCAACCTGAAACTTTCATGGAGACTGGATCTGTGGTGGGATTTAAAAAGTTCTAAATTTTCACACTATTTAACATTGATGTGCTTGTTGCATGGCAACAGTGTGTACTATGAATTTGGTCTAAGGCTATATGTTGGGAAAAACACATTACTTACACAGTTTACTTATCAAATAAAATTAAATATTTTGGTAAATATTAGTGGAATGAATGGGATTTAACAAATGTATTTTTGTAAATATCTATTTTTTTCTGTGAGCCGTTTTCCCCCAGAAGGATTTTTATACAAAATAGCTCATTTAATTTACATTTGTCAAGGTCAGCAGGGCTTTGAATGTCACACTCATTGCCTTTCTATTGCCAATAAGTGGAAACAAATAGCTTGCTTTTTTGACCTTGTTGTGGTTTATCTGGCAGTTACAAAGGAATCTTTCTTTGTTGCTCTATGACTTTTGAACGCAGTTGGTACGAGACACCTGCAGTAAACCTGATCTTATTTCCAGCCTTAAGGCATTTTTCTTTATCAACCTTTGACACAAACCAAACTTCACAATGCACCTAGTTCATTCCATCACCTGACATTTGATAAGAAATGAGGAGCCATGAAAAACCTGCCTACAGGCGAGGAGTTATCCATCCATCTTACTGACACATGCCAGTTCTTCGATCAACTGTCAGCATGTAGCACTGAACAAAACTTAAAGATGCATTTTGCTCTTGTGTCCACACACTGATTAAGGAGTAGAAAAAAAATGAAAGATCAGATGAATAAAAAACTGATTAAAAAGAATTTTTTTTTGCAAATGGCAAGAACATTTGCAAAAAAATTTAACATTCTTCATACAACATGGTTCAATTAATTCAGGTGACAAACTGCATTCAATAATTACTGTAGGACCAACATTTTGGGTACTGGTGGTAAAGCTCAAATGCAAGAAGAAAAGAGAAAACTATAACAGTATAAAAGAAGTTTAAAAGAAGTTTAAAAAACCAATGCCAAGCTAACAGGAAATGTTTCCAGAAATGTGGCTAACATTTTCTCAAAGTTATCAAAAATGTTATTGGCAGTAATGTTGAAAAAGCATTTTATCAACATATGTCATGGCCAAACGTTCTTAAAAAACAATTAAAAAAAAAACTTTAAAAAATTCTTAGAACGTATTTTTGTTAACTGGGTGGCTATCTGTGGCCGTAGTGCCCATATCTAAACAAACATGCCTGGAGCTAGAATTCTCTGCAAAGTGTAAGAGGAGCAGCTCTTCTGACTATAATATCAATGTGTAACACAATATTTTCTATAATCAGATTCCACAACAAACTCAGAGCATTGGGTAATAATAGTTGGTGTGTAAGGGTGTTTCAGTGTTTTGAAACTCTTGTATTTTGCATTGTGGTTATGAAGTGCATAGTGAAATGTATGTGCTTTGTCATTAGTTCAATGTTGTTCTGCCCTGTTCATATTTGTCTCTTTTACCGTGTTGACCAATACCCCTGTGTTTCTTGTGTTACTTGTTTATTATGTTTCTAAATGTTTCATGCCATGCCCTTACATAGATCCAGCCCTAATGTTATATAGTTCAGTGAATTAGCAATAATATAGTATAGTATAGTGTAGTATGTGAGACTGTGTCTGTCTATTTGGCTTGCCGAAACAAGTGTTTGAAAGTGCAATACAACCACAATGTTACATTTTTTTTGAGAATTGTGCATATTTTTGGCTTACTTTGAATTATCTCTGTAAAGGAATAATAATAATGTAGCATATTTTAACATTTTAAAAATTAAATCTAATTCACTGACACTCACTGACTCATAAAAATGACAGTGGATGAGTTAGAATACAGCAGAATGAGAATATTACAAAATAGCATAAATGATAAACATTAAAAGAAACATGGTAACACTTTACATTAAGGTTTGCTTTGTAAAGCATTTATAAGGGTGTTTATTAAGTATTATTACCTACAAATGTATTGTAAATCACTATTTAAGCAGTTACAAATACATAAATAAAAAAGCCACATTTAATTCAATGCTTGTGAAATTGTGAACTATTGCTCTTTCCCCATGTTATATTGTATTTGTAATATATTTGTATTTCTATTTCTATATTAAACAAACGCACACACATATGAAATTTTAGTGCAATACAATATAGAAATCAGATTTTATAAAATAATATTTTTTATAATAATTTTAAATAATAGTATTATAAAAATTCCCCTTGGGGAAAACCCTTTCGATTTCAGCCACCACTGCAGGGATCTCATGTGTAGCAGGCCCAGAGGCACGATGCTGGCTGCAGCTGCCAGGAGACCCAAAACTCGTTGAAACTGCTTGACGGTGACATATTGATGAAGCTGGACCCCGTTCACAGCTGACTGAATAGAGTTTATGCGCGCTGCGGACAGACGGTGAATACAGGTGGCCTTCGACTGAACTGAATCGTGTAGCCGTGTTCTACTATTTGCAGGACCCAACGAGACACATTTGGCAGAAGTTTCCAAATGTGTTTGGTGTTTCCACGCTGCCATATGATTCACTAAGGGAACCAGCCTCTTGAGGCTGGTGTGTGGTATTATATTTGGTGTTAACTCGAAGCCCTGGTTGTATTGGCAGGGGTAAACTCGAGAGGGTGTGATGTTTTCTTCCCGGAGGCCACTGTGCCCTGAAGCAGAGCATGTGGGGTTGACAGAGCCTCTCTTTGGGGATACCGGGAAGGGCCAGGCACCGTGTGGTGAGGCGAACTCCAGCCCTCCCCAGAGGGGCTTGGTGTGGAGATCCTGACCCTGCAGGAGTCAGGACCTCCTCTTTTTCACCCCCTCTGGCATGTTAACTGGCAGTTCCCCTCTGGCATGTTAACAGTATTTTGTATTTCTACAAGGCAATGGTACAATATAAAAAAGCAAACAGCTGAAAGAAAAAAAAAACAGATGAAAAAGATTATTCATTATCTTAAAATTCTTTTTAGTGTCGCCCAGAGCCCCACTCACGCTGGGGTGGGGCTCACGAGCCAACACTCTCCTTCTGCCTGCCTCTGTACAAGGAGCCGGACAACTGAGGCTGCTCCTGCGACTCCAGCGACTCGGTGAGGGCGAGGGAGGAACGCATTTTAGACGCCTCGCAATGCACACAGCCAGCATTTTCGAGCGCTGACTGGGCATGCTCCACTCCCAAACACAACACACATAAGTAGCGTGTATCCCTGCCCGTAATGAAACGCAGACAGGGAGAAGCACACAGCTTAAAAGTTTCCATTTTTATATATATCCCACACAACAGACACACACAACACACAGCTGAAGGCACAGAAGCTAAAACGAGATCATTCCGGGGTCTTTTATACTTCCTGTTCCTGACGTCACCTGTGACATTGCGGATTGCCATTCGGCGGATATGACACGTGCTTCAGATGCATTCACGCAGAGGCGTTCCCATAGCGTCGCAACGCTGATGCAGCGTCTTGTTACTTTGAAAGGGAACCCCAGGTATCGTGGACAGGTAAATAAAGTGCTGGTGTTATGTCAAAGTCTGTTCCCCATATGTTTCTCCTTAAGTTATTGCGTCCCAGTGAGCAAAAGTGGCAACCAAAAAACTCAGAATAAAAGAACAGAGGAGACCCCAGACTCAACCAGGTGGGCCAGTTCCCCTCTGGCATGTTAACAGTATGCTGCATTTCTACAAGGCAATGGTACAATATAAAACAGCAAACAACTGAAAGAAAAAAGCAGATGAAAAAATATTATTCATTATCTTAAAATTCTTTTTATTTTAAAAGAAGCCATGTAACTTGTCTGTTACAAATGTTTGTTACAATTATTGTAACCACAAAAAAAAATGTTTGATTCACTTTAGTTGTCACTTTGTTACTTGAAGTTAACCTAAGTAAGGATTTTGGGTCACCAGACCTAATTAGTAGGCAAACATTTTCTCACTTTTTCAAGTAAAGTTAACGTATTACAGTATTATTGAGAGTATTATTATTCATCTTATTATTCATGAGTTAAACGTTAGAAAACTGTGAAAGTGTCCCTTAATTTAAAGTGGATACCTGTGGACCATACCTGTATTTTACATCTGGCGTGCTTCCACTTTTTCTTTTGTGTTCCACTAAAGAAAAAGTTATATACAGGGTTTGAATGACATAAGGGTTTAAATTTTATGACATAATTTTTGTTTTTGGGTGAACTATCCCTTTAATATCCATACCCCATTAAGTCTCTCAGCTCTGTGCTTTCTACACAGAGACTTAATGTATGTGCAAAGGGTATTTATTGTTATGAAAATAACATTGTATGATGAAAATAACATTTGAGTATTTCAATTTGTGTAATTTAACCACTTTTTACACTCATTGAAGTTAGCTGAGCAACATGTGAGGCATGTTAAAATCACATACATCCAATCAAGGAAGAGAAATAACAATATTTTAATTAAAATAAAATAAAAAGTGATCGGCCTCTAATAAAATTACAAGACATTAAACAGAATTATGGAAAATATTTTTATTTTATTTTTTTGCTCTCATGTTAGAACTAGATTTAGGTCCAGCACTGAATAATGTGAGTGAGAAGGATGCAAATAACTGTTGTTGCTAGTTGGATCCTTTACACTGTTGCTTTCTTGCTGTCCTTGAACCTGCAGAAACCACTATAGCCCTAATACAAACACACACACAGTCACAAGGTTCATACCTCCATGCACACTCCTAAACACTTGACCTGGAAAACATAGGATATCTAACCCAAGGTCACCCAAGGAAGTGCTGGGGTAGGCCCAATTAAGAGGACTTAAGAGGACTGTGCTCAGGCTCTGTCTCCACCAACTGTCCAAATCCATAAGACACATGATTAATGTGTACACTGGTAAAGGCAAAATATACTTAACCCCATTAAAATTAACCAAGAGAAAAGCATGTATATGCTCATGCTGGCACTATTTCAAACTGCCCTATCAGTTGGAATAGATTTCAAGTGTGTGTATGAGTGGGAGTACCTGTGATTTAATACATGTGTGTGTATCTCTGTGTACATGCCTTTGAATCTGTGTGTTTTAGTGTGTAAGGGATATAGGGTATCTTGGATACGGGTATTGTGAGTCTGAGGGAGGAAGTTATTTTTTAAATCCTTCTTACTGCTATTTGTAGAAAGTTCAGAAGTTCATATCCAGGTCTTGTCCACTGTGCCCTGGTGGCCAATAAAAATAGAACAGCCTAGATTAGTCCAATGACCTTATTTTAGCCAGATAATCATGCCTGTGTGCTGGGCTTTGAATACTTACAGCCAGCAGGATTAGTCTGCTGAAGTTTAACCCACCCTAAGATGGTGTTATTGCAATCCTGTCAAAGAGAGCTGTCAGACTTATTAGTATGAGGACATCCTCACAAACAATTGTGGACAGCCCTTTTGTGCATTCACCCTAAATAGTTGTGTTTATTAAGATCCACAAAAACATTTATATTCTTTAAAAGTAGTGGAGATTGGGGCTAGTTGTCACACAGGGAAAGAGCTGTGCCTTAGTAACTGAGTAAGTCATCAACACAAAAATGTCATGCATATTTTGTTCATCACCTTAATAGTAACTGTACATTTAATTATAAATAAGTTTATTGGCTTTGCATGTGCTACAAAAAATCCAACCAGAGCACGTTTTTATATTTGAAACGCATTAAGGTCACTATCTGCATTTTCACCTAAATGGATCCCCAATTTGAATTGATCATCAAATCAGTCTCGGCAGAGATAGAGTAGACATAGATTATATCTTTCTGAGAGTTAGGGTTAGGGCTAACCCTAACCCTTATTATTTTAATGCTATTTTCAGTATATTTAAAAAATAATATTTTAATTAAATATAATTGAAACAACCTTACAAGACAACTAAAAATGATCTAGTAATAGACACTGGAGGCCACTGCATTGAGCCTCCATGTTTGAGCGGCAAACTCCCATGCCCAACTCCAATGAAATTCTTGTCAGTTCATACCAGCCAGAATACAATGACTGAGTTTTAAACAATACTTGCTCACACATACAGTAAATGAACCATGCCTCCAACATCCATGTAATGGCATTTGATTTGGTAAGTTTGTGTACTGTTATTGTGTCCCAGTTAGGAAATTTGTTAGCTTACTTTGCGGTGCATGGTTTTATAGTCTAATTATTATTTGTTCATGTTTCACAGCAAATAACCTTTATGGATGTGAGAAATTTGCTATAGAAAGTCCAAACCACCCCAAGCAAGATGTTTATGTCAAACTACATTGCCTGCTGATAACAGCACAGCCTGCCTGACTGATATTTTCTACATGTCAGTAAGCCCAAGTTTCATAAATCTGACTAAAGGGCCAAAAATGACCCCTGTGCGGTCAGAAAAGCATGCAGTAGCTGCTCTCAACTGTCAGGCCAAAAGCGAGCATGCTAGTGATTGCCCGGGCCAGTCCACTGTCACTTCTGAGGCTTGATTGTTATAGATAATTCTGCTTATTGACAGGCATGTTATTTAAATGAATGTCTGAAGAAAACCTTTGTTTCTCTCAGGTTTATAATGAATTAAAATTTTAGTACTCATCATTGTAACAAGAAGTCAAATTTTTGTTGATGAAGCTAGCAGAATCTTTTCAACCAAATTCCCAATGTCTCTCTTTTTAAGATGGGAAAACAAATGTAAATGACTGATTTTGGTGGGGTTGTTAACGTATTGTGCCTGGCCATGCATGTGCACATTTCCTTCATTGCACCAATCTTGTTCATCATCTTAATTGGGTAGATGGCACCATTTTGTACAATAGTGCTTGCAATGTTACATTCAGCATAGTCAAAGTACTCATTTACATTCTTTAAAAACTACAATCAAAGCACATAGGTAATGAGAGAAGAAAGAAAGCTAAACATAGTGAGAAAGGCAGAGAGGAAAGCAACTAAACTTTCTGTACAGCTTTATAATTGACACACACACACACATTTTTTATGCCCATTTTGTTCTGAATTTTCTGAACAATAAGATGTTTGTTCTAGATGGAACAGTGTATAAGAACAAAATACAGACTAGGGGGAAAAGGAGGACTCGTTAGTGATCCCACCAGCTGTATCCCAGTCCTGGCATGACGGGAGAAGTCGCTCACCCGGCACGGGACCGTCAAAAAATACCCCCCTCCCTCAGATGCACCTGGAGCATCTCCCCAAAACCCCTACCAACCCCCGACATCCATCTTCTATGCAGTCAAGAGCAAACCCAGATGTGAGCCTGCGTGGGGTGGATCAGGGCCCAGGAACGTGTGCACTCTGTTGTGACTAGTACCAGATGTGCACCATTGACCCAAAACACCCAGCCAGTAGACATGCCACATAGGCATCACACAGACCCACCACACAATCAGCGACACACCTGTTTTCATTCACACTCCGGCCTGGGAGCCCTGCATGGCCGTCAGAGCTTACCATATGTCTGTTTTCTCTTTTCTTCCCAGTGCCCCTTTTATCTTTCCTTTCTGTCAAACTCATCTTCAAAATGTGTATTCTTGGGGCTGATAATGAACCCGAACAAATGTATTCATTAGAACACAGCATCTATTGATATGAAAAGAAATAATTTAATTTTCCATTCAAACTTTAAGAGTCAATTTTAGGATATGGAAACAAGATATGGGACAGAAGAGGCCTGTTTGATTTGAGAGCTTGTTTCATGTTACTTATTCTAAATTAGTGTAAGTAAATACACCTGCATGACCCCAGAGCCCTCCAGAGGTCAAAGTCATTCAAACATTTAAAGAATGGTAATTAAATTACTCTGGGTGATGAATAACTTTAATTTGATAGCATCATAAATTGTTTCCAGGTTTTTTTTCCTTTCGACAACTGGCTCCTTTAGCCTCCTGGTATAATACTTTATCAGGTTAGACTTTTATCTGTACAAACAAGCAATCATTTTCAACAGCCCAAGTAATCAAAGAAAATTCGCCCCTCAATTAAATGTGCAGTTTGAATTCAGTCATTTGTGTTCCAGGGCAATTAAACTCAAGAGTAAAACTATACTAAACTAAAAATGGAATACAAGATGAACAAGCGCTTCAGGCCAATCAAACAGTTGAACTTCCTGCTATCATGATTTATAGCCTGAAATAAAGTTGTCTCAGAGTAGTTTTTGGGCCAGGGATTATGGTGTCTTTTTTTAGTTGCTTGCAGTCAAGCTTTAGGCCCAGGTGGGGCCGCTTATGAAGCCTCTACTGAGGTCCTAGCATAAAGTGCTACCGCTAGAGCACAATAACTCTTAATTCCAAGGACTGGCTGGGATCCAGCAGCTCTACTACCTGAGTCTGTTTGAAGAACGACATGTTTGGCCAGGTATTTAGACATGCTGTTTGAACTCTAATGCCCAGGGCACAGAACATGGCAGTCTGGCAAAGCAATTTAGCCCTTCTCTGTGATAAAATTATTCACTTCATCAGCTGATATGACTGGCAGTTGGAATATCTGCTAACTATCATGCAACATTCTGGTAAATTTCCCTTTGTCTCTTTTTGTTTGCTTACAAATTTGATTATAAGTTTCTTCTGATTATAAGAATTTCTTGCCAACTCAAGACCTACATTTTAAAATAGGAAAAAAAAACTTGTTTAAGATGAATTAAAAGCCAGAAGGAGATCTCTCAGAGTCTAAAACAGACAACCATGGCCTGCCTTTAATTATTATAAACAGCAAATCATGCTGCTTCCTAATATGGTCATCACAGTTATTTTATTTTCATACTTTAGAGGGCATGAGGGTTGAGGGTTGCTGCTCTGGCTTTGATATTGCTCTGTGCTGGAATATATTTTTATGTTGAATTAAAAATTAATTTCGATTAACCCAGTTGAAGCTCTGCACAGACTCAGTTCAAAGAGTTGTGAGCTCAGAGCTCAGTTAAACTCCATCTGAGGTTACTGCACTGCAACATCATACATTACACACTCTGCTCTTTTCACACAAACTGGGCTGAAAATGCGTAGGATGATAGAAATTCCTTCTAAAACATCTAGTTTGGTATTATAGTTTTTACTTTTATAGTCTTTCTCTTTTTGAGAGGGATTCTGATTCTTGATTCTGATCTCTTGATCAACTGCAAGCATTTTGTAACCTGGCATTCTGTAACAGCCAGAGACTGGACACCTCAGAGATCAAAAGCAATCTCCATTGAGCTGCAATTACCCAGGCCTGAAACCCCTCCAAACCCTTTCACTCTCTTTCGGTTGCCCCACAGCCGCCCCCCGAGCAGGTGACTTTGACACCTTTGACAAAAAAATTCAACCAGGGCAAATGCTGTCAGAAGACATGTATGATTAGCAGAGCTCAGAGTGTGTGTTTTACTGTGTGATGTCATGGCCCATTCTCTTAAATCTCACCAATAAATGTATAAACAGGGCACTTTTTATTAAAAAATATTTGTGTTTTAAGTACAAGGTGGTACAAAGGTATTGTTACTTTAGCTCAAACTAAAGCAAGGTAAAACATTTGCAACACTTGGATTTCTTTCAAGGGAATGCACTTGAATTTAAAACATATTCTTTAAATTAATTTGGACAAAAATATTAAATAAATAGCTGATTCCTTTATGATTAATAGTTTGTTATCCCACATACATGCAAGTGTGTTTTTTTCTTTTCTAGTAAATTAAAATAAGGGGAAAGACATGTCTTTTATGGCTTTCATTTTGTTAGCCTGCTGTGACACAATGAACTTGCGTCATCTGCCTGCAATGTATCTTGTGTTTTTGGCTCCTATTATGGTTTGACATAGACTTTTATATTTCTGCATTGTTTGTTGTTCTGGAATCAGGCAAAATAAAAACACATGAGGTGCTGAGCGATTTATTTGTTCTCTGGCAGTTCACTGTGTCTGACACTGCCTATAATCCTTGCCAAACCAGTCCACCACACTCATAATCACTAGTCATCTTTCCCCCTTTCATATCCCCAGTCTGACCCTAGCCAAGAGCTCACTGCAAAGAACTCTCATTGTCTTTAACCGAAGAGTATCAGTGTCCCCGGAGCTCTAACCTCTGAGTCAATAGCAGAAAAAAACATGAGGCTAATAACCAGCCTGCAATCAGCATAGGCCTTAGGCAGACAGGCTGAAGAAAGCAAGAACTATGGGTTAAAGGCGGATGGGAGGTGTTCCTAGCATCCCTCCTTCAGACTGTGTGACTGCTGCATTATGAGAAGGAGAGGTCACACTGTCTGCTTATAGTCTGCAGCGATGCATCTGCACAAATATGGCCTTACTGTTAGCCATTATGTACCTATTACTGCTGATTATACCCTAATACCTCCAGAGTCAGTTGGTTTTGCTCAACTTGACATGTGGGCCTTTGTTTCACCTTTGAAATGGGACATATCTATCAAACCCCTGGAATTACAGGCAAGAGAAATCATAGCGAGTGTTTGCATTCTATGCAGTGGGATGTTTCAGATTTTTTGGTATATTATTGCCCTTGATAGACATCGCAAACCACTTTGGTCAGGGAGTAACAAGCAAACAATGGGAGGTTTCCAGGGAGGAAAAGTATTCAACCCTTTGCGTGGTCAAAAGTTTCCCAGAGGCACTGGACTATGTGGGAATGAAGTCTCCACTCTTTTTGGAGTGTAACCTGTCGTGAAAGCACATCAGCTGCATGACTGGTCTCAAAAGTACCTCATGAGGTCTCAAGCCACATGAGTGGCTTGTAGTGATTTGACTATGCAGTGATCCCACGGAAGAAGGCCGGAAGCGCACGGCACCCTGATTACTAAAATATGTCAGCAATGCTTTCCCTGGACGAGAGGTTGAAAATGCAAGCACAATAGCCAGTAACTCTAGACAGTTGATGTGCCAATGCAGGATAGGCCGCCTCTATCAACCCAACACTGCATGCCCATTGCAAACTGTACCCCTGCCCAAAGTCAAGGCGTCTTACTAAAATGTGCCTTAAGACCTGCACAAGTGGGATACCTGCTCTGAGGAATGTCAGGTCTGACATTGGGGACAATAAAGTATGGGCTGTAGAAATTGCTGGACATCTCGGCTAGAGAAGATGTCACACTATATGGTGTGCTTTGCAAGAAGAGTGGCGACCTCTGTCCTAAGAATTTGTTCAGAAGTGCTAGTGAAACTAGAGGAGTAATCTGCTTTGTTGCCCCATACGGTGTGGTTCTCGGTCTGAAAGAGAAGTTGTTTTGTCATGACATATGCCACAGGGAAGCAAACAACTTTGCTACATGCTGCATAGGCTCCACAGAACAATAGCAAAATACATGATGCATGACACCTCCCTATTATAACGGTACTGTATGTGCAGGACAGAGAGTGTCATGCAAATTCCACTCACCAACATTTCATTGGTCATTTTTTTATCAGAGATAGTATGTTCTCAAGGGCAAACCCCTAGTGTCACATCATCTACACAACATTGAGTGAATGATAGAAAAAAAGGAAAGCTAGGTTGCTAGCACTAAGCCTTGTGGCATTCTGTACTGAACTTGATCAGTACGACACCTTTTTTTTCACGGCTACAAATTGAAGAGCTTAGCAGAGTTTAGCTCCAACTCTAAACAGACACACCTGAACCAACCTGAACTACTTAATCAACCAGGATCAGGATCACTTGAAAATTACAGCCAGATGTGCTGAAGCAAGTCTGGAGCTAAAGTTTGCAGGACAGTGTGTCGCCAAGAGCAGGGTTAAAAACCTGTTCTATGGCATCACCGTGAAGAACCTTTTAAGCATCTTCATTTTTGTAAATGTAGAGTAATATAAATATAGTTTCAGAGCAAGCAATCAAAACCTGCTTATTGCCTAAACAATATGTGTCTGTCTGTGAAAACCCAGCTAAAGTTATCCTACACAATGCAAAGAACATTCTGTGAAAATATAACATTAATATCATTAATATTGACTGAGTAATGACATGTCAAAGATTTAAACTATAGTTATATTTTTAGGTGAAATCCAACTTTAATGCCCTTTAGAGATATGATCCTTTCTTGAACAACAATTTCACAACATTTTCTATAAAGCATTTTGTATTTTACAAAAAATTCTAACTTTGAGGTGAAAAGATAACAAAACATAGTCATCTGAATGTCTTTTATTACATATTCTATTTATCTTTACAACCTTCTCCATTATGCATTTGTGGCGTTATAAAACATTGATAATTCTAGCCTTTCACTCTGCAAATGTTTGCCCAGAGTCCTTAGAGATCGAGCATGGTTGACATATTCAATTTACAGTTATTATTGCTCTCACTGCTCACTCCATACTTACACAACACTGTTCCAGGTGGTTTGCCAGGGTCCTTATTCTTTTCCTCTGGCTAGTTTCCTAAAGTGAGGACAGTGGCTACTTATGTCAGGTTGGAGCTGAAACAGAGACCTGACATGATTCTCTGGCAGTGGGTACAGGTGACCGTGGGCCAGCCTGCCAGAGGGGTACACACTTTGTAAAGGGTAAGAAGTGTCGCAGACCCCCTGTGGCTGAAACTGTGATGAGGCTTGGTGTTATGTTCAAAAAGAATCCCTGCGGCTATTTTTGCTGCTTACTGATAAAAGAAGCAGAAGGTACTTGTCTTGGGTTGAGGGTGACACTTAGCATACGTTCTCCTTGAGAGGGAAATAAGGGTTGTGAGAATCACTTTTTTAACTCATGTCCAAGTATCATAAGTAGGAACCAGAAGACCACAACATTGTTAGCTTAGTATTTAGAATAGCCTTGGTTAGAATTGCCTTTCTAAATGGCACACTGTAATCAAAAGCCTTTTAATATCTTATTGTTAAATTGAATCATTCGGTACGTGGCTTGAATTTTGAAAAAAATGCTGTAGGAATAGAGCACGGGCAAGTTTTTAATTTTGGCTTGGGTCAAGGGGGGTATAAATTGTTATCAGTGTAAACAATAAACGTTCATCCCTTTTGAACTTATACTGTATAGGCTGTTCTCAGGCTACTTTTAAACAACAACGATGTACTAAAATATGGAAAAGTTTTTCCTTTACGTTTTTGAAAATTTTACATATACACAACAACGTTGTTAAAATGATCTGTGTTTGCACAGGTAGTACGTGCCTGCGCAATGCGCACATCCAGGTTTAACCTGAAAGTGCTTTTTTACACGCTTTAGCAGTGTATAAGTGTGTTTAGAATTTGGCATATGTAAATAATGTGTCTCCGCTACACTGTGCGGTGCAGTAAATCTTGTATGGCTGATCTCATGGTTACGACCTCCGCCTGGCTATCATTTTCCCTTTTCCTGCCCTTGTGGTGGGAGTTTTGCCCCAGATTTAGCAACTCACTGGGTGATTATTTTACTTTTTAAAACTAGCTTAGAAATACACTTATGCATTTGGCAGACAATTTGGCAGACAAGTGGCATACAGTGTTCACATCAAGGACCATTATGTTTATAACACAATGCTTTATTTAGTGAGTCATTTACCTTAAGCCGAAAATCGTATTCAGAGGAAATAATTAAAGCAAAAATGAAAATTTACTCACCCTCATGTTGTGTCAAGCCTTTTCCATTTAATGAAAATAAATGGGAACCATTCCGGGAAACCTTCTTTTAGCGTTTTCAGTCCCCCAAAACACCATTGCCATGTAAACAACAGGCAAAATGTATAAAACATATTCCGTTTTTGATTTAAAACATTTTTGTGTAAACTTCTCAGAGGACATGACTATTAGGTTTACAAAGACATGTATGAGAATAATAGTTTCCACTGGCAGATAAAAACAGGTTCTTTATCAGAAATGTTGTGATGTCAATTTTATCTCAATAAGGCACATGTACCGAGCAAAACAATTTCATTTTCTCTCCTGTATGTGGGTATGTTGGTTTATCCAAGCAGAACTTTGGAGAAGGGCAGGTCAGTGTTGAGACAAAACTGGAGTCCTGTCTGCCCTCAGCTGACCTTTGTTACTGATACCCAGACAAATGCTGTGAACCCCTTTAGAGTCACCATATGCAATCTATTTACACTTTTACCTTGGACTTATATGCGTGCAGCAACACATACAAACACACAGACAGATTCAGGTTTAATCACACTACTTATACAAGTAGAAGTATGTATGGTGTGGTTTGTGTGTTGATATAATTGTCTAAGGAACAACATGTGTCTTTCTACTCAACAGAAAATTTCTTTTAACAGTTGAAGCACATGGAAAAAGCAAATCCAATGAAAAAGAAATATGAACATACTGTATATTTTGTCAAAAGCCAATGATCAAACCAGACATATTATTGTGCTTTTACACCACAATTATATCTTATGTCTATTACAGTTTTGAGGATTTCACATGATACAATTGAAAACATCATTCAAAAATTCCTTATTTAAAGAAAAAAGCAGTTCAAGACCTACAGTAATGATAATTCTACATTATTTATTTTCTATTTTATTTTACAGGAATATTAAAATGCTAAGCCTGTATAATTAATTCTAGCAATACCACTTATGACTTTTAAAAATTACAAAAATTCTTAATATCAATAAACCTAGATAATTGGAAAAAATCTATAAAAAAATATAATTGTAAGAGAAATGACTCCTTTGATTAATATAAAACAGTGAAGTTTATTAATTTGTTTTAATTTTTATAATTCAGATTAAAGCAAACCCTTTCCTGCCCGCATTGCTTCTGATTCTGAATGTCAACATTATGAGGTGCATGCTCTCTGTTAAGTACTTTAGTGTGATGGGAGCCGCAGGGGGCCAATAAGCAGATTAGGCCTGATTAAACTTGTATCAGTGAAAAAAGAGCCGGAGACCTGCCAGGACAGAGGCACTCCTCCGCTTCATCTTGTTCTCTTTTTCCTTTCCATCAGGCATCTTTGGTTTATCTGCTGCTTTGGCAAAAATCCAGATGCCATCAGCGACAAGTGAGTATCATCAGATACTTGAGCGATACAGAGGAGCTGTCCTACACATGCAGACACTCACGCACATATACACATATCCAAAATATGTCTGTCTCCCCAAGGGTGCCATAGATTTTGGGTTTAGAATGAGGGCGGAGAGCGAAAAAGGAAAGTAAAAGTAAGAAAGGCAGTGAGAGGAAGATTTAGGTTATCTTTTAAGAAAAAGGTGGTGCCCTAGGGTCAAGTGAGGTTTACTAAAATTAGACTGGCATGTGTTTACTTCTAAAGATGAAAGATGATTGAGAAGACAGAGCAAGGTGAGCTAAGTCTAATATTTCACAGCGTGCTTGTTGAACTAAAGCTATTTATTCGCCCCACTTTCAGGATTTGTGTCTTGCTGCTCTTTTCTGTGTATTGTCCCACCTGTGTTTTTATTTTATTTTATTTCTCCATGTGGCAGTTGCACATTTATGGGGTTCTCACCTGTTTTTGCTGTCCTTATTACTACTTGGTCTATATCTGATCTCACTATCCTAGAACTCTTCCTTCATCTTTCTCTTGCTTAAGTCTACTCAATTCTGTTACTCTCTCTGTCTGCTCCATGCTAGTCCAGTTTCACCAGTGGATTACTGTTTTACCAGTTCTTTTTGAATGATGGACTCACTACGTGAAGTTTTATTAACTAATTTCAGGAGGAGCGCGCACAGATAATTGAACCGGCCAATTCATCATTAGTAATTATACCATCGGCCCTATCAGCGCGAGAGAGAACCCCTATAAAATAATCAAGCAGCCTTACCTTTGTTCTCTCTAGCATTTCGGCATCCCTCCTCCACCCCTACGCCTCAACGTTACCTTCATTTAGGGGGGCAGCGCTCTGGGTTCGGGCAAGCACCGAGCTCGGAGCCCTCCCCGGACAGGGGGGAGCGCTCCGGGTTCGGGAAGAACTGCCGAGCTCGGGGCCCTCCCCCGGACAGCACGCCAAATACGCATACCATTACGCTTGCTTATTATCTGTAAAGGCGAACTCGTGAACTGACATTCAAAGCCTGCTTCTTGCATCCTTCTGGCAGCATCATCTCAGGATCATCTAGTTTTTGGTTTTCCATGGTTCTCACGGCTGATCTTATGGTTATGACCCGTGCTTGGCAGGGGTCATTCTTCCTTCTCCTGCCTTTATGATGGAGTTAGGCACAAGATTTAGCAACTCACTGGCTGGTTTTTATTACTTTTTCAAAATTGTTTGGAAATAATTTATGCATTTGGCAGACAATACAGACAACACATAGTGACTCAGTCTTCTCAAAATGCATTGTCATATTTAAAGACTTACATTGTAGGCAGCATTGTGTTGCACAATAATTTAAAAGAGTAAATGACCTATATTTACATTGTACAAAACAAACTTTCCTCACACTGTAAAAAAATCTTTGTTGCCTTAAAATTTTAAGTCCAATCCACCTAGTTTTACAAGTCATTTCAAGTAACTAAGCAGTGTAAGTAAGGGTTTTTATTAATTATTACCCTTAGCAGCTGATGTTAAAACAATGTCAACCTTTCCTCTCCACCTCAGCGCTTGTTTATCACTATGAAAGTGTGGGGTCATCCAGAGTTGCACTCCAGGCTGGGGCACTTAACAGAACACTGTTCCCATATCTTAGACACATGCCTTCTGGGGTCTGACATGCTGCTAAACAATCGAACTGTAAAAGGCTAAAGAGCTGTGAGGAGGAGGGGCAAGGAGGGGAATTCCACAGCACTATGGCCATCTGTGGAGCTAAGCCGAACTTTGAGGCCGCAATAATCCTGTGACAGATCCTTTGCACTTCAAGCTAGCATAAATAAAGCTAGCAGGGTTGTTTTAACTCCCACCCTGAAGTTGTGTAATGATGTCGCCAGCCCTGTGACTGATGAGAGCATAAGTGAAGGAAGGCATCTTCCTGTGATGGACTGAGATCAGAGATGGCATGAAACAAATGTAAAGAGCAAAGAACACATTTGAAGGTAAATTGTGTATTTTTTCTGTTAAAATAGATCACTTCAGTAAGCTGAAAAAAGTATATAAGCTGCAGTGTAAACCAATTAAATGAGCTGAAACAAGTATACCAAACCAAGCTGCGGTGTAAACATTGTGGTTGTGGAAGAACCCATTTCAGGTTATGCAAAAAAGGTAGGCAGATGAACGTATTTCCAGTGAGCATGCGTATGAGCCTGTGAGATTTGTGATAACTAAGTTATATAAGTTATGATTGAAAGAGCAAAACAAAGGACTAAGAGATAAAATCTCCTATGACAATTTGAAATTCTACATTTCATGGAGGTGGAGAAAGTACACATCACACACACAAAGGCTGCATTAGCTTTCAGTATGTTTTTGTCTTGTAACAGAGTATAATATCGATTCTGATATGATTCCTTGACTTCGATACCAGTTTTTGAACAATACTTTTTTCAATACCAATTTTATGAAATCTGTTAAACAAGATTACATTATACGTGACCTCACAAAACTTATTTTTTCCTTTTTTTTTATTTTTTTCTTGAAGACATTTGCAGAAAGAACCATTCTGAGCAATTGCCCTTCATTTGGGCACATCAAGCATGCTGCATTCTTACTGGCACATGATCACGAGATTAAACACCAAATATTAGGTGTGTTTGACTTTATGCAAAGCTGCCCAGAACGATTGGCGCATCACATAAAAGATCCACAGTCATTTGAAAGCATACAGAGGCATCAATTCTCAATTGTTTTTGTTTAACTGTGCAACATGCTGTATGAAGTTGAAAGCACCTAATAAGCCACAAATATCAGGATAGTGTGAAGGGTGTAGTGTGGACAAGCACACTTTGGTACAGTATTGCACGGTACAGTCTAATGTGAATACGCCCTAGGGTAACTAGACTGTTGTATAGCCCTGATACATTAGCCTGTCTCTCTCACACACACCAATACACATGGATTGTGACCTGCAGTTGACCGTTTGAACCCAGGAGTGTGGGTCAGGGGGGTCCCGAGCAGAAAGGTCACATTGTGGTCATGTTGTCTTGCCTGAATGCAAAGCCTACTTTATTGTAGTGATTTACACAATTAACAGAGACAGTTGGAAGAGGACATAAAAAAGAAAGCAGTGATGGTGGACAACCTCTTGTTCTACAACCCCCCTCAGAGCTGCACACATTCACAATTCGTTGTTGGATATAAATTTTAGATGTCCCCCTGCCCCAAGCCACCCCCCGCTTCTTACCATCCCTCCAGTTGGGAAGTCATGGAAAAAAGAGAGTGTGTGTATTAAAGAGAAAACTGAAAAGTGAGAAACAATTCATTTCCCACACTCGACCCAGCCGGGCCAAGGTTACATTCACCCCCACCACCAGTTTATTCAAACAATACAGACAGGCCAATCAAAAGAATCAAAAAGAAAAGCCAGCTAATGAATTGTAAAAGCAGAATGCTCTCATGAGTAATGAATTATATTAATGACGGTGACTCTTAAAAAAAAAAAGATATTAAATCACACAGTGTCTTAGGGCCTTTGTGAAGGTCATTTTCTTACCCCATTTCTTTCAGCATTTGGACCAGGAACTATGATGAAAGAGGAAAATTTTGCTTTCACTTTCAGAAAATAGACCAGTATGGTTCCCTAACCAAAAGACACTCTTGGGGTTTGTTCCCCCCTTCTAATTTAAAAAGATACGCAGAGATAATGCTGTTTATGCAAGCAGGTTTAAAGTATTCTTTAACGCAGAATACATTATAAACTCCCACTTGCATGCCAGTGGGGCAGTCATGGAAGAGAGTCGGACTTGTGACTCGCTAGTTCGATTCCCGGTGTAGGAACTGATTGAGGTGCCCCTGAGCAAGGCACCTTACACCCAGTAGCTCCTGGGCGCTGCAGTGATAGCTGCCCACTGCTCCGGCTGTGTTCGTGACTTGAGTGTACGTGTGTTCACTACTCACTGGATGGGTAAAAAGCAGAGGTCACATTTTGACGTATGGGTCACCATACAATGACAAATTAATCACTTTCACTATACAGTAAATGTTCAGAATCGACACCACAGTCAAGCCACTCTGACTTTATTGTATTTGGTATAGACTCCAGATTGGAGAGATGTCTGACTGCCCCTTAAACATTTGGCAGAGGTATGACCCACTAAATCTCATGAATCCCAATAGTTTCTCACAACGTCCCAGTGCAAGCATATCCTTATTACCTGTTAAATCCTCTCAGGTCACCTGGCAACCAGCAACAGCAACCATCAATCTCCCGATGGCTAACACAAGCCACATGGGACAGCCAATGAAAACCTGCATGTAATTTAAAATATTTACAATTCTTAGTCAATTTAAGTTGATGTATTTATGCTTAAGATCCACATTTAGATTTTATGAGACAAACAGTATTTTTGTTATGAAGTTATTAAAAAGCTATCCTCTGCCCTTGATCCAACCTGAGGAGCGTAAACCCTCACTAGCAGGGTGAAATGAACCACATAATTGAAAAATCCAGTGTGCAATCCAAAACTAAGTGGGTCTCCATGAAACAATATCACCATGCAACAAATTTAATAAATAACTTCTGGGCGGGCTGTGAAAGGAGTCCAATGTTTCCAGAGGCCCCATACTGGGGTGTGTTTATGTGAGCACATGTGTGTTGTGTGTGCATCAGGCAGAGGTGACACTGACTGTTGTCAAGCGTAAATCCCAATGCTGAGGGGCCAGTAAGATGGGTGTCCATATATCAAAGGATGCAGTGAAGGGGGCTGTCATTTGATCAGCCTGCAGGAAATTCGGGATTCCAAGCAGATGAGGGTCTGAAACTGAGAGGGCCACAAAGCCCCAAGCCTTGGAGCTCTGTGCCCTTAAGAGCACCAGCTGTTTCCACTCACCCAATTCCACAACCTGTAGTGTGACATGCTTGGTAGGGGTAGTAAAAGGGGGTAATGAGTATTGGTGGTTGGCAAAGCTAATGGCTGTGTTGATAACATGTGGCACGTGTATGATCATTTTATACAAAGAATTATGTTACATTAAAGGTTAAAAATTGCCAGCTGTGATACTAGAAAAAAATATAGTGACGTTTTGTACACTGTACCTCTATATTGTATGGCTAATAACAATATATTTTGATAACTGACAATGTGCTTATACTAATAAAATTCAAATACTTAAAACTTAAAAAATAAAATACAAGGTAATAAAGAAAAAGTAGGTTACAATATGTACAGGTACACAGTGTGTGTTTTGTCTTATAGTAGCTCATCAACCAACTTGAATTACTCTAATGTGAAGTAAAGCAATTCTTCAAACAAAGCATGTCTGCTTTTTCGACAAACCCCTTCTGTGATGCATGTAGGCGACATGACAGTAAGGAAGAGAAAAAGAGGATTGCAGTAGACAGATGAAGATGGAGAAAGAGACAAGTGATATATGCAGAGACAATAAAGTAAGAAAGCAAACAAACATAAGAGAGAGAGAGAAATAGTGGACAGAGTGAGGTTGGCATATAAATGATTACTCTCAAACGTGAGCTGACAGCTGGACCGTGACCTTCCTGCTGCTGAAGCAAAGCTTTGGCTTCATTTACATTACTGCCATGCCAAGTCATTTAGACTTCATTCTTATTCAGACCTGATATTGTGCTGAGTCCCCCAAAGGCTTAAAAGGCCTAGTTTTGAGTAATAGCTTACACTGAGGTGCTATCTGCATTACACACCACAGCTCTGAAAGGCCATCCCACCAGCCATCTGACAAAATTAGCTTAATAGTGATGTTATACAGTGTCACAGGTAGCGTTGTTGGATAACTGTATGTGTGAAGTAATCAATCAATGGTTTGTGTCCAGTAAAACTTGACGTGTCCATCCTATTGGACTTGGGGTGATCAGTGGAGATGAGGGGACAACAACTATGTTGTCACTCAAAATTTCTGCATTCCAAAAAGCTAGACTGAACCTTATAATTACGCAATTATAGCATGTTTGTAATACATTTGTAATATAATATAACACACAGTGATGCATTTTTAAAAATAAACATAAACGAAAATGTATCCCATGAGAATTTAGCACTGAAACAATTTACAGAAATTTTATGCCAAAACCCAGTTTTGTCAGTGAAAAAGTAGGTTTATAAACTCAAACCCTTGGAAATTGTTTTTAGATCATTTGACTAAATTAGATTCAAGATTTAAGAGTTTATTCAAATGTACAGGGAACACTCAGTTGCACTATACAATAAAACCCTTACTCTGTGCATTTTCTAGCAGCAGTATGATACCACATTTTGGTATCATACTGGTAAAATGTAGTAAATAACTGCAAAAGTTTCAGAAATGTCCAACAGTGTATACTAATATTAGCCTTTTTTGTTTTCATGTCTCATTCTCGGGTTTCCCAGGACACCTGGGGCCAACAGACCCAGCTCCAGTTCAGTCTGATGCCCCTCCTTGTGTTGCCTAATGATAACTACAGCCCGGGTAAGTGAGAACACATGAGAATAAAATGGGGTGGACGTTTCAGAGGAGAACTGGCCATCCGTTTGAGTCTGGTTTCTCCCAAGGGTTTTTTCTCCACTTACAAACAAGTGTAGTTTTGGTTCCTTGTCACTGTGGAGATTATAACCTGTGGAGATTATTACCTGTGAACCTGTGATCGTTTACCTGTGGATGTTCTACCTCTTGATACCTCTTGATGGTAGGGCAGTTGTAGTCTAGTGGTTAGAGAGTTGGACTTGCAACCAGAAAGTTGCTGGTGCGATTCCCAGTACCAGCAGGAAACAACTGAGGTGCCCTTGAGCAAGACACCTTACCCCTAATCGCTCCCAGTGTGCCACTGGTAAAGTTGTAAGTCGCTTTGGATAAAAGTGTCGGCTAAATGAATAAATGTAAATGTAAATGATACTTACCTGTGGATTTATACCAACCTGGGGATATACAAACCCGATTCCAAAAAAGTTGGGACACTGTACAAATTGTAAATAAAAAAGGAATATTTGGATGATATTATGCACTGTAGATGATGATAACTTCAAACTGTTTGCAGTTTTTCTCTGAGAAACTCCTTTCTGATATTGCTCAACTATTTTTCGCCGCATTTTTCGAATGCAATAATTTACAAATCTCATAAACTTATATTTTATTCACAATAGAAAATAGATAACATATCAAATGTTAAAAGTGAGACATTTTGAAATGTCATGCCAAATATTGGCTCATTTTGGATTTCATGAGACATACACATTCCAAAAAAGATGGGACAGGTAGCAATAAGAAGCCGGAAAAGTTAAATGTACACATAAGGAACAGCTGGAGGACCAATTTGCAACTTATTAGGTCAATTGGCAACATGATTGGGTATAAAAAGAGCCTCTCAGAGTGGCAGTGTCGCTCAGAAGTCAAGATGGGCAGAGGATCACCAATTCCTCCAATGCTGCGGCGAAAAATAGTTTAGCAATATCAGAAAGGAGTTTCTCAGAGAAAAATTGCAAACAGTTTGAAGTTATCATCATCTACAGTGCATAATATCATCCAAAGATTCAGAGAATCTGGAACAATCTCTGTGCATAAGGGTCAAGGCCGGAAAACCATACTGGATGCCTGTGATCTTCGGGCCCTTAGACGGCACTGCATCACATACAGGAATGCTACTGTAATGGAAATCACAACATGGGCTCAGGAATACTTCCATACTTCCAAAACATTGTCGGTGAACACAATCCACCGTGCCATTCGCCGTTGCTGGCTAAAACTCTATAGGTAAAAAAAAAAGCCATATCTAAACATGATCCAGAAGCACAGGCGTTTTCTCTGGGCCAAGACTCATTTAAAATGGACTGTGGCAAAGTGGAAAACTGTTCTGTGGTCAGACGAATCAAAATTTGAAGTTCTTTTTGGAAAACTGGGACGGCATGTCATCCGGACTAAAGAGGACAAGGACAACCCAAGTTGTTATCAGCGCTCAGTTCAGAAGCCTGCATCTCTGATGGTATGGGGTTGCATGAGTGCGTGTGGCATGGGCAGCTTACACATCTGGAAAGGCACCATCAATGCTGAAAGGTATATCCAAGAACAACATATGCTCCCATCCAGATGTCGTCTCTTTCAGGGAAGACCTTGCATTTTCCAACATCACAATGCCAGACCACATACTGCATCAATTACAACATCATGGCTACGTAGAAGAAGGGTCCGGGTACTGAAATGGCCAGCCTGCAATCCAGATCTTTCACCCATAGAGAACATTTGGCGCATCATAAAGAGGAAGATGCGACAAAGAAGACCTAAGACAGTTGAGCAACTAGAAGCCTGTATTAGACAAGAATGGGACAACTTTCCTATTCCTAAACTTGAGCAACTTGTCTCCTCAGTCCCCAGACATTTGCAGACTGTTATAAAAAGAAGAGGGGATGCCACACAGTGGTAAACATGACCTTGTCCCAACTTTTTTGAGATGTGTTGATGCCATGAAATTTAAAATCAACTTATTTTTCCCTTAAAATGATACATTTTCTCAGTTTAAACATTTGATATGTCATCTATGTTGTATTCTGAATAAAATATTGAAATTTGAAACGTCCACATCATTGCATTCTGTTTTTATTCACAATTTGTACAGTGTCCCAACTTTTTTGGAATCGGGTTTGTACTTACCTATTTATACTTACCTGTGGATGAAACCTGCCTGTGGATGTTTTTGTAACTGTGGATGTTACTCACCTGTCTTTCGTATAAAAACTTGCACTATAACTGTCTACCATCTCTGTCTCCTTTCATCATCACAATCATTTCGCAACAGAAGAACTGACCAAGAAAATTAACCCTTAACATGTCCAACCCTGCCGTCCAGCTTATCTGTTTGGAGCAGGGGGATTGCTCCCTTGAGGATTATACCTGGTACTTTTTATATCTTTCGGACTACCCAGACAGCTGCCTTTGAGAGCCTTTGTGGAGTGGGTGCTGGCAAGCCAGTCTGCGTCCTTTGATTTGTTAGATAGCCTCTTATTTCTGGTGGGCCAGGGAATACATGAGATGGCTGGATAAGGCATTGTTGTGAACAAGCCTTCACAGCCTTTTGTTTTCCAACCATCCTTGTTATATTATTAAAGTTTCCTGAATTCCCAGAGATGACGGGAGGGACTGTTTGACTCATGCCAGTACTCTCCTTGAAGGAAAGTTTTTTAGCCATTCACTTGGTATATTCGGAGTTATGATTTCCGTCTGTGGATTGCAGTTTAAGTGGTTGTAGCCGGCATTTAGCGACTCCCCTTGAAAGGAGGGTCACTTAGGTTGAGTTAAGCGTGGAGTCAAATATGGAGCTTCTCCTCCCCTGAAGCTCACTTGGCTGGACAGGAGCCTTAATAATGGAGTCTCCCGTTGTTCAGCTTGTGGTTGTTAAACATGGTCAACCTTGGTTCGAGTCCCTCTCTAACACCCAGGTGGGTGCTCTGTGAGGGCTTATGCCCTCTTGGTGAGTTATAGGTTTATAGGTTTTTTAGCACAGCTGTAGCCAGCATTTTTTAACATGGCTCACACAACCTGGCAGGGTTGCACGCTCCCCCTGTGGAGGGAAATGTCTTTCCACCTTCCAACTGGCGAAGGTGACAGTGTGTTTAATGGAAGTAGCTTGCGATTGGCTGGCTCCAACTGGCAAAGGGGACAGCATGTTGAACGGAAGTTAATTGCGATTGGCTGGCTCCTGTTTGACTTCTGTCTTTCCAGTGTTCAGAGCACCTTTATCATAGAGGGTCCCCCTTCCTGAGGTGAGCAGTTGCAGCCGGCTATTTTTGCTGGATTTCATTGGGCTATGGAAGGTAAAGATGGGGGTGTGTGCTGAGACTTTCACAATGTTCCTAGAGCCCGGTCAAATGACTGCAGTTAGAGCATTGGACCCATCCCTCTGATAGTTTCCCTTAGAAATCATTCCTTGCAGGTGTTTTTGGCACCCTTGCTACAGAGGGTCCCCCGCTCCAATGGTGCTGGCTTGGGTTAAGCCAAATCCCTAAAAATTACATCTGGCTTATGAGCTGATTATGATCTGCTTATTTACATTATTTGCTCAGCTTTATCTGGCTCTGCTTCTGTATAATGCATTCAATGTTATGTCACTTGTTATCACGCATAAGAGAAGGATGAAAATAATACAAAGATCTTTATACATTATGGTCTTCTTCAAGATGTGACCAGCTATGTAAGAAAGTAAATTAAGTAAATTAATTAAAAATTAGGTAAATTTTCTTGCTTTAGCTACCATCATTTATGAGTATTTAGCCTCCCCTTTCACTTCTTACGGGCTGCCACTGTTCAGAAAGTTGCTGTATCTTCACAGTTCACTGTTAGATAAATTTATGGTGCATTTCACACGTTGCTGCCACTCTGAGAGCAATAGCTCCATTCAGACCACCGACATGTTAATTCTTCTAATTATGTGACTCCATGACTTGGCTTTATTTTATTGAGTAGAAGGGCAGAAATATTCTCCACTACTCTCTTAATCAGGATGACAGTGACAACTGTAAGTTGAAGAGAGTGTGATATGTGAATATGTTGGGTGTGTTTTAGTTGACATGAATGTGCTAGAATAGGTGGTGGTTTGAGTGTGAGGTCATAAATAATTGATAGAAATTGATAATCTAATACCATGTTGTGCTAACATGTCATCCAAAGTAGGAGTGAAATTTAAGTATATAAATAAAGTTCTAAGATTTTAAAATTAACTTTCTGTTCCAATCATTTATTGCCAAATGCTGAATTTAGTAAAATAATCCCAAGCAGTGGTATTTAAAGTGTAAAACAACTCTTTTTAGGAATTTTAGGAAGGTACAGAGAATTTTAACAATACAGTATAAAAATGAACTTTATGGGTTGCTCACAAAGGATGCATTCTTGCATCTCTTCCTTTTTTTAATAATGTGCTGTACATGTGTCAGACGAAACAATTTTTTTTCATTTTACAATATAATTTATGTGAATGGCTCCTTTAAGGCTTAGCACTGGTAAAAAAAATTCACTGCAATTCAAATTAATTTATATTGCGCTTTGACAATGTTGCATTGTTTCAAAGCGGCTTTACACTGTGTCCTAACCAGACGCAGCGAGGTGCTGCTGCACGCAATAAAATTGTATCTTTTGTCCTAACCAGCCGCATCAGCGATACGAAACGTGCGGCAGTGGTTTCTATTATAATAACGGCTTCTATTTATGTGACGCCACGGCTGAAAGCTCCGCTTATACAACGATTTCATTCGCTGAAAGTTCTGCACCTCATGAATATTAATTAACATTAAGGATGAGGAGAGACCGATTATAGAAATGTAAATTAGAAAATTACAGCATAGTGTCCGGTGCGGCATCACAGAAGTCATGAGAATACAGGATGCAACTGTATGTGCTTGTGCACGTGCTTCAGCAACTGTGAGAGAGAGGGCGGCGATTGACAATTTGTGATTGACAATCGAGCCACGGCCCTTTATCGCGTTCAGTGAGGACAGTCAAATTGCTTATTACTGCAATCATATCTGGTAGATATATCAGATATGATCATCTGTCGCGTCGCGTCTGGGTAGCACACAGTGTTACATTAAGAAAAAAACAAAAACAGGAAAGTTTTGAATATATGGAGTACAAACATGTTTCTCATTGTTTGTTCATGTTAGGCAATGCATTTCATAATGTTAACAAATACAACCTTTTTTAAAGTGTATAGAGCTTGTCAATCGACATCACTTGTCAATTGACGCGGCGCCACCATCTTGAAAGGATTATACATGGTTTACATTTGTACTGACGCTTGTTTCGCTTGACTGCAGCGGGACAAACTGAATGCCGTTTTCAAGGAAAGGGATTTGGATAAAATAAAGGTTATAAACGGCACAGATCCAGCCAAGGAATGTCTACGAGAACTGCCCAGAACAACCAAAAACTGCCTCATCTTATGATCTTACTCCGACATCGTGAACTACTTGGTATTTGGAGTAAGTGCATACACTTTGTGCTGAAATTTCAAAATTTAATTCCATGGAAGCTCACGAACAGTTTAGACACAAAACATCGAACTGAACGCACTAGCAGAAATGATCTGCTATCTTTTAAATATGCCGCTGCCGCCTACAGCAAGCAACACGCCGTAATGTCACATTCACAAGCTTTATTAGCCAATTTATAGTAAGACTACAAAACTCAAACTGATCTGACTTTTTAATCAAGTGCATGGTCTACGTCTTATAAAACCTCTGACTAATTAGTGGTTTGATGAAACATAAATCAATGCAATATCTCTGGCAGATATACAATCACACAAAGCATATGGATCTATTTCTTATCAGTAAACAAATATCTGTTTACTGAAATATCTGTAACATGGATGTAAATAATGTCATGCTACCCATATGCTGTCCATAGCCAGGTCTACATCTGGTCTAATGTCAATTTTTTAATTTCATGCCATTGATTGAGATGACACCAATATTATTGACTGCTCGTCTTTATGGTCACTGCAGCCACCTTTTGACCTAGTAGGCTTAGGTCACCATTACACTATCATGCCTAATAATAGAGGGTCAAAGAACAAGGGCACAAACAAAAACACAAGCACTTTTCTTGCAATCATTATTTACAATAAAACGCTAAGGTCACATATGTTCTCAAGAATTTAAAAATTAATTGGCTGCCTGTTTAATTCAGAATCCATTTTAAAATTATTTTATTTATGTATAATTATTTACATAACAAAGCTCTCTTAATTGTTGCATTATTGTACCCCTTCCAGAAGTGTAAGATGAGTGTCCAGAACCTTTTTTAGACCCTCATTCTAGACTCAAATGTCGAGGTGATGGAGCTTTTTCTGACACGACTATGGAATAACCTGAGGTTAAGACTGACAACTTCCCTGACGATTTTGAAGTCTCTTTCAAAAACAAGTGTTCTCTCTGGCTTAATAACAATATTATTATTTTATAGTGGTTTTCTGCTAGCTCTTATATTTAAGTATCTATTGCATTTTTTTTTTTATTGTACAGCACTTTGGTTAGTCTTGCGGCTTTAAATGGACTTTATAAAAAACCTTGAACTTGAACTTTTGACAAGCATATAAACAAACGGTACCTGAAAACAAAAAAGCTGATGGTGTGCTTTGCATCCTTATTTTACTTGTACATCACATATAGTTGTGGGCCAGTAGAATTGTTTCAGACAGTCACGCTAAGGACGTTCCCCATTGTGCCTTACTAGATTTGTTCTTTTGTCTTGTTCCCTATTCTCAGGAAACTGAGGTTACATTTGTAACCAGAGACGTTCTTTGGTCTTCTTTAATTTATTTAGAGCTTTAGAGTAAACTATTATTTTTGGCAAACCTCAACAGGAATGTTTCATATGTGGCAGCTCATCAAAGACAGAATTCAAATAGTGGTGGATAGGCAATAAATCAATGTTCTATACTTTGATGCCAAAGCACCTAGTTTGTTTTTAATTAAAATTAACAAAAGTCAAACAATGTATTCTACTGTCTTGAAGCAAATTTTAAAAAAAAAAGTTTTTTGAAGACGTCATGAATGCATGTGTAAAATAATAATAATATTTTAAACATAACCTAAAGCTAACCTACACTCAATATAGTTTATAATCACTTCTCCTTAAATTAGAAAATTAACCTAAATTAGAAAGTATTAACCTAATACCTTATTGGTAATGTTATTTTGCAAGGTTTTTAATCGCTTTGGTCTTTCCAGAGGGCCCAAATAGATTATGATGGTTAAGATGGTTCAGATTTGTAGCCCTGATTTGGATACCCTGAATTGACCAAACAGTAAGTCAAAATGACAGGAATGTGAACTATGACAGAAACACTAATGTTACGAGCTCTCGTTTCTTTTTTAAAGTGACCCCTCAACAAGAGACATGCTGGAAAGTAGTATGATTATTCCAATCATGACCACCATGGGCTTCTTAATGTGCACTGTATTCAGTATTTTCCCTAAACAGGCATTAGGGTCTAATTCTGCCCGCCCATGAAAAAGCAGGCGCTAAAGCCCATGTTAATTGTCAGACTCCCTGTGGAACAAGAGAGAGAGAGAGAGAGAAGCTTCCCTACCAGGCAACTCATCCACCACCCCAATCTCTCCACTGGGCCTGTAATCACAGATTAGGGGGCGGATCAAAGGCTGGATTAAATTTGGGCCACTGGGCAAAGGCGGAGATTATGGCATGGTGGTGTACCATTCTTATTGTGAAAATGTGCATGTGTGCACTTACAAACACATAAAACGCGATATACAGTTAGCCATGCACAAGGCCCAACTAAAGTTGTTCTGCTTCCTCAAACCTCTAGGGTAAGATTATGGAGCACAAAAGAGGTGTGTAACCTCCAGTTCCCACCCCAGAGCTGCACACTGAAGTACAGCCCTGCCATCCAAGCTAAGGGTAGGAGGCAAGATGAACTGAATAGCGATAGGCAAGCAATTTTCCCACTATTGTGGCAGAGCACCGACTTTCAGATGCATGTAATCCAAGCCCCCTCACCACCATTTCCTACAAAAGGGGTTCATCACAAACAATTAAATCAACCATAAATTTCATATCATGAGCCTTTCAACCTTCTACTTTTTCTTCTTTCTTTTCTCTTTTAATTCTAACTTGTTAATCAGCATTAAAAAGTCAATTAAGTAGACTGTAACGCTCTCAATTGGATAATTTGCCTTTGTTGAATTCATGGTGATCCTTCCGATACAGTCTGCAAGCAGTAATTGGCCTAGCATAATAAACAAACGGCAATAAAAAGAGAAACTGAAGCTTGAACTGAAGCTATGTTTATCATATTATAATATCATGTATTATAATACATTGCTTGGTCAAAATGAATTTTGCACACTTTAATATTTTGTTGCACCACATTTATCTTTGATTACAAGATGTCTTAATTGTAGGATTGTTTCTACAACCTTCTGCATTGTCTGCATCCTGTCCAGACCTGCAATCATTTTTTGAACAATATCTTGCACTGATGATGGTCAAACTGTTCTGTAAAGCCTTCTCCCTTGAATAGCCTTTCAGTGGGGTTAAGGTCAGGACAATAGTGGCCTATTCATGTGTGAAAAACTTGTTCCCTGAAACACCTTTTACAATTGTATCTGGTCATTGCTGGTTAGCTAACACCATTTTATTGTTGAATAATGTTGCTGAGCTTTGAACTGGCCAATTAAAGCAACCCCAGATCATAACACTGCCACTAGAGACTTGAACGGGCACAATGCATAATGTATCCACCACTTCAGTTGCTTCTTCCCTGACATACCTATCACTTTGGGGTAGAACAAATCTAGACTTGTTAGTCCGCATGACCTTTCTTTCCAATATTTATGCCACCTAAAAAAAATATCCAGTTAATAAGCCTCACTAACAAGTTGCTTTTTGTAGCCACACAGATATTTAGTCCCAATCCTGTAAGTTACCATTGTATTGTGTGAGTGAAATGCTCTTCAGGAATACTTATGAGGAAAAAAAGTGTGCCATAGTGCTGATGTTATGGGAACATGAAGTGAGACTATTTATAGACTGTCAAAGGGTCAGGTACCAAAGTGAGGCATGCCACCAAGACCACAAAAAGGTGCCTGTGTTAGCTTTTAACTTTGAAATTGCTAGAAAGATTTAAATCTATAATAAAGAATGTACCTTTAGTTATGGTCAAAATAAATTAAAAGCTATGTAAAAATATTAATAAGGTCCCTACCACAGTTACAGAGTACTATGCAAGTTAGATGAAAAACATTATGTGATATGTTGTGATAATATTAGTCCTGTCAAAATCAAATGTGTCAAAGTTTTTCTTACTTTTTATAGTTTTAAAGTACATCCAAAATATTGTAAAACCGTAATTTAGATAACCTACTGCACTCAAGGAAAACCACTCTAGTCCAAATAAGGCTTACTTATGTTACCGTTACAATTCATTCTGTTGAATTTAGTTTAAGCCCGCTGTTTTGGCAGCAGGATAATAGTGATAAAAGTAATAGTGAGTGAATAAGTTCTATCTGCAGATCCAGGTCTCGGCTCACCACAGTATGTTCTAAAGGCCTGTAGAGCTTCGGAAAGTATACATGCTGGAAGGTTTTCCATCTGTCCTTCTCCGTCTGTTGATCTATCTGTATGTCTTTCTCTCTCTATCAAAGACCCTGTTGTCACCCAGGGAACCAGTTAAGCAGTGGGAGTGCACAGCCCAGAGAAACGGCAACCATTTGTCACAGTCACCCAAAAGAAAAGAGCCAAACGTCTCTTTTCCCTTTTTTTCTATTCCTTTCGCTTGTTCTCTCTCTTTTGCCTTTTCCTTTTTCAACATCCCGTCTTTCCTCTTTTGTCTAATAGTAACAGTCAGTCTGGCTGGCAAAATGGGGGAAAAAAAGAGGGCCGTTAGCTCACTCAGCCCGCTTGGTGTTTGGCCAGCTCTCTCACGCTGTGGATCAAGCGGCCCTTTGTATGTGTGGGGGTGATTTGTCAGGCAATCATGGCAGAAGTCAAGACCCTGAGGGTAAAAGGCCCTGACCCCAAAAGTGCCTGTGCTGGGGCTGGCCCCCAAGCTTCTGCTATAATAGAGAGTGCCGTGGAGAATAGTCGCTTGTCCAGGGCCTGGACACCACAAAGCAGCTCATGTGCATACTTCAGGTAGGGCACTTTTATTGGAACTGACAGGGGCAAGACAGCCTGAATGGTGGACTATGTGTGTGTGTGTGTGGGAGGGAGGATGCAAGGGTTGTTGAAAGTGGCTTTTCCACCACTGGACTGAGAGGAAACCAATAACAGTTAACCTCTTGCAGCATAATGAACAAAACAGTAAACAATGGCATTGTTTACATATCCAACAGGCCAACAGGCAGTGCAGTTACTAGCTTTTTTGACTGCTCAACGACAGATTGAAGTGTCAGGGCAGAGGCCATCTGAGAGAGAGAGAGAGAGACAGAGAGAGAGACAGAGAGAGAGAGAGAGAGAGAGAGAGAGAGAGAGAGAGAGAGAGAGAGAGAGAGAGAGAGAGAGAGAGAGAGAGAGAGAGAGAGAGAGAGAGAGAGAGAGAGAGAGAGAGAGAGAGAACTGTGACAATTGACATGCTGGCCTGCCCATTGATACGCAATCTATTTTTTTCCTTTTAATTCACTCGTTAAAAAAGGAGAAACACGTTCCTTCAGAAAACAGTTTGTTTGTTTGTTTCATACTTCTTTTGGGCTAAAACTGAAATTCACCTCGAACCTCAACCTTTTCTCTACTGACCGTACCATAATAAATCAGATTAGGGTAAATTAAGACTTTTTGTCTAAAATCTCATTATCTGCTTCTCTAACTACAGTAATCTGAATCACTTTTCTAAAGTTTCAGAACAATTTCTCAAAAATGTTTTTTAAATTGCGTGCAGTTTGCAATTTAAAGTTAGAGATTCAATATTAATTTAAGTTGTCTGCTATCTATGGTAATTCCATAGTTCTGTACTGCACAGCAGTTTGAAATAGATGACCATGAATGTGATTTCAGCTAAAGCTGAATGAGGGTCATTACACCTGTATTAAACCTGAGCATGCCTGTTTTAAAATCAATCAATGAATAAAGTTATTTTTGAGGAATTCCCAACATTTTTTTCTGGGAAAAAATCCCACCTTTTATCACAAACAAAAGCCAGCAAATAATATCAGGCATGTTGGCACAGATACAATGACATTGGATAATTTCTAGGTCTGACTGCCATGATTACACAGATGATAGGAGTAAAGCAGTTGTCATTAGAAGCAGATGGAGCATTTTAAAGAGACAGAGAGAAAGATATTTCCACACAGCGTCCTTGCAATGCCTGGAAGCATTTATAATCTACAATGGCTTCTTATTGTCAAAAGAGCAAAATGGAGGGAGAAATAAGAGGAACAGGGAGGGAAATCTGTTTCAGGACTTATGAGACATAGCTGTTAAAGGATATTGAAAGCCTTATGACTCTGTTACCTATTCCAAGAGCAAAAGAGTGGTCAAATTCATGACTTGCCATTTGGCAACATAACTGTCAGTCACATAATTTCATTACCATTAAATTACCAATTGACAAAACCTTGCAAGATAATCAAAAACGCTCCAGGTACATTATATATACATTATACTATATATGTGTACAATTTGGTAATTACATGACATACTAATAACATAACTGCAATTCCCTAGGCACATTTTTAATTATCGTTACATTTTAACTATTCACAACATTACCTTTACGGTCTCCTAACATTGTGAGATGATCAAGAATGGTCCAGTTATGTTATGTACTATTTTAGTAACTTACTGACAACATAACAGCAAAATCAAAAAAAATTATTTTAAATTGCGAAAACTTTGCCATTTACTATGCTGTTTAAATTTGCTTGCTTAAACACTTTCAGTCATAATATGGGTAGTTGTTGTGTTGTATTTAACATAATATAACATTTATAGGCTGCTCATTTATTATTACACTGTATGTAAAATACGTAACTGCATGCACATCCTGCGTTTGCTGCAGGGGAACTGAGCATGCGCTGCACACAGCAGAACTCTTGCAATCTGACACCAATTGTTTCTCTGAGGTTTTAATTTCACAAAAACTTATATCAGTGGCCTAAGAGTTATAAAAAAAAAACATTTAAATGTAATGACATATTTACTTGGTAATCTGATTTAACGTAAAATTAATAAATGTAATGTTCTTTAAGCTTTATTTTAGTTTATTGTTTTTTCATTTTTAAATATTATACAGTAGTAGTGGTGGTTGAGAGCAGAGTTACCACGGCAACATGTTCTCAACTGAAGAGGACAGCAACTACTATCTTTATCTTCATGTAAATAAAAGAATAAAAGACCAAAAACCTTGAACAGATTAGGTAACATACTTTCTAGTTTAAGTGTTTTCGTTAATATTTGTGGCTTTGTAATTATTTAGTATATTGCTTTACTCTTACTTTTACTTTTACTTTTAGAAAACAAAAAGAGATATTAAATGCAGTTTTACACTGAATGGTAGATGGGAACCAATAACAATTAGCTGTTGTCACCATATACTTTGATAATATAAAGCAATGTTTATCAATCGTTTCAAATGAATACCACTTTTGATAATGCTATATTGAAGATGTGGAACGATGTGTGTATAAATATATGCATAAACATGCAGATAATAGCTGTATATGATAAACGGAAATCTAGAGATAAGATTATACTGTTAATGTGACAGGTGTTACAAGGTAACTTTTTATCTTTGTTTTAACCTGTTAACTGTCACCGTTCCTCAGGAGGAACGCCTATGTTATTTCCCTTTTCAATTTAATATTTCATACTTGAATTTAAATCTAATAATGACAAACTATATATTGATGTAAATGATGGACAAATGGGTAAAAATACCTAAATGAAAAAGACTTCAAAATGTTCTAATACCTAAAACCTAAATCTAAATACCTTAAAATAAAAAAAAGAATATAGTGCTTTTTCATATGTAAACTTAATATTTGTAGTGACAGTTAACAGGTTAAGTACATGCAAGTCTGGCTCTCTTTGTTTTTTATTAGACTTCTTTTATACTTTAACTGCTGCCACTCTTGTCAAAGCTGTACATTAAATTGATTTAAATGTATGCAGATGCAAACGCAATGTGGTGTCATTTGCGTGTTGAATTATTTGTATGTCAAGTTTCTTTCACAGTATTAACAATAGCTTTAATCAGTGGTTTCAGTTCAGAAATACATAAGGTAGGGTTTTTAAATTGCACTCAGCTCATCTGAAGAGAGACAGAAGCCTGCCTGCCCCCGCTTTGTGTTTGTGCTATTCTGCATGAGTTACACTGTCTAATCATAAATAAATAATATTAATAAAACTATATTCCAGGCTCTGGCGTCCTTTCCGAACCCGTTACCCTCTCTCTCCTCCAAAAATCACTTCCTGTCTCTCTACACTTTCCTGTCAAAAAAAAAATGATAAAGGCAAAAAAAAACCCACACATGGGTTAGTAACTTAGGCTACATAATTTTCATTTTGAAGTGAACGGTCTTTTTTAAATGTTTTTAACTCCAACACATAATCTAGAGAACTGTAAATTACAACACAGAGAAAGATTCAAGTTAAAAGGAAACATCTTTGTGGTTGTATACAAAAGTAGTTAAATGCTCTCGTAAAGTGTATGTCGTGGATATATCTAGGAAGAGAAGAAAGGCAAGGCCAAACAGTGCTTTGATCCTACATATTTAGAAGCAAGAGTCGCTGTAAGTGTATGCATGTGTATTGAATGAGGAGATGAATGATTCTGAAGATAAATGCATCTGGGTTACTCTGCCGTGGCCTCCCGCTCCATGTAGCCCACTACCATGACATCAGAACAGAAGGGGCAAACATCCTTTTTGTGAAGGGGCTAATTTAATTTGTACCTTCCAATGAGTGGTAAATATGTTTGAACTGTCTGCGTGAGCAGTGTGTACCCAACTCCCGTTCTCACGGGAAACTGGCACACGGCAGGATATTGTGCAGTGCTGCACTAATAGTTCAGTTTCAACCAGCTAATTTGATTATTTCCTTTTGTCTTTTTTCATTCCTTCTTCCTCACAATCCCACTGGCTCACTGTGTCCATCTGTTCGTATCTTTGGGGCTGTGTGGCTTTTTCCTGGAGTACATACAAAACTCTAGCACACACACCAACTCTTCACATTCCCCTGGGATGACCCCACTGACCTTTTCCATGTCTGTTCGAGATCTGACGTCAAAGGTCTCGTTGCTAGGAATAGGGGCTTGTTTAGTAACAAATATGACCTCTCTCACCTTTCCTGGTCTCGTAGGCTATCAAATATATAATTTCTGCATGTTTTAGCTGCTACATACATAAATGAACTCATGAGTCAATGAAAGGTTATGAGCACACAAGGCCCAATATCTATAAATTTAAATTATTTTAAAGTGCACACTTTCAGTGCTCCAGGCTGTTTGGGTGCACCTAGTCTTTCACACTATAGAGGCACCCTGGGTCTGCCTGGTGACCCTGTAGAATCCAGGGCTGACCCCTTGTCTACACCTGACCTCAGTGGACCCAGCTGATTTGATCACTCCTATGGGACCCTGACCTGGGAGGACCAAGCTCTAAGTTTGAAATCCAACACATGCCTTTCTAAGAAAAATATTTACTAAAGTTAGGTTTTAATTATTAAACAATATATATAACTGTTTAAAATAAGATTTTAAACATTTGTACACATTGGTGGTCCATAGTTAATATGATGAAGTACACCTGTGGTATAGATGCATCAGTGTGAACTACGCCCAGTGAATACCTAGGGCTAAGAAAAGAGAAACAAGTTTAAGGTTTGATGCCTTCATTTGTCATGTTGATATTTTAGCACAATAGGAACTAACAGTGACACAAGTGAACACATGCAACAGAAAAGTATTTTAAAGTGTTAGAAACATATAATTTTAGTGTTATAAGACATGAACATAGAGAAAGCTAATTTTGGAGGCATTTACCTCTTGCCTCTGTCTGTGCGCTGTGTTCTTTTCCCTGCCCAGGTAATATATAGCACTGAAAATTGTCATAGGAGATTTTGTCTCGTAGTCAACTCAATCACAAAACCCTCGACAAACAACAAAAAAAAGACAACACCCTGCAGTTTTGCTGTCGGCCTGTTTTAATCACTTCAGAGTTCCTAATGCTAAAGGAAAATTGTCAGAGTGAAAAATTTTGTTAGTGAATTACAGCTAATATGGGCTAATATGAGTTTAAACTTTTAAAATCCAACTAACATAAAAAATCCTGTAGGTGCTCCGGGAACACAAACATCCACAGAAATGGCTAAGCACTCACGGAAATGCACAACATACATGAATGTGACTTGGTGTAGTGTACTATTTGTGTGTTTTATTACAAATTCTTGTTTTAATACAAAGTACAGAAGTGACCTCTATGTTTTGGGTGTGATGTGTTTTGTTTGCGCAAATGGGGGGTGTGGTAGTGCTGGGATATTGACTAAAATTTTTAAAATTAACTAAACATAAAGTACTGACTAAACTTGTTTAATATTCAACTGGATTTGGCTTAAGTTTAATTAAAACACTTGCAGCTTGTAAATTAAATGTATTCTCAAATATGGCTACAGTACCATCACACTCATACTGTCTCTCTGTTTCTCCAAACTGACCCAGTGTCTGACCAGTCTAGTACTTGGACATGCAGCTGTGTTTACAGTCAACACAGCACTATGTTAGGACAGCTGGAAGAACAAAAGAGGTAGCCACTATGCAACCCAGCACTCCACGGATTACACACACAAATGATGACAATCCATGAACTACACAAACAGGATGTATGCATGAAGAACTTCCCAAATGTTATCTATAACACATTTTACAAAGAACACAATTTATCACAATTATCAGCCCTGGTCAAAGTGATGCTGCCCCCTCACTGATCAAAGACTTGTGTTTGACTAACCTTCTTTTGGTTTAAAACCCATTGACAAATTACAGGGTTATGGACAACTTACAGTTATGAAATAGCAAAAATAACATCCATCTTTCTTTAGCTACAAGGAGAATAACAGCCCTTTGATGCCTCAAGTTTCACACACAAACACAAATAAAAGTTTCTGTTGGCCACCCCAGGGGTATTCTTAATGGGAACCTGCAAACCCCAGCATACTTGTGGGTAGCCTCATAGTGTAAAGCCTTTATGCATGGAAACTTTACTTATAAGTGCAGGTTTTTCAGATATCGTTCCATGAAGCATAACTTTTTTTACAAAACGACCCGTGGTTCTTGTCTGAAGTGTGACTGTGAAATGAGCAAACATCACATACTAATATCACATACTGCTAATATTTTATAAACACTGATGCTTTATTGTCCTAGTAACACATACAGTAAAATTGTGCTCTTGACTCAAAACATACAATAATATGATTTCCGACAAGCACATACAGAAAAATCTCAAACCATGGTTTTCTGCATAGCCGGTTTATTGATTTATAAAATCACACAAAAAAAGTTTATCCAATAAGCTTATTTTTCATAGATTTCCATTTATTTTGTGCATTTTGATGCAGTCAGTGTACTGAAAAACTGATACAAGTATTGACAGTTCCTCATTGCTATTGACACAGCCTGCATACATCAAGGGCGTTAACGTAAGTGGCTATTGACATCCCACTTTGGCCATTGACAGCCCAGTCTCACTTGCTAAGTGCTTTACTATCATGTCAATTTTTGTGCTAATGTGAATTTTCTTTCAATATCTTGACATACAGAGAACCATAAATGATGTCCAGTATTTACAGTGAAGGCTCATGGCAAAAACAATGCATAAGTGGAAGTAAAGTTTAAGTTGTGGACTGTTACAGAAAACAATAATGGACTCATAATTAGGAGATAAGAGAGAACACAAAAAGTCCCTCAAGACCACGATAATTTAAGGTCAAACAGAATGACAAGAACATTTGTGGTTTTGAGACATTTGATGTCACTCACTTGCAGGGCTAAATTGTGGCTATTGTATGGTTATTATTGTAAGGAACATTTTCGCTGTATAATGAACTGTTTCTACCATAGTGACAGACTTTCTGTGATTTTTGTAAAAAACTAAATTTTGTACAGCGCAATTTTGGTCTGATTGTGTCAAACTATTGTATGGCTTCAGATGATAATATAAATGCACATACGGACTACTTCAATAGTGTTTTTTGGTCATCCCTAGAACTGCCATTGTGTAAAAAAGATGCATGAAGATTCATCAAAATGTCACCTTTTCTGAATAACATAAACAAAAACACATGCATTTGGAATGACTCAAGGCAGGGTAGTATAATTTTATATATAATAAAAATAATTTTTAGTTACTCATTTAAAATGTTTCCTATATTGGGGGAAGAATGATACTGGTTTGTGATGGCTGAGCAGCTTTATTGACATTGAGGTAGTGGCATCTACGTATGTGAGGTTTAGTTGGGTAGTCAGGAAAACTGATGAGAGATCATGAACCAGCAGCAGCTGTCACCCATCATTCTTTCCCCACTTAGGTGGTGTCGATATACAGCCAGGCCCTAAAGCTCAGCCACAAAAGATTGAGGAAGACAGAAAAAATAAGCAGTCATTCGATATTCCCAATGAGGCAATGATGGAAGCTTTAGTTTTTGTAAACACAAGGAAAAAATTGTTGTTGTTCTTTTCACCATCATTTTTGCAGGAACTTGACATGTTTAACATGATCCATTCCAGGTAGAAGTGCAGAGCTGATGATGAGTTCACACCACCTGCTCTTGACCTTTTCTCTGAGATATGAAGCCTTGGTCTATTTTTACACTGACAAATCCTGCCCTGGGTGACAGCTCCAGGCTAGACTCACCTCTCCCCAAGCAGCGTATCCATAATCACCAGAAACAGACAAAGAGAGCAAAAGAGAGAGAGAGAGAGAGAGAGAGAGAGAGAGAGAGAGAAGAGAGAGCGAGAGAGAGAGCTGGAAAAAGAGGAACCCAAGAGAGCACTCTAGAAATGATGGAATATCAATAAGGCAGAAAGAGTTTTTCATGTTGTAACATGAACACTGGGCTCCTACTAAAACAGTAGCCTATAACCTAAAGCATTTAAAAATTAAACCGACAGTGTTAAAACAAAAAACAAACAAAAAGTAAACAAAAAACAGAAATCAGTAAACAAATAATGATATTAAGCATAAAAATCTGTTTTCCTTAACCAGATTCACAACAGGAAACGAATAATAATGATTTAAAAGTTCAGTTGTCGGGTAATTAAGCAGATATAGTCATTTAACTTGTATAAACTCTTTTATTGGAGCATTTGGTGCAATCTATTCAGGTCACTCTTATAAAATATATTACTTTTATAACAAGATTTACATTAATTACTCAAATCCGCAGATTCTCAAAAAAAAAACAGGCGAAAATGTGAGAGAAGTTTGCGTCTGTCCAAATTAATGTTTTCATATTGAAATCAGACAGATCAGTAACAATTTAAGTAACAATAAAAAATAACAAAGCCATTAATCATGATGAGTTTTTGTTACTTTCTACCAAAATCGTATGAGATCAAAACAACCCCCCCAGTATTACATAGTAGAGCATAAACATGCTCTATATTCTCCATTACTCTGACTTCAAAAGCTCACCCCATGTTTAGGAGCTGTTATATTAACACATCACAACCTCTGAGATTTTTTTTGCTTTCCATCTCAGAGCTGAGGCAGGTTTTAAAAACTCCCTGCTCTTCGCATCTCTCTGCACCGGAGAAAAAGTCGCCTTCCCCAAGCACCAGGCAGATTATTTAAAGACTGATTGAGATGGCAACGTCAGTCGGATTGCCAACGCGGAGGCAATCAGGAGGCAGATAAGGACCTGTTACCTGAAGTGGGATTCTAAACCTGCATCGTCAGAAATCCATCCTGTGCAGACTGATAACGGCTGGCTTTTAATGACCACTGAAAAGCTGGCAGGAGACGAACGTGAAATGTATAGAGGCTGTTAACCCCATCACAGGCTAAGAGAAGAGTGAGGTTAGGTTACCTATCCCGATCCAATATTTCAGTGTAACAGTGCAGCCATACAAATGTATAAACATACATCTATTATTCTGTTATTTTGGATATGTTTTTATTTTGGGGGAAATATCTATGCTGACTGATATCCTAACCTATATTGTACCTTCCTATACCCTACCCATTACCCCAACCATTTTTTCATTTGTTTATTAATCTGTTTTGCTCATGGGGACTGCTGTCTAGTCCGCACAATGCAGGTAATTTCAGATTTGTATATGTTTTAAAGATATTTGGTCCTTATAATGTTTGCAAAGTCTGATCCACAAACCAAAAAGCACACTGAAAACCTACATACATAAACATATTGCAACTAGAGAACCTGCAAATGCCAAGACTGCATCACATAATTGACAGACCAAGCACACAAATGCAAAAATTAACTGGTTGATCCCCTGCGATCCTTAAACAAAAAAACATACACTCTCCCACATAACCCTTTAAAGCTCTTTATAGCATAGGTATACTCTTCTTGTGACTGCTGTGCTCCTCTCCTGGCAGATCTCAATTAGCCAGGGATTCTCCTCGAGGGCAAAAATGTGTTTCTGTCAGATACATGGAATTCATTTGCCTCTAATGTAATTACTGCACGGGGCAAAGCTCTCCATGCCCTTGTCTGAAGAAGATTATGGGTGCTCTCTTGCCAACAAGATGCTCTCACCTTTGGCACCTTTCTATAAAACCAGCCTAAGCACCCTCTTACAGTAATATTGCACTCCATTTGTTTGTTTTTGCCTCTGCTCTCTTTCTAACAAACCAGGCTGTCGGGTTTGTGGATGAAGGATTGATTCGTCTAATGTTCAGGGCCAGCGACATCATCAAATATCAGCAAACCTGCGCAGGCCACAACCCACTCATTGACCCCCCACTTATGATAGCCAATGTGATACATTTGTACAAACATGGCCACTGGTATGGAGTGTCATATGCATTGCCAAAGGGGGATGGGGGCATCTGCTTTATTGGCAAGCAGCAGCCAGATAATACATCTGGTCTCTACTTGCCAAAAGGAATCACATTCCTACCACTTCTTCCTTACCATATTTTCCTTACCATATATTGTCATTCTATTCAATCTCCACTGTCTTGCTCTCTGTATCTACTTTCTTGCTCTCCATTCTATACATTTTTGTGATATGTGGTTTTTACATCAAAGTGGTAGAGATTAATAATCCTGGCTGAACTATCTGGTCAGAGCACAGGGATCAAGCTAGGGATAGGATCATGCTTTATTCTCCTCAGTTAGAAAGAAGGAAAACAACAGAATGAACAGAGTGAGACAGAATCAATGAGTGAGATAATGGGTGGGAGAGTTAACTGAAGAAAATTCTTCACTAAAGAAAAAACAAATTCAAAACGTGAGTGTTTCTGTGAGAACAGAATCACATAATTAGAAGAAAATGCAAGTGCTAAATAGTTTCAGTCTCAGATGGCACACCAATTGACCATAGACATAATGACATCACTTGGACCAAAATAAATCCAAAACGTTTTGGTCGCTTTACCTGTAACAAGGTCCTGTTTCCAAAGCATCAAATCAAATTTGATATTTGCGAAACAATCAGTACTTTATATTGTGGATTATGTTTATAAACTTTGGAGAGAGGTTTCTCAGAATCAATTTTCAGGACTTAAACAAACTGTGGTCGCTCACTTATCATTCATACATTGTGTTTCAGTGGATGGTTGTTACTCAGAATAAACTGAAATGTGTCACAAGTCAAAAGTGTAGGTATGTCAAATTATGTGCTAATAATAAATATCAAAGGATACGGGAATAAGGGGTAAACTTGACTGGCCTATATATAGTATAGAGGTGTCAGGAGGTCTTGAGGTCCAAGTCTCTCAATTTTTTTTAATTGCCCTGGTAGGCCACCATAGCCTCCAGGAACTATGGTTGTAATTATCAAAACAAATACAATTAAGTGACTCACTATAAAGCCAAACAAAATTAGCCAACTACTTATAGTGTGACAAATAAACAAGACTATGGTTTATATGTTCTTGTGCCAGCAAGAGTGCAGGGAATAACAAAAGAGATCACAAAAAACAATACACCGCTTGAACAAAAGAATAGAGGCAGTAAGGTGAAACATGACATTTTAGTGTTGAGTTTGTGTTTTCTGATGAGGTAAGGATATACAGAAACTGTGTGCAATGATGGAAATCATCTGTTTGCACCTCTGTCACCTCTTTATCTATGATGTCACATAACACAACATTTTTCATGGGACAATATGCATGTGGGGACCTTTCATAGACATTATGATATGTTTACTGTACAAACTGTATATTTTAACCTTCTACCCGGACCCTACCCGTAAACCCTACCCCTATACCTAACACAAATCTTTTCTGCAATTTTACATTTTTAATCAATTAATTGTGGAAACTGGTCACCAAGCCCTACAGTGTAGGTGGTTAAGACTTTTACTATCATTGTGGAGACATTTGCATTTGTACAAAAATATGTACACACACATACACACACACATACAAAATGTAAGCACCTAAACTCCCTATTAAATCAAATTATTACAAATGATTACATTTCGAGGGAACTCGCGCTGCGTCTCCATAGTAATGATTTGGGGAACACCTCAGTGTGACCGCCTCTGAAACTGTCCAATCTGAGAATGAAAGGACGGCTGCGGCATCTCTTCCTTCTTTAGCGCCGAAGGCTCGGGAGCTGTTTCTTCTGCCCAGTAGAGAAGTCCTATGCTGTGCCTGTCCAGCTCTGAGGAGGTGGATGTGGTCAGTGTGGATTTGAAAGATCATGGAGACATCCGTATTCAGCCTGTGTTGTTCCCCCAGTTGAACATCTACTCTAATATAGCTGGATCTGGGACAAAGGGTATGGGGTGATGCGGGGGGTGAAAAGCACACTTGCGAGCTATCTCTCCATCCACTGCATTGTCGCTTATGGTTCCTGCGCTGCCCACCAAGCCGTGCAGGGTAACGTTGGCTTTGGTGGGCAAAAGTTACACTGCACTGAGTGAGCTCCTAATACATTACAGTCCATCCCTCACGTCCATTACGTTCTCAGGACTTTGTCCTTTTGGTAATACCTAGAATTTCTAAATCAAGTGGTGGTGGTAGATCATTCTCCTATTTAGCACCTAAACTTTGGAATAGTCTTCCTAGTGTTGTGCGGGAGGCAGACACACTCTCTCAGTTTAAATCTAGATTAAAGGCCTATCTCTTTAACATAGCATACACATAGTCCAACAGTTTATAACACAAATCCCCTAAGGGATTGTTAGGCTGCTTTAATTAGGCCAACCGGGGCCGGGAACACTTCCCTAACAATCTGATGTACTTGTTGCATCTAAGGGTGTGAAACAGTATTTTGCTCCCAGTATGTTTGTTTCTTATTATTCCAAGGTTGCATCCAGTCCATACCCTGACGTTGGATTTGTCAGAAGGAGGAGACCCCCATGAGAACCTGCACTCGCTAATGCTAATGCTAGTTACTACATTAATGATAATGCTAAACAGTATTTATGCTAATCTCTTTAACTATTTAAACCGTGTTGGAGTGCTCACTAGGAGACTGCTGATATTAGATATTAGTGATATTATATATTAGTTATTAAATTAGCTTTTATATTTCCCTGCTTGTCATTATGTTTATTCTGCTGTAAAGCTGCTTTGAAACAGTGCTACATTGTTAAAGCGCTACACAAATAAACTTGAACAAGTTAACATGTCAGATCCTCTTGTGGTCCCAGGCAAGCTGCTCTCGCTGAGGGCAGCTTACATACCGGGACATCTGAATCAGTAAGCAGGCATCCTGTCAAGGCAGAGGCTGAGGCCTGGGGAATGGAGGCTCCACCCCGAGGTGGTGGAGCAGATATGGAGACCCTTTGGCCGGGCAGAGGTGGATCTGTTCGTGTCCCAGGAGACCACACATTACCCATTGTGGTTCTCTCTCACTCAGCCAGCCCCATTAGGGCTGGATACCATGCCTTAGGCGTGACCAAGGCGACGCCTGTATGCCTTTACCCTGATCGCTTTTCTGCTGGAATTTGTGGAAAGAGTGCGGCAGGACGGGGTTTAGCTGCTGTTGGTAGCCCCATTCTGGCCGGCCCGAAAGTGGTTCTCGGACTCATGTTTCTCCAAGAGAGCCCTCTGTGGGAGATCCCACTCAGGAGGGACCTTCTTTCTCAGGTGGGCAGTGCAGTTTTTCCACCCCCACCTAGAACTTTGGAAGCTGTGGGCGGGGCCACACTCCTAGAGTCTTGCAGAGACCATTTTCAATTTCAGCGCTCCCTCCATGAGAAGCTTTATGCTCCGAAGTGGAGAGTCTCACACCTTTGTGAGATTTATCACACAGTGCTCATGCCCTAAACTGTGTTCGGTTTATACACAGACAGGTATTTGGTTGCATGGGGGGAGCTGGTACAGCTTGTGGCACTACAGCAACACAGCATGAGTTCCCTCAGAAGGAAACGTCTCCGGTTACGGGTGTAAGAATGAGATGCTGCATCTGTCTGGCATAATTACTGCATCCCTGTAAGCACATTGCTTTGGCCTGTTTAGCTAAAAATGCCGGTTCTGGATGCCCTTTTATGCTTCCTGGTCCATACATCATCCTGCCTATGACATATCATCGTCCGATTGGTCAGTTTTGACAAACGTGCTTTAGACGCAGTCACGCTGAGGTGTTCTCCAAAGCATCTCTACAGTGACACAGCGTCTCATTCCCTTCTCAGGGAACTGTAGGACCACACATGCTTATTCTGCAATGTTTTCCATTGGTGAACATGACTTTGCTGTACAAACTGTACACTGTACAAACTGACTTAAATTTTGTTAGAATGCAGCATCAGAATGCACATTACCAGCATTAAAACATGTACAAGTAATTTTAGAAAAGTACAAAATCATGTTATACACAGCAAGAGATGCATATTGTAAGCGACAAAAATAGTACGAAGAGCAACAACAATAGTATGAAAAGCGACAACAATAGTACAAAGATCATTACAATAGTACAAAGGTCATATCATTTTAATCATTAAACAAGAGTGAACATAAACCATTGTGTCCACAGTTAAAATCATCTAAACAGCACAGTAATATTGCAAAATATTATACATTTATGAGTACTTACCAATAAACACCAACACCACTTTGTCCACGAAGTCAAAGCCAATTTTTAACAGTTGGACCTTTGGCATAGTGGTTAGTATTTATTTAATTGTGCACACAAATTGTAATGTATTGTAATGTAATATAAATGTATTGTGCTCATATGAAAAATAAAGGTTAGAGTTTTCCCTGTGTCCCCTGCTTCATTGTCTTTCTCTATAATAATGTCCTATCTACTCTTCATTGTCATCTATTTAAAGCAGAATCAATGTTTAGAATGTGAGAAGTCAACAATTAAAATAACGTATCACAGTCCAACCCCTGGCCCCATATGTTAATGCAAACACAATAAAACTAAAATTTCATCACCATTTATGTCAAACTGCCTGACAGACAGTACACAAACTTTACATGTACTACAGAGGTAGTTTGGGATTTGAAAAAAAAACACAGGATGTTATAATGTAGCGAAAAGCTGTAAATTTTAGTCATAAGTTATGGACTGAGCTGGTTCATGGTTAATATGGCCATATCAGATTCATGGGAATATACTCCTACTGAGAAATGGGACACAACAGGAAATAGCTCAATGTTTTTTCCTAGGCAAAAGGGGCCAATAACTGTCACTTTCGTTTACATCGCTCGAGCACAGTGGTTTAATGTCTGTTCAACAGTTGGAATTCCCTAATTAAAGAGTCCTGTGTTTTTACAGAGATGCACTTCCCAGATCCATGCTAAAATGCACAGGTGTTCTAATGCACCTCCAGAATAAGCATGTGTGGTCCTACCCCAGTCTGCACCTTATCTATTTTGCCTGTCCACATGAGCATGACATTTACAGGACATTCCTCTCTATACTGCTTTATTGTCAAATGCAAGCGCGTTGACATAAACACACATGTATAAACTGTCCCTGTCTGACTATTCTGTCTGATGTGCCTCTCTCTACTCATGAAATGTAAAATTGTCCCAATCAAACCGTGCCCGGGCACATTTCATACCCTAAGCCTGGTTCGTTTGAATAGTGTGAGTGCTCTTAAACATGCTTGGATTCGGTTTACTTAACATGCCCTGGCCCGCTTGAGGAAGTGGGCTTTGGCATGGTTTGGTAATGGGGCAGTGTGAGCACAACCGTGCTGGAGAACGGAACATGATACGTCATGGCAGTGCGCTACATTATGATGTCTTCCTCATTGTTTGTTTTCATTTCTGCCGGGGCATTCCAAAAAGGTGATACGGTAACGTGATAGGCAGTGCAGAATATTGAATAAATGTGAAAATATGAAAAAAGGGAATGGCTATGCACTAGGAAGTGTGACCAGTATGTGAACACAAGCGACAATTTTTTTTAAGCAACAAACTTAACATTCAGATAGACTGTGCTGTAAGAGACGTGTTTCTAGTGTGAGCATGCCCTCAGACTCAGAATGCTGAGTCTATGTGGAGAATAGAAGGAATAAAAAACTGGACAAGTAGAGAACACACTACAGGGATTAGAACCAGTAAGCTAGGGTTTAAAGCACTCACTGGGCAATTTTTTGGAAATCAGTAAGTTCTAATATACATATAGTGGCAAACATCCACACGTTCACATATTAATGTAACCATGTCCCTTCAAGATAAGCCCATAAATGGCTTCCAGATGGGGATGGGGGTTCCTGTAGTAATATTGTATGGAATAATCCAGGCCTTTCCCTAGGTGAAACACATCCCTCAGCCATTTTTGAGGGAGGTTAAGTAAAACCTTCAGGTCAGTGGAGGATGAGGCAAGTCAAGAAAAAAGACCACCTACTATCCAGGAGAATAGCTAAATAAAATCCATCCCACAGTGGGCAAACACTAGCCCCCTTTCGATGCATAAATAACTCTGACGGGAGACGTTTATCATCACTTATTGGTGTATGTACATGCTGTGGGTTTGCAGGAACATGATTGGTTGGTGCATTCATCAATCTGATAGAGATCAGTTCCATGTTAGGGAGTATAAATCATTAGTCTGGAGCCTAACACTACTGATAGTGCTTATTGATGGTTTAATCCAACCCACGCAAGTATGCGTTCAGGAATCTGTCCCAAATGATATTATTGTGTTTAAACGCAAATAACTAAACAGAATACAAAAAGAAGAAAGACTATACATCATTATAACTACAACACTCAATATATTTTTTTTAGGTTAGAGTTGGCAGTTGTTAATATGTGATAATTGTCCTCATAATAAAGTTTCATTAACCCTCACTTTATAATGATGGGTGTGGGGGGGGGGGTGTAAGACAGATCATTGCACTACAAAAAGAACATGAACACAGAAAAGCACAAAATGAGTTGAAAAAGTAATGAGAAAGTAATGCACCCAGACACTTATTAAGCATGTTTCAGATCTAATTCCTCTTCTCATGATGATCTTTGGCATCCAAATTTTGTGTACTGTTTATTTTTATGTGTGAATATTTTCCTTTCCCCTGTTTTTCTTGGGTGAACTTTTGGAGGATGCTTTCAAAAGGCCCAGAGAGTAAATATTAATCCGAAAAGTAAAAAAAATAAGAATTATATAACCTTGCCAAGAAAGCCATTCTGTTGACAAGACTCTGAGAGTCAGGGCTACAACTTTCCCAACCTTTACTGACATTAGATCACCAAATTATTTATTTAAAAAAGTATTTGATAAAACCTTTGAAACAGAATATTTACATTTCAGTATAAGGCACCAATGTAGCTCTGACAACCAAGCACATGTTTTGTTTCAGCATAAAAAACTTTAGGATAAGATCTTTAAGAACTTATAAAATAAAATAAAAGCCACAAAATACATTTTTACCATAGTAAAGTTAAGTTATAAAGTATAATTTTTTAATTACTTACAGCAATAACAGCATGGGGAAGGTGAAACATTCTTTGCAAGTTTATTTAAGGGCCGGATATGAATCAGTTTAAAGGCATCTGTTTTTGGTTTAACTCTTGGGTCAGAGGTCAGGAGTCCTTGGCTTGAAGCAAGGTTGGTCAGTTCTTGTGACAGGCAACATGATAAGCCTCCAAATATTTTAGAGTGACTCCCCTGTATCCAAACACACACACACAAATGTTCGAACTACACTAATATATTTTCTATAGACATGCACACAGTGTGTTAGGTTTCTATTAATTGTGGAGACTTTCCATAGACATAATGTTGCTTATACTATACAAACTGTACATTCTGTAAACCCAACCCTCACACAAACCTTTCTGTATTTTAACATTTTCAAGTAAACATTATTTAGTATGTTTTATTATTTATTTAAATCATGTAGGCAGGGGACATCTGGACCCCACCTCCACATCACATTCAGTTTGGTAGGTAGATACATTTTTATACTGTAAAAATTCTGTATTTTTAATACTTACAATATATTCCTACAATCTCATAATTATATGATGTAAATTCCACAAGAAAGTCAGGAAGATACAAACACAACAAAACACTTAAGTATTATGGAACTATCATAGTGTATTGTAATTTCCATCACAGTGGCACTATCAATCATTATGAATAATGTAGCGCAGTTATCATGAGTGCAGCAAGGCAAGAGCAAAAAAAAATCAATGTTCATTCTTCTGTCTAAGAATGTATACTATACAAACTTTTATGCATGCATAGATTTATTTTCTAGAAGAAAGAAATTCTTAAATGTAGTTGTTATCATCATTTGTTTTGCTAAACAGATATCTCTCGTAATTAAATGAGAGCAAGAGCTTCTGAAAGCACACATGTGTTCCTAAACCTTTTTAATTCACTGTCACAGTTCTAAAGTTTGTTTTCTCTATCTTACACTAATCATTGTGGGTGGCAAACTGTATGCATGTGCTAAAATGTAAGGTATTGGGGCACATCATTTGCCTTGTCTGTAAGAGGTCAGATACATTGTGTCCTAGGGGTGACGTTTGTCACGCCAGAGAATCTTGTTATATACTTGCTGTTACTCACCTTGGCGATAAGTCATCGTTATGCTACACCTACCTGGCAACCGGGTGATAAAGGAGCCATGTTCAATCACAAATGTGGCTAATATTTCAAAATCCATATTGTACTTCCAGTCTGACATACCCCACACCACACAGGCATATATATTCACATATGCGTATACATATACACTTAAAAAGTCATAGACATGAAAGTATACTCTGTTTCTGATTAAACTCTTAAGGGATCTAGTGAACATTAGGAAACCTCACAGTACCACAGTCAAAGTGACACTAATGCCTGAGTTGAATGTTATTCAAACATGTTCTGAGCTCTCTGACAGGAATGTGGTCCTTCCAATGATTTGTTTGAACTCACATGCTAACAAGTTCAAGGGTACATTAGCATATTCCAAAATAAATAAATGTGAAGTTTTTTTAGGATTTTTTAAAGGTTTTTTAAGTGTTTGACCAAAACTTCCAACCCCTAACATCTTTGAAGTTTTAAAACATGTAAGTGATTGGAACATTTTTGCCACAATCTCAAAAACATTCATGTGAATGCAAAAGTTCTACATATTTTTACATCCACCAAACAGATACTTACTTCAAGAAATTTTAAATCCACAGAGGAGGATACCTAATGCCGAAGTATTGAATCATACAGTTAAAGGAGCTTTTTTATGTTGGCTACCTCCAGACTACAAAGTTGCAATTGCTCAATTTTGCAACAGATTTATACAGAAATTAAAACTTGCTTGTCCAATCCTGAGCTTGTCTCAACAAGACCTCAGACTGAATTGAACAGTCCAACTCCCTATAAAATAAGTACCTTAGAAACATATCCCACCCTCCTTCTCCACATGCTGGATTCTAGGAAGTCAGAATAGTCTATGATGCACCTTTGTGTGTGTTTATGCAGCTTTAGCAGACAGCAGTTTAGCAGGTGCAGGATGCTGTTAGTACAACTGAAATCCAATGCTAAGAGGATTATAAAGAGGATGATATCTCAGTAGTAAATAACACTTCGTGAGGAATGAGAGAGTGAGCGAGCGAGAGAGTGACGAATAAAAAAAAAAAACAGCGCTTACACTTTAAAGTTCCATCCTGTCTTTCTTGAAATGCAAAAATAAATATATTAAAAAACACAGGTGTTAAGTTGCCTGCAAATGAAAGCATTAATGGGGCTTCATATCCATAGCGTGCTAGAGAAGATAAAATTATTTTTTTTAACATTGTTAATCCAGTGCATGCTAAATGGCTGTCTATTTTCTCAGACTCAACATATATTTTTGTTTTGCCATATACATTCACTCTGTAGCAGTTTTGCCATTGCCAACTAAAACATCACCTCCACAAAATATATGCATGATTACATTGAAACATAATAGACACTGGACAAAGTTTTGTACAAAACTGAACACAGTGCACAAGCATGTGCGGGAAAAGAAAGGTGAGCCCCCTGCTATGTATCATTACTGTGACTCCCCAACCATGACCAAGTCTTGGTGGGTTTATATAGGATCTGCTGAATGCAAAAGGTTATCTTGCTCACAAAATATCAGGTCAAATAATAAGCCTGAACACCTGGGTCTGCTCTCCATCCTCATTACCTTTTCGTCTTCATTCAGCCCTGCCACCCTAAATACCTTCATTCATCTTTTTTCCTCTCTGCTCTCTAATTTCTTAATCCCTGTGAGGCATTCTCCATGACTACCTGGGGTTCTTAACTGCCCACTCATGGGGAGAGAAGTGCTGGATGTTTACACCTGCTAGGCCAAGCTCAATGCCCAGGGGTGGGGTTAGGGCGGCCCCACTTACTCCACCCCTCTCCTCCCCTCTCAAAACAGGAACAATTGACCCAAAGCAGGGCATCAATGGGCCTCCCAGCTGGGAGCTGGGCTCATTGAGTAGAGAGGCGCTTGAGCAGAGTGGAGTGCTGGGGAGATGGGCGCCTCTAAGCCCTCCTCTCCAGAGCCAAAGAGTGCTTGGGTGGGACATTGAAGTGATTTCAGCTCAGGGGAGGGAGTAGATAAAGTGATAAAGATAGAGGGGTGAAATGGGGGTACCATAGAGAATCTGTTGCCTTGAATAAACAAGATCTATTCAAGAGTTGAGCAAGTGAGCTAAAGCTAAAGAAGAGCCATGAAGTAAGAAGGTTTTGTATAACATTTACAAAATGCAATTCAAAAATGAATAACACAGTTCACATTTGAGAAAGTGAGATTCAAGATATAATTAATAAATAACAAGTTGAGTGAAAAATTTTTGAGCAAATCCTCACACAAATGTATCTCACCTAAAATACATTTCTTTATACACAAATGTATGCATCCGGTTCTTTAATTAATTTCCAACAATTGAGAATAGGATCCTGCTTGAGAATAGGATCATTGTTCCATATTTAAAAGAAAAATTTTAAGACTTTGCACGTTCTGATCATCAAATGCAACTACTGGCTAGATTCTTAAAAGGTCAACTACTGATGTTGTTAAATTGCTGCAATTCTAATGTGAGCAAGTCACTATCTATCATAACCAGATGCCAGCTCAAAACTGAAGTCATGTTTTAAGCAGTTATTAGATACAATGATATATTTAAGCTGCACAACACAAAACAAAACAGATTTGTGGCTCCTTGTGACACTGTCATCACTCTCTTTAAGTAGATAATATCGGTCTAAGGCAAGAGGTGGTGTTTTGGATTTATTTATTCATTTACTATATGTTACAGACAAATAATATAACATACAACACATACAACACTACACATAAAGACATTTAAGGCTCATTGTTACTTTTTATTTTTAATTAAAAAAAATGGCTTTTGAATGTGTGTCTTTGTTTTCATCAGGAAGGGGTGATGGTGAGCCAGTAAGATAGAACAGAACAGAATATTGTCTGATATTAGTCACTGTATTGTCTGGTAACTGCCAAATTTACCACATACACTTCTTGAAACAAATACATTACATAATATATGATATAAACTAAGGTTGTCACAGTAACTTCAACATATTTTATGATACTATACCAGTTGAATTGTCATGATACTAAGTAGTATCACAATACCGTACAATTTAAAAAATGCATACATCTAAATAGAAACAGTCCCAATGTTTTCTCTCAATACTTTTTTAATAGGAATGAAAACCTGGAAATATAAATAAAATTAAAGACCATATAAAAACTATTCATTCAATTGGCATGGAGCAACCAACATGAAACATACTGTTTCTTATATATAAACTTATATAATATTTTCTATAGTAAACTGTAGCATGTTATAGTGTTTACTACACTTAGTGTTTACTACTACACAGTTAATGTATACTACAGTATTTTGTAGCATAAACTATAGTAAATTGATTAACTGTAGTGACAACTGTAGTATTTTTTATATTTTTCTATGTTAAAGTTAAAAAAACTACAGTGTCTTATAATGTACTTTTCATTCTGCATTTCATTCTACTTTTCATTCTACATTTGTCTAACAGCTTTATTCACTACAGTAACTGTTGTACTTTTCTATAACTATAACTGTTCCTGGTGGCATGAAGTTTAATTTCATTTTATTCTTATCATTTTTCAGATAAGAATGTAAAGATTAAATGCTGTTTTGAATATATTTATGCTTTCTGACTGAGTTTCTTTGAAAACTTATCATTCAAGGAAAGGCTCATCAACTCTCTTGCTGAATGTAATATATAATAAAATGTTTTGTTGCTATCTGCAATAGGCTGACTTGTTTATTTCCAGTATCATATTGTCATTATTTTCTCTGGGGTAGAAAAATATAACACTATGTCTCTAAACATCTTAGTGCAAAACAAACATATGGTACAAAACTAAATATACATGACACTTAAACATTTGCAACATCTACTTTGCAACATCTACCAAACTTTTTTGTTGTTGCATTCATTGCAATTCACCTGATGTTTATGTAAATGTTTTAACATAACATTAGGATGTGAGTAAATGACCAAACATATTAATGCATACTTACTGTGTATTTCAAAGTATTTCATGTTATGTATTCTTCCATCCAAAATTAAACACAGAAGGACTGATAAATACTGACTCTTTAAACATTCATCAGACAAAATAATACTAAAAATAGTGGTCAATGTAGCAATCAGCACAGATAATTTGTTAATATTTAGCGAACATTGCTGCAAATATAATTTCTGCTGCTGTCTGTCCCACTTAATGTGAAAACCACTTACAGTAATGAAGACAGCAATATTAAAAGATAAAACTCACCACACAACTTTTTAATAAAACATATTATATACAGGCAAGCAGATAAGCTCAGAATATGAACATAAAAGGCTAAATGGCACGTAAGACTTGTTCTAAAAGTTCTAAAATATGTTACTAAAAGACTAAATTTAAAACTTTTGTTGCATTTATTTTCTGCTGCTTACCTGTACCAACTGTAGTATTCTTTATAAAGTATGTAGTAATTATCATTTTTAAATATCATTGTTTTTATACATAGCCACATGACATTAAGCGTTAACTTTGTAAATATATAATGAATTATAACATGGCATCAGATGGCATACAATTATAAAATAGCATCACTCATGGACTTGTTGATAGCCAACCACTCTGTGTGTTAACTGTACAACAATTACGTTTCTGTCAGATGATGACTGAGGTCATGTTTGGCCAAACCGTTACAGTTACATTAAAAGTACAATCTACAAATTGATTTTCATTGATGCACTATGTATTATCTGTTATCATTTGCCCTTGTCTGGAAAACCGCTGATACTTCTGGTTAGTATAAAACCCTTAAGTGTTCTATTTGAGATGAGACCAGCCTTCTAAAATTCATGCAGTAGATGATAGAGTGCATTGTTTAAGTGCATGCTCCACCTGATTTCACAACACTTCTGTAGAAAAACCCATTCCTACCCCAAACCCTAACCATAACTTTTTCTTAAAATCAGTGGAAAATTAAGAATAACAATAGCGTAGAAGCACATAACCTTGTATATTAGCCAAATTTGTTTGGTTGCATACCACGGTCAACAATGATGTTGACCCAAGAATATCTCTAACTTGGCAAAATCAGGAAAGCCTAAGTGCTTGTATAGTGTAAAATACACCATTTGCTCAAATACACCAACAAAGTCAAGGCCAAACCCAGACCAGCACCCACACATTCTGAAAGATCCACAAATGCCTAACCTTAAAAAGCTCATTGTGATTGGCCATTCTGTAGTGTGTAGACCATTCTGACTACATAATATTGAACTTCTCAGGAGATGCTACAAGAGAAAATGATCATGTTCTCAGTAAAACTAGTAGAAAATAGTTTTGAAAGAAGTTGTATATGTCGTTGTTCAGGTTAGCACAAGAGTGATGACACAATTTAAATGCTAATACTATATTATATGGCATGATAAAGCTTCTGTGTTCATTCCCCATGCCTTAATGGCTGGAAAGCTGTCAGTAACCACTTGAGTGTTGTCAAAAACATTAAGTGTGGTACAAATGAAGCTAAGCTGGGCAGCCATCCAAGCTGAAGACCACAGGGACACATTTTTAGCTCAATCTCACTCTATTTCAGGTGCGATTCTATAGAAAAAATACCATAATTATTCTACCCAGCAGCATCTAAATATGATTAGGTGTAAAGTAAGAAAGCATACGACTACCGAAGAGAAACATAAGACCAAGACTAATTTGGTCTTAACCTCTACTTTGTAACACCTACATTATGACACTTTTCTAGTCCAGACTACAAGGTAGATAAATGCACACTCCTACATACCCACACATTTGAACCTCTGTGAACTGTAAAGCTGTCCTTCTTGCCCTCGACTTTAATGCGAGCTGACAACATTCTCTAATCCAAAGGGTTTCAAAGGTTCTCTCCTATGTGAATACAAAACATACAGGGTACTGAACTTTTGATCATGGATGAAGAGAAAAAGTGAGGGAGGGGAAAATCGAAGTGCCTCTTCACAAAGTCTTGACAGGGTTTGGGTTCAAACACAGTTCACAGTGTGCTTTTTCTGCCTTTCAAACACTGAAACAAATGATTTCATGAGTTCCTCAAAATGCAATGTTATGGCAACAGGTTGCGCCAAGGCCAAACTGCAATACCTGCTGATCAAGGCACAAAGAGTAGTAAATTCAAACTGTACAATACGTAAACTATCAGCCAAGGGTTTGGATACACTTTTTTTTACACTACATCTTTATCGTTTAATGTTTTAAATGTTGTAATTTGTCATCAGAACAATTTCTGTTTGTGAAATAACACACAGGAATTACAACACTTACGTAATTACCGAAACAATGTAAAACATCCTTTAAGATGATACACTTACAATGTTAAAATCTGTAAGTGCCATAATTCCTCTGGAAGACATAGTAACTAACTTGACTTTGTCATTCTGTGGGTGCTGTGATATAACTTATAACTATGTGAACAGGTGTTTCGAGTCACAGTTGTTACAATACAATTAATATTGGCACCAGTCAGCATCCAGGCCCAGAATAATATCTATATAAAGTCAAATTAAATACCTGAAGGCTAAAGACATGCTTTAACACACTGTCCACATTCATAAACATAAAACTGTGTGCTAGGTCTAAATAGTAACAAGCAGGTGATCAGTTCACAAACAAAGGCCTTTGCTCACTCAACACCTCTGCGTGTCTTGTTTCTGGATTAATCAGAGACTGTTACATGCCTGTGTTGTCAAGGACAGCAGGGGACATTCAATTCTCCCACATGTAAGGCAAACAGGTTTCTGTTCCATATGCTAATCTCATTGTTTAATGACTACTCATAGAGCGGCCCAGACAATGAGTCTCATTAATAAAACCTCAGTAAGCCCAGGATTTGATGATTCTAAGACACTTGCATAAGATAATTTCAGCCTCATCCCTGGAAAAACAGCTGGTATGGTGATGGAAACACTTTTCTTTCTCCTCTTTTATCTTCTGCTTTGCTTGTGTTTTGTTTATTTTCATGCACTATAATCTGGTCAAGAACATATTATAGTTGGATATGATGTGATTTTTTTTTTACCCACCCATTCCTACATTCTCATATTTGGTTCCATGAGAATTGTCACGATAAAAAGCATACACAGGAATTTATGAAGGAAAAAATAAATGTGGGATTTTCCTGAGGAGTGAAACAGACATCTATAGACAGTGACAAGGCCAAATGAAATTGTTAGTAAAACCATTCTCATATCTTTTCTGAGATCTTTTTCTATATCTTTCCAAAGCTAAAATACCCTATTCTTTTCCATTTTGTTATGCACTCATTAAAGAAATAGTTTATTAGCTCTATCAGCATCCATTTTTTATACACATGATCACCCTTTATTTTATGGAACAAGCAGTTTAATATTTTGCTAAAATAACTAATTTTGTGTTACTGTCAGACTCAACTTAATTGTAATGATGAACAGCAAGGAGAGAGCAGGTAAGAAACACTAAATAACAGAAGAATAAGATGAATGGGACAAATCCAAACAAAGCAATAGTGAAAACCAGCACAGTTTTGTTAATAGACAATGAGATTGTACTTGTACTTGGTGTCTTAGCAAAAAATCTTGTTTACTTTTCTACTGAAGAAAAATGTCACCTACATCTGGGTGGCATTAGGATGAGTAAAAACAAAACAAATGTTTTGGAGAAAATCTAATGCTTTAATCTGTACTGTGATGGCGGTTCTCCTGACCATGGAAGGAGTGGTTACATTTCGAGTAATAAGCCACTAAAATGATGTTAATACAGTAATGGGCTACCAAAGTTTTGGGCACAGAGCAAGAATTGGCCTTGAGTGGTTGGTAGTGGTGGCAGTATGTGTTCAAGAAGTGGCTAATCTTCTGAATCTTTCTTTAGTTTGGGTTTGTAACCAAAAGAGAGTTGGACACAGTCAGAGATGTGCTTTTGACTATAAAATTATGTCAGAGATTAAGATTGATTAAAAAAAAACTCTTTAGAGGAATTCATTTGAAAGCTTTTGACAACCAATATACCACAACTAATACACATGTATAACCATTGAGATCAATCATGATGTCTACTCCAAGCTGTGATGAAGGCAGAGATAGCGGCTTTCCAGCTGAGTTTTAGCCATAGCACAGTTAAGGAATGTATGGACGTACTGGGTTTAAACAAGTATCCAGTAATGTTGCAGAGGAGTGACAGTGTACTCAGGGTGTTCATTACAAAGTACAGTAATTAGTCAAGGGATTTAATGAATAGTCTGCAGAAGATTACTGGTAAATAGGTGAGTCACAATGAAGCAAGGTGGTTTTGGGAAGCTGCTGCAATCTCCTCATCTAGTCCATTGTATACAGCTGACTACTAAAGAAAGTGGAGGGATCAAGTGCTGTGAAAAGTGCTTTCAGGAGCATGGATACGTGATAGGGCATTAGCTTTCAGATGTTTGGACCATTGACTGTAGGTAACTAAAGAAGTAAAAAAGTAAAGTTGGCAGGACAGACACGTGTTGGTACCAACTTTCTACTAATCTGTCCAATGAGTTGAGGATTTTCTTACCAGCAACTGTAATTGAAACATTTTAAAAGAGAGCAGCCATTTTAGTGCTATATGGGAAGACATTTTTGTGAACCTTTTATTTGGTCAGTTCATTTCGAAGAACCATTCATGTCTAATTCTACCATCCAAGTGTATCAAAATACAGTTAAACACATTCAAAGTCACATATAAACACGTATGGCTGATTTCTATTCTATTCTATTCTATTCTATTCTATTCTATTCTATTCTATTCTATTCTATTCTATTCTATTCTATTCTGTTCTGTTCTGTTCTGTTAAGTAACAATCATGAAAGTATTGGCGTAGGTAGTTTTAGATTAGGGCTTCTCAGCTGGTAAGGTGTGTGGAATCCATCTACATTAACTCAGTGGAAGAATCAGGCTCATGAGGAGGATCAAGGAGATGGAAGCGGTGGGTTTTTGGCCATTTAGGATCTATTGCACGTAGTGACCTGGATGGAAAGTTGAATGAATTGGTTCAGCTCCACAAGGGTATTTTTTACTAAAACGTTACAACTGTAAGGCCATAAGGAGAGCTAGTTATCTCGCCACTGGCTGCTGCAAGAGCCACATGTGGTTTAAAGTCAATGATTTTTTTCAAAAGGGCAGGGGAGTATCCTTTATTTCAAAATAATGACAAAATCCTAATTTCCAACACCTGTTGTCCACTTCTCTGAAGGAGCAGCTGTATCTTAAAGCATCTCATAAACCTTCACCGCACCTCAACCACACATGTAGTATTAAAACTCCTTTCAAGAATTCCTTGATGCAGCTTAGATGGATATCTTCTTTTTGCCTTGTCCAGAAATGTGACTAAAAATATATTTTTCATCATTTTTGTGAGTGAAACATTACATGTCCAAATGCTTCAAAAGATTAAGCGTAAGTCCACAAGGCATGCTATTTAATAAAACACAACAAGAGAGAGTGTGCATGGATTTTCACAGAAAACCTTTGAAATAATAATGTTTATTATAGGGGGTGTTGAGGAGGTGTTGAAAGTGTTGAGAGAACACAGGGACTGCTCTGAGAGCTGGGGGGGTTGACAGCTCTGGAGGATGTGGGCAAAGCCATTGCTTTTTTGCAGATGTCATAGGGTCACAATTCCTCATAAAAAACAAATATGTTAAAAACATAACGTAAGAGATACATTTTTAAAACTGCATATGCACAGCATGTTATATGGTTATTATGTAGGAATGTTATATTAGCAACATTCAAATAATTAAATAAAAAAATAAAAATAAGCTTTTTGAAAAGGTTTTGCTCATAAAGGTATTTAAAATGAAGTACGTACTTAGATATGGATATCTGAGATTGTTGTACTGGTAACACACAGATAGCTGCAGTGTAGCTGTGTGCTACAAATGCCGATAGTGTTAAAGCACAACGGGCATTCGCTGCTTCTGCTGCCTACGCATTGCTAATGTTCTGCATACGCAAACAGGCCTTACTCCCTCTCAGTTTTTCTATCAACTCTTGAAAAAAAAGGAATTCAGCGGGAAAGGGCATTTCTGCCAAACAATGATTTGTTGAACATGAGGCATCCAAAGAAGACTAGACGTGAAGCTCGTTCTGATAGCAGACATCCTAAAGTGCACAGCCAAAAACATGCTGGATGAGTGTCTGTGTTTCTTTCGAAGATGAATGCTACATCTGGAGTTTCTTAGATAACTTCCTTTATGGTTCATTAGGCCACGGCATTTCTAAGAAAATGTATTCAGGATAGATGCACAAGGGTACACAAATTAGATACATATTTGAGTTGATACTTTATTTTGCTCTTTATTGTGTTTTCCCTAAAATGTAATTTTAAAATTTTCTTTAGTTTAAAACTTTAACACATTTTTATATTTTTGACAGCCCTAATCAATTTATGTAAACTCATCTTTTCTATTTTACAGTTTTTAGAAAAGGCGAAATACAAGTAAAACAGTAAAACAAACTACTGTGGTGGTGGGCTTTAAATAAAATGTTTTTGTTTTTCTTGAATCTTGTTTTGGTTACTGTATATACAGTGATTCTGTATATACAGTAAACAACCTAAACGTAAAACATTGACATGGTGAATGCCATTGTTCACCATGTCACCAGTTATTTCTCTAATAATCTTGCCAAACGTGATTTTATTAATATTGTGCTATGTTCATTCTTATTTTGATTGAACTGTTAACAATTTAAGCCAGTATGGCTTCAGCAGAGCGTAAATGTGACTTTCTATTGTTATGTTTATTGAGAAAACGTTGACAAATGAAAGTTCGCACCATTTTCCCCACTTCTTTAATAATGCTCTTTTGCAATACTATGGGATGTCATTCATTATGGATCAAGAGACTTTTTGTTTGTTTGTTATGAGCACAATGTCACGATGCACAAGTCAAAGGGAAAAAGGCCTTTGTCTGTCATGCAGTTAATAAACATAAGGAGTTTAATATTTAATTTCACAAGGATGCGCGGTTGGGGCCTCTGAGATCATGGCGGCAGCAAACCCAAGCCAACGAAGCTTGTGTAATGCTTATTCTTTGGTGTTTGAAGCATGCACTGCCATGGAGACCTCGTCATTTAACTTATTTAACAAGGGCTTTTTTTTCTGCCACCCAGAGACGTTTTGACTCAACTTTGTGTCTGTCTAATAATAGATTAGCCATTCTGTCATATTCAACAAAGACAAATATTCAATTATTCACAAAAAGTAATACATAATTTTACTGACTTTGTCTTAGCGGATTGTTAATAATTCTTAGATTTAACCTTTGAATAACTAAAGTAATGTTTCACATGCATGGCACAATATGCAGACAGCATACCAACAATTAACCACTTGAGCCATATGATTACATATTTGTGATGGTTTAAGCTGCCATCCACAACATACAATGAAATATTCATGATTTGACAACAAGCAACATACAGCTATCAAAACAAGCACATTATGTGTTTATTATTGTCACAAGCACCTAAACATTCTTTTTAACCAAGTTGTCATGGTTTCACCCTGCACCGCCCCTTGGACTCCAGTTCCCAGAACCCTCTGCACCAGAACCGTCCTCCATATTTTATTATTGTCACCTGTCAGCCATCATCATCATTGTTTTCACCTGTTGTCCCTGAGCACTATTTATGGACTGTTTCCACCATTCTTGGTCAGTTCTCGTATGTGTATGGCTTGTGGTCCGTAGCTCATGCAGTGTAGTCTGGCCCTTCTGGTTACCTGGTTTTGTTGGGGTTTTTTGGATTACCTGTTGTCTGGTCCCGTTGGATGTTTGTTGTTTGCTGTTCCAGTCATCTGTTTTAAAGTAAACCTTTATCATTTACACCACTCACCTTGTCTGCCTCTCTCTCACCTGGACCCACGTAACACAAGTACTACGATTAAATTTCTTGCCACTATTTGCCATAAAAAACGATGAGTAACTCATGATGACACTGTTCCCAATTGCTGACACCCTAAAAAGTAAACATACTATTAGAACATATTACATGCGCTAATGTGTGTATACAGTGAAATCAGTGCTCAGATTTCAGCTGCCTGTATACACTTGCTGTTCCCACCTCTGTCTCGCTCAATAACTCATGCTAGAGGGTCAGTTCTCACAGATGAAAGGATTTAAAAACATCCCTAGGCCCAAAAGATTTTCTGTGCAAGAATGTTAATTAAGATCATTTGTTTAATTGTTTTCCTCCTTTGTAAGTCACTTTGGATAAAAGAATCTTCTCAATGCTTAAAAGTAGAAATAGATCTACATAAGCCTGATTTTCTGCATTCTGTTTCACAAGATTGTGTTGTATATGTATATGCAGAACAGTCATACTTATTATACTATTTCTGCCATACAGTATATAGGTATGGTAAAAGTAGTAAGAGTAGTATAGCATACTACTTTAAATTCAGTCACTTGCTTTGTTCGTGAATAATGCAGCCATTTCTATGAATGTTTAATCATTTCCCCTTTCCATAAAAACATAATATATTTCAATATTCAGTAAAAATTAATGGATGCCTTATTAGCATTTTTATGCAATTTGTATTGTAGGTTAAATTAATTTGTCACTTCTGATGTCACTACATACAGTTTCTGATAAAAATTGCCATTGTAGCATTTATTAGGAGCCCCTATTTTAACTTCTATTTACTATATACTACTATTTTTTATTATTCCTCCCCTAATGGAATTATACAAATTTTGTTAGGTTCCTTTGAAATTTGGCTCACAAGATCTTTGGACCGGGCTACACAGACATGACTGAACAAAATTTTGTTATTCATTTTTTTATATTTTGAACTTTGTTCAAAAGTTATCATTTTGCAAACTTAACAATGCAGTCCCAAAATTATTTCTCAGCCATTCTTTGATCAATCAATATGAAAACAACGTTGTTTATGATGCACAACTTTTAAAATCATTTAAAAAATCATCATCATCTACATATTCATTGGCTCATGTTGAATCCATTGACTCTGATTTTGGCGGGAACCAATTTTCCAGTCATTTTGAAATTTGTCATAAAATTAGTTTTAAATTAAAACAAATTGAAACACTAAAGAACACAAGAACACAAAGACAAAGAAACAAAAGATAATTCTGACATTTAATTCACATTAATCGTCCCATCAGGCGTGTCCTCACTCTAACTAAAGTGCGGTTATGGTGAAAGGGAGGGTCTTTGGGAGGAGGGCATGATTCTGGCAAATAAATGGTGAGTAGAGAAGATTTTGGAAGCCTCTCAGCTACTGTGGCATAATGGAATGGAGTAGTGTCCATCCAATGCATACTGACTAATCTCAGCTGAAGATCATTTGGATGTTTGTGTCCTACTGTATTGTGCATACTGAGGTTTCTGACATACTTTCCCTAATGCATTCTAATTTTCTACTATATACAGTATTAGGCTGTTATGTGTTATGTTGTGTCCTATATTTTATAAAGGATTTACTTTTTTGCAGTGCTTTACTTACTTTCATTGCATGTGGACATACGATTATTAATTCAATTAATTAACATGTCAATTGACTGACAGCCCTCAAAAAATGATAAAGAGAACACAAGACACAGCTAGAGCTAGAAATTAATGGGATGACAAACAAACAGCATGTGATTAAAAAGCACAAGCAGTAAATAAGAAAGGATTAGAGTTTTATTGAGCGTTTATAATAAAACAAAAACAGTGTGTATGACCAAGGCAGAGAGACAGAAAGAGACAAGCGGAGTATTTCCTCCAATTTATTTGCCCATGGTCAGTGATGTAAGAGTACCACTTTAACTGCATTAGTGGAAAACCTTACCATGCCTTAAAATGACCATATATTGTTTCTTCTTGTTATAGTATAGTAACACTAACACAAAAAACTGCTTTAAAACAGGTTTGTCGAACACTCTTTCATCTGTCATTGGTTGGTCAAACAGATCCTACCCTGTATGTGGATTTTCCTTTAGTTATCGAAAATAAACACAAGCAAACAGACAGATCTTGTTCACCTTATGCCACTACAATGGCTCAATTAACTCTTATTAACACTTAATATTCAACCCTGCAACCAGCAACATCATTGAGGACAAACAAAAGATGGTCCTTGGGCCTTGCAATTAACCATAATTAAATAAAGTATGTCTGTCTAAACTTCATTAGCCTCGAAAGAGTTGAAACAACTACAGCATCCTTAATTTAATCCCCCAATCTGAAAACATGAATTTTGAGGGGGTGCGCTACTCAGTAAGCTCATGAAGTGTGTTTAACGGATCTCAGAACTGATCAAGACTCCCCTTTGACCAAGTTACAAGGAGATTAGGAGCAGTGGAGAAAAAAGAACGAAAAATAGTATGAATGAATGAATGAATGAAAAAAGAAAGAAAAAAGGTAAAAACTAAAAAAAAATTACAGAGAGAGAGAGAGAGAGAGAGAGAGAGAGAGAGAGAGAGAGAGAGATCCAGATAACATCAATTTAGCATGCTATTATCTAAAATGGTGGCGAAGCACACGCCTGCACAGTCTGACATAAATCTTAGAGAGCTGGGGGGACATTGAATATGCATGAGCTGAAACAGATACAAAACTGCCACCACATTAATATTCCTGTCACTGGAGGTTTTCAAACTTTCAAGTGGCTGACTTGAGTGAAAGTGGTCTGGAGTCACTCTTAAACAGGGGCAAAAGAATCTGATCCATAATTAAAGATGTACAAGCCTGTGAACCCTAGCAGGAGAATAAGTGAAGCAGAAGAGTGACTTTTCACCATTGTTTAAATGAACCAGTGCATGAACAGAGACTAGAACGAATATGAACACAAGTCAAATCTTGTATAATATACATCCACAGTGCTGTTGGTGATAAATAAAAAAGTATATTATGCTGTGTAAATGATCTAACTGTGCTTTCAATGAATTCCTGGTTATTTCAACGCAATCTCGCAGCAATTCATATGTATTTAACAAGTTGGCTAATTCGTACGATCTCATTCATCTATTTTAGTATGATTTGTCACCTCCCAAATGACGTTAGAATTAGGGGCGGGGTTAGAGGAGGGCAGTAGCGGCTCCTTGGAGGGGCAGTTTCTGGGTCGTAAGCTATCCATGAATGCACAGGGAACTGGGTTATTTAACAAAACAAACAAACAAACTATTTACATGAACAAATAGTTTTTTTTTATCGTTTTTGTTTATTTTTTTATTGTTGTTTGTCAGGGCAAAGCTGTTTAATCGTTAATTTATCATTAAATGACAATCTTTCAAACGAGTTCTGCAACAGAAACTCGACACTATTACAAGCAGAATGATCTGTAATACTCGCCATCTTCACCGTTTGACGCGTTCGCTTAACAGACTCATATACACTTTGCTGACGCGGATGAATAATATTGTCCAGTACTACGTTCAAGTAACGTAAAAGCAAGTGAGGCAGTCTCAAATCTGCCCATATGGCTCTTAATTAGAGCTCGCTGCAGTTCCTTTTTCACCACAAATTTACATTGAGAAAATGTGTGGCGCTGTTGAGCTCGGGAGGGCAGAGAGACCCTCTGCCCCGCTTATCAAACCTAAAGCAATGCGATGAAATTTTAACATATCTACCTCACTTTATGACTTATAACAGTCTAAAATGTTTTCAGAATAAAGATGAACATTTTTGAGTTAACAGTTAATTAGAACTGGTCCAGTTTATATAGAGTTCTATGTTTTCAAGTGGCTGAATATTTTGGTGGGGCTCTGCCCCACCTGTCCATACAGACGAGCCACGCCTGGAGGAGGGCCTTTATCGTTGCTTTTTTCCAAGTAATTGTACGTTTTCTACAAATTACATTATAGGAATTCATATGATTTTGCCAACTCGTAAAATAATATATCATAATTGTATTATATTATTTTGCGTAACCTACTTTGGAGCATCAAGCAGATGTTAAGTATTTGAAAGTGATAATGATTCCTTAAGTATCACCATCACCACCTCAAAGATGGATTTCTTTCCAATTATAACAAAATGCTTGTTGTATTAAATTATTATTATTACTTATATAAAATATTGTAACATTGTTGTAATAATTGTATTGTCAAAACAGAGTATTTTTTTGTTTGAATTCCAGCTAGAGTGTGACTTGATTGTGTTTATATTTATAAAGGTTTATCACAGACAAGACAAATCTTACATTCTGATGTTGACAAACTTTTAACCATCTTGAGCCCCACTGCTCATCTCAGAAAAGTTCATCTGAGGGAAACACTTAGACTGACCCATCTAATACAACAGCTTTATGAGTCTCAGATGTGAGTTTGTGGGTACAGAGTTTTTCTTTTTTGTTTATTGTATTTTACAGAGAGACAAAGAGAAAGTGGTTCATTGGGGAAACTGTGGTCTCTGGTTTTAATTTAACAGTGGCTATAAGAAGGATAAAAGTCGCTATGGGAGGAAGAGGTTATGAAATTATGTACGTGATGTATACTGTACATCACCATCCAACCACGCAAATGTAAATTCCATGTTGGTTACACTATTGTATAAGATTTATTGATTTTGTATTTTCTTTTTTTTACATTAGGTCTGCAAAGAAATACAGCCGAGTAGAACAGAGGTAATAGAATAACTGTTTTTCAAAACTAGCTCCACAGAATAAAAAATGACCACAGGCTGGTCAGAGTGTGGTCTAGTGGTTTTGCACAGAGAACTCAGAGACTCAGAGAACTGTAGTGCACTTAAGGTTAATACAAGTTCATTTTCCCTCTCTCTCCCTATTCTTTCCTGTTTTCTATTCTCCTCTAAATTAAAACCGTCAAGCCACAAGCACACTAAAGACTCTTGTTTGTTTTTAAAAAACTAAAAGGTCTAAATGAAATGTGTTTTATCTAGCAGTCATTTATCATTTTATGTTTTGGTTTCAAACACCTAACTGAAAACACTTGTGAATATATAGAAAATGTATCTTGTTAATTGTGTCCTTCATAACAACTCCAATATCATAAAATTTTGTAATAGCTGATGAACAAATTTAAAGCCACACTAGCATACATATATTTTGTAAGTAGTCAACTTAACAAAGGTAAAATTAAACCTGTTACTGTCATCATTCCTCAGGAGGAACACCAATGTTATTTCCCTATTCACTTTAATTTTTGATAAAAGTTGAATTGTAATCTAATCATGACAAACTATAAATTGATGGAATGGTATAAGACTCAAGATGAAATACTTGACAAACTGTTTAAAAAAATATCTAATATCTAAAATGACACAAATTGTAGTTCACATACTTAATTTCTACTGTGACAGTTGTCAGGTTATGGCAAAAGTACTAAATGTATATATAAATGTATTATTTCAACATTAATTAACCAAAAAAAATTCATTCCCTTTTACATTTAAGATTTTAGATGTAAGTTTAGAATTACCAAAATAGTGAAGTAATATATAACTCAAAGAGTGCATTAAGGTGCAACTAAGAGTGAGAAGTTCGAGTAAAGCGAGACGGGTGATGCTGTTCATAGGACCCTCTTGACATGATGTTTACTATGAGCCTCCTAGTCTCCTAAAGCCAGATACTGCCTATCCATCCAGCTCTATTCAGATCAATGGAGTTCAATCTTCCGTGGGATAACATCTACAAACCACATGGGGGAACAACATACTTCACTGAGACCTGCACAAGAAGATGTGTTAAAGAAACATATTGCGAGCTACAAATAAAGAAGATTCCTTACTGATCACATGAAGTACTGTATGTCTTCTCAAAAAGGACCTCACTATCCAGTGTACCTAAGTACATAAAGCAGTGGTTACCATGGTGAAACACTGCTGAGATTAGGAGTGTCAGTAGAATTGTTAACAGACATATTTCGTAAATCGATCCAGCTCACAAAACAAAAACAGGAGAGCAGACACATAGCCTGACCTTGACCATCTCTTAAGCACACCAACCATAAATAAATAAAATGGCCCCTTTTGACAGAAGCTTTGACAGAATCTGTCCATAGCTCTCCCTCTCTCACACACTTGCTCTCTCACTCTCTCGGTTTAGAATGTTTGTGAGTGTTCTGGTCATTCATCACAGTCTACAATAACCCACCCCAGTCCCCCCTTAAATGTATCCATTTTGTCCATGCTTGCTTTACCCTCCTTGCTGCATCTTATGGAGGTCAGACATTGCTCTCTCTTGTTGTGTTTTCAGGCTTTCTTGTTTTGAAGGACATACATTATATCATTAAATTAAACAAAAATGCTGGCATTTGATACAAGCGCTCTTGATATTGATTAGGAATGATAAGAAACAATCACTCAAATTGAAAACTGGTACTGGAAATGTTGTTATCCTGATAGTGGCAAAAGTTATATGATATATATGATATGAATAGCTAAAGCTGTTTTTAACCTTATCCAATAATAAAGTCAGCTTTTGCAAAAAGGTGCTGAGGCCAGGTGTTTAAATAAATGGCAGAAACATATCATACTCTCCTGCTTGGCCTCCAAACACTCCCATGCTTTCATTTTGCCATTCATTACCTTAATTTAGCGACTTGTGGTTCTTGCCCATGTCAGCAAGCTGAACTGAATGGCCAAATGTCATGCCCGTACAACTGGGGGAGAGGAGATGTCAGCCACCTTGTATCAGTACATGACAGCTGCACAGGAAGATAATAGATTAATTTCATGAGTGTCAGAACCCTACAGGACAATATTGCTTTTCCGAGCTTTTTTCCACTATTCTTCTCAGAGGGATGGAACAGTGAGAGCAGAAGGGGTGAAGTGGTTTCATTCACAGCGGCTTGAAAGATACAAGGACAAGGCCATTTTGACCTAATTACTTACAGAGTGGTAGAGACACCTCATCGCTGCCTCTGTGGTTGGACAACCTTCAATGTATCAATACAAAAAAAATCCACATCATGGAGAAACAAATTCAATTTAAGAGCTCTTATTTCTCTAAATCTAAAAAAATCTAAATCATTGGTAATTAGTTATAGGATACATTCCCAAAGCTAAACATATTTCTCTTGGAATGTGCCATATACAGAGTATATAGAAAGACATTAGGAAAAGGCATTTCGCAGACCCCATAGAATGTACCTGTTAAGTACCAACAGAAAATTCTCACATTGCTCTGTACCAATGTTGCAGAAATTTGAGTGTGCATGCCTTGTGCAGTGCTGTTTCTATTTAGTGCAGTCAAAAGCAATTCACATTGCTGTGGTCTTGGAGTGACGTTTTGCCAACATAGTTACTATTGTAAAGATGCAGCAGAGGTCCAAGAAATTCTTGCCCATGAAATTTGTCACACACATAAAAAGAGATAAGTCTCATGTGTGATCTACACTTCAGTAGAATCTCTTCTACTTAGAACATGGAATGTGACAGATCCTGATGGTTTTTAAGACAAAGAAAAAAGAACAAACAGGCCATTGACCATTAACTGAATTGAGACGTATGGGAAAATACAGCATTATGTGACAACAATCTGCTTCTTCCCCAGATTATGCACATAGCCAGAATTACAGAGCTCCCCAAGTGCATGATTTTCATTCTTTAACCCGCCCTGGTCTGACTCATTTGCATGTGTGATGTCACCACATCACATAAGGGGTTGAAACTGTTAGACGTGTCTCAGCATTGCCCAGAGGCCATGTATTTATCAAGGCAGGACAATGTAAAACGTGGCCTGAGGACTAAAACTGATGCTAATGTATTGGGTGAGTTTTTAATAAATCAGGAAAACATAAATATTATCCTATGAATCGTGGATGCAGCACGTCAAATTTTGTTAATGTTGTTAGCACTAGGTTTATGACCTTCCTTTACATGTCTTTGATGGGTAATCTCTAAGGCGTTGGTGTTTGCTTCATAGCACCGCTTTCCCATGTTTGCCTGTGAATGTTAACTAGCTGGTCAGGGTCTTCACGAAGGGGCACCCTGTAATTGACACAGTCAGGAGGCAAAACAAAAGTCTATTCAAGGCCAAATCCTCTTATAGACTCTCCCATCCCCCTGTTAAAATGAAAAACGGAGGAAAGAAATAATATGAAGGAGAAGTGTAAAAGATCTAGCTGAATGGCCTACAGCCATTAAGTAATGAGGAGTGCCTCATAGCTGATTGTCTGATAAGTTAAGACCTTCTCATTTATTGGCATCAAGCATTTTCCCCTCTATTTAATTAACCTTTCCATCATAAACAATTTTTTCCAGTCTTTCACATTTCATTTTACTTGTTAGAAAAAGTTCTCAAATCAGCTTGTTTAATCTGAAAAGAAAATCTGAACCATGTGTATAAATCGTATATTTGCAATGCAACTGCAAATAAAGTGACTCGTCGTAAAAAAGCAAAATAGAACTATAAAGTGCTATCTTAAATAAATGTAATTTTATCTCCACAATTGACTAGCTCAATCAGTTTTATTTTCCTTTCTTTCACTCTCATGAATTCATGCCTGTCACATAATTCGGGCCCATCACCTGAAGATGTGAGGCTTGCTTGCCTCCAGCTCAGCGCAGCCATTATTGTTCCTTAACAGCCCATAAATCCGCATGGAGATGTTTGCTAAAAGCGGAATTTAGGTCAAAGGTCACCCATGCTATCCTTTAGCCCCCCTCACCAGATGGCACCTCTAACTTTCCCAGGCTGTCATGAAGCAGCCAATGGCCAGCCCACCTATACAGCTCCCTCTGGTTCCTTTGTGCTCTGCAGTCTAAACAAAGATTCCTCTTCTTTTCTGGCACTAGGGGACTTGACTAAGTGTAAACAGGAAGAGAAACCTAACTGTAATACATAGCATTTCAGAAGCAGAGCTATTATAAGACATTATTAGATTTACATAAGAAAAAGAAATCTCAAGACTATGACATATGTGACAATGTAAGTATTTAGAACTTGAATAACCTTTTTTTTTAACTTACACTTTCCATGTTACTCTTTAAAGCCAGGTATCTTAGCTACAGCAAAACATTTACCCAATTATATGGCACACTTGAAAGCTCAACATATTAAAAAAATCTGTTTCATTTCAGTGCAAAATTAGCAGATTTTATTGTAATAAAGCAATATTATTTGTGAGCATAAAGACTTAATCTATGCAAATTACCATTTAAATGTTGTTATGACTTACTCCTACTCTATGTAAATTTAAAACATTAGAGGTATAATCTCTTTTTGAACCATGACAGTAACTGTAGATATTTACCAAATTAATAAATATGTGTTTTTTTCAGTGGAATATCATGGAAATTAATATCCTTAAAATATGCAATGCTCCAGCATATGCCAAGAACAAATTGCTCATTTTTATTCACATAAAAGTTGTCTTGGTTTGTTTAGCTGATTTAATTCTTTGCAGTTGACGTGTTGAGACAAAAAAAAGAGTAAGATATTGAAAAACTCTATTACCATCTATATATACAAGCCTGCTTGCTGTAATGTGGCATTTTCTCCTTATGATTAACTCACTTGCAAAGCAGCTTTTCCTGCTTTAATGCCAAGCCAGACCGTTTTACATTTCTAATTTGTCATTTCAATAGGAGGGGTAATAGCATGAATTGCCTACTCTAGGCTAAGCTTCTTATGCTCACTTATACGTTTTAAAGATTTTGTAAGACTGAAGTTAGCCCAGGTAAGGCGGTCCACTCATCATGCATGCTAAAACCAATAGTAAACAAAAGATGTAGTTTACACTTTTTTTACAAGCTTCATTTAGTGTGGAGGTGGGTTTACTCCCAAGAAAAATGGAGCAATTGCAATCTGTCTTCAGGACTGTTTTCAGGTGTGGGATTTCAAAAATGTAGTCCTGAGGTGAAATACTAATCTGTGAACTTGTGAGGGGGTGCAGGGATAGCTAAAAGGTGATGGTTGGTAAGTGTGTCATTGCAACTGTAGTGGGGTGTTCACACCAGAACCAGAGCAAGCCCCTGATAAGCAACAAAAAAGCAACCATGTGAGTCATAGGACAGTGAAAGAGTGTGTATTGAAAATATACAGTACTAATGGGAGAGAAACTGAATTTAAACATTTGTGTTGTACGCAGGTCCTTGTTTACATAAGGTCAGTCAAAGTACCATTGTTCTTTTCTAAAAAAAAAAGTATAGAACTGTGAAGAAAACCTATAGAGCAGAAATCATTTAATGTGAATTAGTAGATGGTTGTTTGAAGAGTGACGTCTTAGACAGCAAAGACTTGATGACAAAAACAGAATTTAATAGACTATAGCCAAGAGCTTCCAGATGTATAACCTACAAGGATGTGTGTAGTATGTGTATGAGAATGTGCGATGACTCTTAACTCAAACGTTCCACACAGACATTAAAGGCCTAGCATTAGCAACTCTTCAGCTCATTTGCGAACATGCTTTAATCGAATGGAAATCCAAATCTTTTACATACCACAGTTGGAACACATTAACACATTGTCAACAAAACACAATGCAAATTCAAAGCTGAAATTTTACGTTTAACAAAGTAAAACATATAGAAAATAATAAATGTGGCCATTTGCACATTTACAACTTCAAACTTACCATGCAGGCTGTGCATTTTCTTATTTCAATCAAAAATTTCTAAGGGCCTCTGCCTTTCCACCACTTGGTAAAAAATGCTTAAATCAGCACACTTTGGCATTGGGCAAATGTTTGGAAATGTTTTCAACTGAATTAGTGACATTGAGGTTTGCTTAGATCTATGCAGCATAAACAAGCATTGGTATTCTCTCAGTTCTGGAAAAAACACTACAGTCAGAAGGCTGTTGCTTTGAATGAAAGTAAAATGAAGACATCAGAATTTGTGAATGATGAATTTTATTGGCAGAATGGAAAAATCTGAGGGTCAAACAATAAGATGTATCTTGAAGGTTTAAGCAGAACTGGCCTTGCTGTTCTATAAAATTTATTTTGATGTCTTGAGGCCAAGGTTGTAGACACATACTCTAAACATAACTCTGATATAAACTCAACACCACATCACACTAAGATAATCCCCAGATTCAAAACAAATAAAGATATTTCAAGAAACTTTCTGGTAATATATGGCATTTATAAAACTCTGTATATGTTTAGCTCTGAGGTCTGTTAAAGAATTGGGAGACCCCAGAATTTAATCAATTTCTTGACTATGAAAGTGAGATGTGTGGCCAAGTGAACTGGCACAACCAATGTGTCTTTTTCAGGAACTAGAGAGCAAGAAAAGAGACCAATTGTTCTTTTTTTTTTTTTAGGTTTCGTTAACCCTTAGGGATGGTCAAAGCTGTTGTCTGGTTAGCCAACTTACTGTTACATGATAGGCCAAAGAGGGCTATTTTACGATACTGATAAGGTTAAGGTTATAGACAACAATTCTTTTTTATATATTGTTTAGATATAGATAATTATAACTATAATTGTAATATGTTTTTAAAATAATAATTTGACCTATTTTGATTGGGCAAAAATAAATAAGACACATGACAGACACAATAAACAGAAGAATAACAATAAAAAAAGAAAGGAAGCCTAAGCCACGCTGTGTGGCTTCAGGGCTTGAGCCCTTGGCTTTCTGTGCATTTTAAAACACCATAAATCATTTTCCTAGCCATCCCATGAATTCTGTGAATGATATATTTTATTTACACTACAGAGGAAAACACACATGGTTGTTATTAATCATCTCCCACCTTTAATAATGATTCAACTTCCACTCATTCATCACACAACTTCTTAGCTTAACACAAGAATAAAAAAGAGAAAGAAGAGGACAGATGAAAGAAAACAGTGTTGACTAACAAGCAAAGCATTTTAGAGGTTAAGAAACAAAAGGACTAATAGTGACATTTTCCTGTTGTGAATTCAATGACAATAAAATACAGTCTGTTTATCACATGCTTCTTTTTGTAAAAAATATATGTGCATGACTGTCACAACATGTTCTTGGGTACACAACCTTACTTTAATAAATGCTAGCAAAGACAATTCTTCAAAAAAAGAATCAAGCAATATATTGCAGTAGATATTTTTCTAGTGCCTGATTCTTTTTAAAACTCTCTCTCTCTCTCTCTCTCTCTCTCTCTCTCTCTCTCTCTCTCTCTCTCTCTCTCTCTCTCTCTCTCTCTCTCTCTCTCTCTCTCTCTCTCTCTCTCTCTCTCTCTCTCTCTCTCTCTCTCTCTCTCTCTCTCTCTCTCTCTCTCTCTCTCTCTCTCTCTCTCTCTCTCTCTCTCTCTCTCTCTCTCTCTCTCTCTCTGATTATATCAGATTACATACAAATTTTCACTGACCAGATACCAGATAGTGTAGTTATATCATTTAACAGTAGGGGCTATAGCCAAACCATTTGTGTTATCCCTTTGTTTCTCTAAAAAATCACTTGTAACAATGTTTTACAATTCATCACCAGAAAGAGATGTGGCACAGAAATATATTGTGTTTCAGTCAATGGCTGCATTACAGTCAGAATTCATTAAAAGTGCAGCAAACGGTTATCCAACCGCACTGAACAGACAGAACATGAGCCATGTTAAGGCTCCCTGTAGTATCTTAGTGTGAAAAAAATCACTTAACTCTGCAAGCAATAACCACAATGTCAGATGTAGCCCTACATGTTATTCAGTCAGCATTGATTTCTCCTGGTTAGAGTCAGCCACATATCTGTCTTACCACATCATTGTAAATGAAGAGAATGAATAGAAGAAGAATGAATAGAAGTTCTGATATTTATTGTCAGTTTGTGGACCACAATTGTTTGCAGTAATATATTAGGCTGTAACTGATTCTCTGGCAATTGCCCAAAGCCTAAACAAATTTCTTATAAACCAAATCCAGGCACAATCAACAGCATTTAAAGCATAATATCTTACCACCAATAAAAAATCTTTAAAGTAAAATTTATGCCAAGGCACTTTTGCATATTGTTACATATTGTTTGCTAGGCCTAGTATACCTACAGTACAAGATCAAAATATTGTACAGTTTGTGATGAGACCAGTGTGATAGAATCACTTACATTATCCAGTAACTTTATTGTAATGATGCGATAATGTGTGTCAAACCTGAAATCCAGAAATATTTTGCAGCATAATGATAACAGGGAGGAATATCATACAACTTTCTTGTTTACATTGAGCTGAGCAGGTAGTTGCCAAAAAATTCTCTGAATCTCTGAAGAAAAAACAGCAAGAAACTAAATGCATACCATGTGCTTCATTTTTACCTGACATGTGGTGTGACATGGGTGTGACAACAATGCTTTGTTAATTTACTGTACTGGCAACACCCACAGAAATTACAATGGTGATGAATAAATAAAACTTTATCCATCTCAAAAACTGTGATTTACACAATTTGCACAACTTTACATCTGAAAAACATTTTACGGAACAACACAAAAGAACAAAAAAGATATACAGCTAGTTTTGGAATGGGTTCTGGCACAGTTTACTTCTATTATAACTACCCTACTCTAACTGTAAATAACTTTAATTATTTAATTAATTAATATGAATTATGAAGTATAAATTGAATATTAATGCATTTAAACAATATATATTAATAATTAATAATTAATATATATCTATTAAAATAAAATAATAGATGAGTCAAAATTATTTTCTGTGGTAAAAAAAAACATTATGCATATCTCAAACTTGACCCTGGTATTTTCCTTTAACTGTATTTCAAATGGCAACAATAATAGTTTTAAATGCCATGAAAGGCAGCTGTTTGAAGCCACCCTGAGGCCAGTGAAATAAAGACAATCAAGCAGATCAGCACTAACAGCTTGTGCTCCTCCCTTCACTCATGCAGAAGCATTCTCCCACGAAAGAAACCCACGTTACAACAGATTGATTTAAATGTCTGTGTGTTTTCCAGCACCTCTGTGGCAGACTCAACAAAAGAGATGAGTTTACAATACCACCCCTTACATCCAAGTAATTTATGGCACGCCTTGCACTCAGCAAAGTGCAGCAAAAAGCACCTGGCCTAAAGCATTAAAAGAGCATATAGTACGAGAAGAAGATGGTTTTAATTTGCAAAATAAAATGTGAAACAACACAGAACTGAGTTTTTGATTATGTTGTGGATACACTCCGTCATCTCATAGTGGTTCTTGTCCCCATAAACTGCAAAACCATGTATGCTTAATGAAGCAAAAACAGCTCCATGTGAAACAGCCATCTCTATCATTTAAAGGCAATGTTGCTATCATAAGCCATGCTCACAGTTATAGAGAAAAGATTTACACAGGTCCAGCTAAGGCATGTTAAGGAGGTTAACTGCTGTGTTTCTTGACAACCCAAAAGGCGGCTCTATCTTACAAGGAGGGCGGTGTCTTCATGCATTTTCTTGTGGGATTGCTTCTTTCCAGAAAGAACCAAAAAGCTTTGTTCATAAGATAGTTTGTTAAATATGCAATAAAAGCTACAAACAAAATCAATCTCTTTATGCAGACAAGAAAGGAGGTAATTATGAATATCATTTGTGCTATTTAAAGAGACTATGTAATTCAAATGGTTACAAAGGCTCAGATTTTTGTTTTTAGTTTGTTTTTAGAAAAAGACCAAGAAATCTCATATATGCTTTAAAATAAATCTCAACAATGCCATAAACTGCACTCAGATATCGCTCAGATGTCTGCAATCAAAAGTCAAAATTATGAAGGATTTAAAATGTATCATTTGTGTTATATTTTAACATGTTTGTACATCGTAATTACACTAAAATGATTGAGTACTATCAATTAACAACATCCATCCAGCCATTCACCCATTCTGATGAATTCACCACCTGAGCCAGTGCATCACAGGGCCAACATACACAGATACAGATACACATACTGTATACTTATATCACACACATCTACAGGTGCTCCACTGTGCTCTGCTAATTCACAACATGTACATATTCAAAAGTTACATTAGATTTAGGGTTGATTGCTTTAATATAATTTACTGTTGCTTTTTTACTAATAACATAATATATGTAACATGTAAAACGTGTACACTGTGAAAGTGTTACAACATTTCTCATTAAAGTTCTCCTAAGCAATATTAGAGGAAACAAAATTGATAATTGGATGAATTGAGAATTCCAACAAATCTCCAGAGCTATGAAACAGAAACCTCTGAACAATAAAACTTTCCTTTGAACCATCCTGTGATTTATGTGTAATTATACAAAAGTCCCTAAATCTAAATGGTTTTCCAAAAATATTGATATAACACCAGAACAATAGTCTTACTGGTGGCTTTCACATTGCAGGAACAGTGTTTTTGTGGTTTCTATAACTATTAGTGGAAGTGCTGTCTGTGGTGCACCACAGGCACTAGGAACAATTTCAGTTATCGGAATGTCTTTTAAGGGGCCATTCACACTGGACGATAATAATAACCATAATTATAAAGATAACGTTTAAACATTTAAAAAAATCCAAATTGGGGAGAAAAGTAGAGTTAACACCACAACTATAACAATAAAGATGGTTGGGATCACTTTCAGACTGATTTTTCTCAGCTGATGAACAATAAAACATACTGCCAAGTGCAATTAAACTGAGCGAATGTCTTCTTTCCTGATATTCAGTATGCTTTGAGGTGGAGGTAATTCAGTGCAGGTTTTAATGTCTGATTTAAAAGCAGTGGAGTACTGGTGTTTTTGGGGTGGGACCGGGTGGCCAGACAATAGACTGTCTGTTATTTATTATACTTATATATTACGAGTATGATTAAGTTAAAAAAGATATGTGCTTTTGATGAGTGTGCCTTTATAAAGAGCATTCAGCCTTTTGCAGCCAGATTTTGGAGGAGAGACGTTCGGCATTAGTCAGTGCATGCCAAGATGCTAATATACTGTATTTATCGTTATTGTTATTGTATATAGTGTAAAATAAATTAGCTTGTACTTTACTGAAGGGTCTAACCCAACATAATCAGAACTACCAGTGACAAGAGTACGGTAACCATAGAAAAAAATACAACATCAAAGTTACAGTTGTGATGTTAAAGTCAAATATTAGGTAGGCTAATATTTTCATCCATGCATGTGTGATATTACCTTAATGTTACTAATAAACAGACTTTTATCTGTTCAACATGATAATTTTCATTTTTATACTTTAAATCATATAAAGTAATATGCAGATACCCTCTTATTAACAAAGTGTTGACCACAAAATAAGTTATTTCAATGTCCTGAATAATATCCCATTTTATAGATGTGAGCAATACATTTACATCAGAAATATTACTTCTCTGTGACTATTCCCCACCTCCCAACCTCTCACAATACATTGAACCTTGTTATTCACAGCAATCACATTACACCAAATGTCCCATAGTCCCGAAAAATAACCATTAACCACTTTTGTCAAAATTCTCAAATTTTGTCCCTCTCCTATTCGTACAGATGATGTATTGAAATCCATGAGCCTATAATCCTATTAATACAGCTCTTGTCCGTGTTACATTTATTTTCCTCCTAAGCTCTGGGCAATCTTCTTTCTCTTCTCTTGTCCCTTGGCTGACCTCAGCCCACGTGTTTTCCTCTCTGAGCTGAGAGAAATTTAGATTTATACCAAATATAATGGTCATTGCGGATTCCATAACAAGCTGCTTGATGGTGTGATCAAGGGCTGTTTGGCTTGAATGACCACATCAGCCATCTTCCTGAGCTGAGGGCAGACTCAGGCCAAAGCCAAGAGAGCCGGATGGGAATGTTTACAGTGTAATTCTGTAATTTTTATCAACACTTGACTTTTCTGCTATTATAAGAATAAGATGTTCAAGGCCAAATGGGCCAAGATTTTTTTTCTTTTTTAATGAGCTCTTAAGAGTCTTACTTTTTAGTGTTACATAAACATAAGTTGAAAATATTCTACACAGCATACTCAAATACAGTGTATAGTAGGCAAGGCACAATTGGACTTGTACTTGTACAGTAATACATCTATTAAAAGGAAAACATATTTTATCCTTTTACTAGATCGTCTGTGGTGTACATGTCTACACAGGTGATGAAGGCACCACAAACATAATCCTAATGTAAATTCCTGTCACAAATTCCCCAGTAATGGTTTATGGCTCTGACCATAAGAGCCAATCCGTATGCTGCACAATCTTTCAAACCCATAAACCAATCAGTTCCACAGCGAAACCCAAATGAATCAATTCCAAATTCTTGAGATGGCCACAGACATATCCTTACCTATCATCCCACCAAGAATGAGCAGAAATGGAGTATTTTACAAGCTCCAAGTACAGGGTTGTGGATAAAAGTCTTGTGAATGTGAATGGATGGATGGATCTTAAGTTGAAGTAAAAACATGTATTTACACAGAATTTAGAATCATTTTTATAAACTGATAGAAATAAGAGGTTTGCATGATTTACTAAGTCTCTCAGAGGATGAATGTAAAATTGAGAGCAAGTATAGGATAAGATGTGGGTAATAAATGAACCATATTTCCCACCAGTACAGGCAAAAGTTATGTTATGCTTGGAATCCTTTGCTGGCACTTGAAACAGTATAGCTTTGCATCTGTTTAATGTTGTTAAATATGTAGTCATGTCAATGATACTTTCTAAGATAAAATGATCCTGTTAACACAAAGCTCTGGAAAAACGTGTAGATTTGCTGTCACCACAATTTCCTAGGCATTCCTGTGTGTCGTTTCCCATAACATAAACTGAGTATATATAATCAGTGGCACAAAATATGTATGTTTGCACTTGTTATGTTTACCAGAGATGTATCTATGGGCAAAATGTCTTTGAGTGCGTGCAGGGAAGAGTTATAAAGAAGTAACTAAAAAAAGTTTAGTGTCTTTCATTTTTCAGCTTTGCGACTGAAAAAAACATTTCCCATGATTCACAGGGTGCTCTGTTTAATTTTATACATCTGCATTTTACTGAAAACTGAGGAATTCAAATATGCATAATATTAGTTAAAAGACAAGGCATCACATTTTATGGAAATCTTAAGCGGCCATCCATTTTTCTTTTTTTATTGTTTTCTTGTGATCTCTGCTTAATTGTTGTAATGATCTTGACATAATAAAAGTTGTTTTCTCGTGATATCGACTTAATTTTCTCATGATATTGACTTAATTTTCTCATGATATTGGCTTAATTTTCTCGTGATCAAGATAACAAAGTTGTATTCTTCAGATGTGCATACGTTTACTCAATAGAATGTGTTGTTCCCTTTCAAAGGAACTCGCGCTGCATCAGCGTTTCGACGCTATGGGAACGCCTTTGCGTGACCGGGTCTGAAGCACGTGTATCAAAAGTGTCAAATGACAGGCTGCGACGTCATAGGCAAGATGACGTCAGGACCAGGAAGTATAAAGCACCCCGGAACCACATTTCTAGCTTTTGTGCCTTCAGCTGCACGTGTGTGTTGTTGTGCTTTTGTTAAAAGAAATATGGATCAGTTTAAGCCGTGTGTGCCTCCCTGTCCTCGTTACATCACGGTCAGGGACATACACAATCTTTGCATTGTGTGTTTGGGAGCGGGGCATGCCCAGTCAGCTCCAGGCATACCAGGCTGATCTGCCGCGGGATCTGGATGAGGGCGCGGGAGTTGATGCTCCATCAAGAAACTCCACAAAGCCACGGATGTCTCTCTCAGGGCTATTAAAGAGTCGGCCAAGTCAGTTGGCCGCTCTATGGCCGACCTGGTTGCCACCGAGAGGTACACCGAGTTACCCTCACACATTACACCAGACACCAGCCTCGAGCGGCCGGTTCCCATAGTAGACTTTCTGGCAGTGTGGAAACTTCTGCTGAATGTGTCTTGTTGGGTCCTGCGAATTATAGAAAATGGTAATACGATTAAGTTCAGTCTAAAACCACCCAGGTTCAACGGGGTGTTGTCCACCGAGGTGGGCCCCGAGCAGGCTCTGGTCATGGAACAAGAAGTGAAAACACTTTTGGCAAAGGGGGCCACAGAAATAGTCCCCCCCGCACAAAGGCAGGCAGGCTTTTACAGCCGATACTTCATTGTTCCAAAGAAGGATGGGGCTTGCGCCCTATTTTAGATCTGCATGTACTGAACCGCTCAGTAAAGACACTGAAGTTCAAGATGCTTACACTCAAACAGATCGTAACTCAAATCCTGTCCGAGGACTGGTTTGTTAGGATGCATACTTCCATGTCTCCATCCTTCCTCAACACCGGAAGTTCCTGAGGTTCGCTTTTGGGGGCGTAATGTACCAGTATCGGGTTCTTCCCTTCGGTCTGGTCCTGTCACCCCGCACATTCACGAAGTGTGTGGATGCTGCTCTGGCACCTCTGTGTCTTTGGTGCATCCGCATACTCAACTATCTGGACGACTGGCTTATTTTAGCCCAGTCAGAACATCTGGCAGTTCAACATCGAGATGTTGTGCTGGCCCATATGCAAGTGCTGGGGTTGCGGCTGAACAGCAAGAAAAGTATGCTTTCTCCAGTTCAGAGAACTACTTATCTCTGTGAAGAATGGGACTAGTGGGTCCTGGGAGCGAGGCTGTTGTCAGCCCGCATAGCATCCATTCTGTCGGCCGTGAATGGGATCCAGCTTTATCACCGTATTTCGGTGAAACAATTTGTCTCAAGTCAAAAGGGTTTTTCCCCGAGGGGCAACCCCTTCCGCACAATTATCGTCTCGCACAAATTTCTTCAAGCACTGGCTGTGTGGAAAAAACCTGGGTTCTTATCCCCGGGCCTAGTTTTGGGGTCAACTTGTTGTCGCATCACGCTCATGACAGACGCATCCCTCACGGGCTGGGGAGCGGTTATGGAAGGCCGCCTTGCCCAAGGGGTATGGAAGGCCAATTACATGAGTGTTGCACATAAACTGTCTAGAGCTCATGGCGGTGTGGCTGGCTCTGAGGCAGTTCCTTCCACACCTCGAACATAGGCATGTGTTGGTCCACACGGGTCTGTGCTCACGCCCATTATACAAACTGGCACACCAGATCCTTCTCTGGGCCCAAGAGAAGTTTCGCTCACTCAGAGCTACATATATTCCCGGGCATCTCAATGTGGGAGCGGACGCCCTGTCGAGACAGGGGCCGAGGCCAGGGGATTGGAGACTTCACCCCGAGGTGGTGAATTTGATCTGGGAGATTTTCTACCCAGCAGAGGTGGACCTGTTTGCGTGTCCACTATGGTTCTCCCTCATACCACCAGCCCCATTAGGGCTGGATGCTCTTGTACAGCTGTGGCCGAGGTTACGCCTGTACGCTTTTCCCCCGATCGCTCTTCTCCCGGAAGTTCTGGAGAGAGTGCGCCAGGACAGGGTTCGCCTGTTACTGGTAGCACCGCATTGGCCGGCCCGAGTTTGGTTCTCAGATCTCATAGCACTCCTAAACGGCACCACTCTTGAGCTGCCGATCATGAAGGATCTTCTATCTCAGGCACAGGGCAAAATCCTTCATCCTTGTCCAGAGATGTGGAAACTGTGGGTCTTGCCTCTGAGGGGGCCCGGCTCATAGAGGCAGGTCTCTCAACCGAGGTCGTGGAGATCATTCTTAGCTCCAGAGCTCCTACCACAAGGAAGCTGTATGCACTGAAGTGGAAAGTGTTCACTTCGTGGTGTGGAGGTCGAATGCGGGATCCAGGTAACTTTCCTGTTCTTGAGTTCCTGCAAGATTGTTTTTTCATCAGGGCTGATGCCCTCGACTCTAAAGGTACACGTGGCAGCCATTTCTGCTTACCACGCCCCTCTCAATGGCCAGTCTGTGGGTCGGGACCAGATGGTCACACGCTTCCTCCGTGGCACACTGAGGCTGAGGCCTGCACCCCACGCAAGGGTTCCAGCTTGTGCTCTATGGACACTATCAGGCATTAACTCGTATGGCGGCGTTGGGATCTCGTTCCCATAGCGTCGCATAGCTGACGCAGCGCGAGTTCCCCTGAAGAGGGAACGAGATGCTGCGTCTCCCTGCCATACTCCCTGCATCCCTGAGCGCAGCTTCGGCCTAGAAGCTAGAAATGCGTTCGTTCCAGGGTGCTTTATACTTCCACGTGCTTCAGACGCGGTCACGCAAAGGTGTTCCCATAGCGTCGCAACGCTGACGCAGCGTCTCGTTCCCTCTTCAGGGAACTACGGTTATATACGTAACCTGAGACGTTTTGTTTGGAGACAGCAAAAGCATATTTAACTAAATTAGCATGGATGAACAATTTTGATTTCACTTAAATCAGGGATTCGCTCAAGCTGAAATGGCTCGTTAGTAATGGACAATTCCAGTTGTGAATTTAGGGACCGTTTAGCATTTAAATGGAATGACTTGGTCACAAAACCAACTGTTCAGTGTTCTTGTGGTTGTCAGTTAATGCACATTTTTTTATATATATTTAGTAAACTGTTAAATGTTATTAAAGCTAAAGCTAAAAAGAAACTTCCTTAACGGTCCCTAAATTCACAAACATCCACCATCCAACTTTATTTATAAAGTCCATTGTGGGCAATCATGAAAAATCATGAAAAAATTAAGTTGAGATCACGAGAAAACTATTTTGTTATCTCGAGTTCATGAGTAAACAATACAAGAAAAAAATAACAATTGATGGTCACTTAAGACTTCTTTAACAATTAGATATTTAAGCATTTAGATGTCACAATTAGTCACATTAATTAAAAATTAGGTTTAAATTGTAAAATAATGTCTAGTGCTAAAACGAGGAGTCTCTTAATAAAGTTATAAAGATTTTATTATTACAAAAAATAATAATAACTCTATTGACTCTAAATCTATTGACAAAATTATGTGGTTCAAGGATGGACCAGCCTTTGCTGACTGTAATATTATCCCACAAGGACAGACTTTGACCAAGGCAATAAAAAGCTACAATAAAAGGTTCATGTACTGTATGTAAAAACTGTACTTTATTTCTTCTGAAAGAAGAACCAAAAGACGAAAATAAATCCCCTAATGTGTCACACATAACCTTCTGTTTGTAACAAGAAAAGGAAAAGTTATAACAAAAAGTTATAACAGTGCAGTAAAAAGAGCAAATGGAAGCCCTCATTAAAACATCTCCAGCTGAATTGTAAAGAAAATGGCTTGACTGAGGTGCTCAGTGATGTTAATAAAGATCAAATAGAAAGGTAGTGAGAAAAAGGAAGCAGGTTCATTACTCTGGTAAAGGGTAAAACACAGAGAGACACCTTTCATACACAGAGCCAGAACATGTCAGGCAGCTAATTAACATCAGACAGATGGACCAACAGTGCAGTTATGATGAAAAGAGGAAAAGAGAGACTGACAGACAGAAAGAAAGACAGACAGATATATCATTGCCACCAGCATAGCATTTCTGTTCTCTTAGAAATATTTTTTTGTTAATGTGATGTGTAATGGCCATGTTTTTTTTTTGGCACATACTACACATACAGCAGGGAAAAATATAAGTGCAAATTAGGTTGTTTTCATGCTCTAGGTCAGTGCACGGGCTTAGTTTATTGGGTTTAGAGTATAGATTAAATGAATCAAATCAGTGGTTAATTTTTTTTTAATACAACTTAAATTTGATAAACTTGTATCTACTTGTAAGTTAAAATTTCAAATGGTTTTTAAGGTTGAAAGATTGTGTGGTACCTGGTTGAAGAGTGGATCAGAGGCAAAGAGGGCCAAGTGGAAGTGTTTTATTGGAAGTGGAGGAAATTGGAATAATCCAAATTGGATATGTATGGGGAAATGCCAAAGGAAATGTGATCATTTTTAGTGTGCTTAATGGCATAAATGTTTATTTGTTTTTACTAACATTTAGACATGTTTCAAATATTAGGCAATGTAATATCTATTCCAGGGACATGTTACATATGTACATTATTTTGTTTTTGCTTTATCCCCTATGTGTGTAGAATGGTGCTGGCCACCACCTATAAATTCAGTGTGTATATGTGAGTTAGTTTCTTGTCCTGGTTTAGGCTGCTGACTATGGTCCTCTGATTAAGAGGCTTAAGTAAGAGAGGCTTTACTGGTTTTTGGTCACCTGTGCTTTCCATCCTGCTATGAATTGGATTATATTTTTTGATTGTTCTCTTCACCATTGGATAACTGGGCTGATGGTTATACTTGCATGAGCAAGTTCTAAATAAAAGACTTTTACACTCTTACCTAATCTTCCTGTGCCATGTTCGTGGCATGAATTATTTTTTCTTTGTGAAGATTTGCTTTTTTTTTGACCATTGGAAAGGCAGATCTTTCGCAAAAACAATAATAATGATAAGAGCTGTAACAAACACATATAACATTACTATTATTAACGATAATAACATTATTAGCTGTTGTTCATTAACGCTGTTGCTACAAAAATAAAATAAAATCCTGAAAAAATGAATCTGCTCTTAAAAACACATACTTATTTTAGGCAGAGAGAATCTCAGTCAAGAATAAAAGAAAAAAGCCTCTATAAAACCTTGACTTTACTGCTTATAGCATTATCTAGCTTATGTGTATCATAAAAGGAGAGTAATTCATCTATAAAGTAATATACTCCAGAATAAGGAGAGCATATATCCTTTAACAATACACCTTGCTGGAATAGATTAAACATGACAATATGATTTACAAAGTACACCTATAAATTACTGGAATATTTAATAGGTTGTATATTCGCGTACAGGGTAATGCTAAAGTCGTTATCCGGCAGCGGTAGGTCAAAAAAAATGGCTGAGATCATGTGGCTGGGTCCTGCCACGGTGTCACAAAATGCACTGTATCATTCCTCTCTTAATAAAGGCATGGCCGGCAGTAGGGCTTCAGAGCAGAGGCAAAGTTATGGAAAATATTTCTCTCCCAAGGACATGGCACCAGATGTGCAAAGACTTATGGGAGCAATCATAGGTGGCCAAGGCTCGGGCTGTGAGGCCTTATTAAGTTAGGCTGCAATCCAGCACCTTCAACTTATTAAGCTGTCAAGAGTTGCAATGATTAAAACCAAGGAAAGGTCACGAGCAGACCTTCGGCATTGTGCAAGAGCTGGTATTTTCTTTAGTATTGTCCGGCCCTAATGAAGACATTTTACACTTGCAGGTGGGATTTGATGAAATAGCTCTTTAGCAACGAGCTCCCTTTCTTTTTCTTCCTATTTCTTCTTTGTATGTCTGAGAGGCTTCTGCAAATCTTCAGAAGTTTTTCTCACTTCACTGAAGGTGGAATACGGAGAAATTAACTAACTCTAAATGACAGGATGAATAAAAGTAAGAGAATCAAAACTGTGCTGCATTTGCTCAGCACTCAACCGACTGGTCTCCTTCTCAGCTGGTTTTGCATAGGATGATCCAGAGAGATCAAAGCTGAGAGAAACATTACCGATGGGTGTGCAAACGAAGAGATGTTTAGTACGGACAAGGGCTGACGCCTAAATATCAGTCTGCACATTCTGATGATGAAGGGATTTTAATGTCTGCCAGCTTCATACCATCATCTGTCAACAGAGATTAAAGAAACAGCAATCCATTGAGAGTTTTATTGAGAGCTGTCACTATTGTATTTCTCAATGCCCATGATCCATGCACAAATGGCTGTCTGTGATACATTCACCTGCCAGGCTGGATGGTGTTTTGCGTATAGAGTACATTGTCATCTAGTTGTGTTGAAACTCCCCTCAAGGATCAAAGGACCTTTGGCCCAAACTCCTGTCTATCGTAATAAGTCTTCTTTAAAAATTGACTTTTTTAAGTCTAGCCGAGTTGCCTATAATGACAGCTTCACTTTTTGACATTCTCTGGCATCATTTAACTTAGTCTGACCTCTCTAAAATAAGAACATAAAGTAAACAGTCACAAAAACACAGCTGACCCAATATATACATTAATATCATTCCGAACTATCTCAGCCTAAAAACTACAGCTTGGTGACATCATATAGCCGATCTCAGTAATATAACTCATAGACATTTCTGAAACACAAGATGAAAAAATAGAGAGTACCGAGTGTACCTGTCTCGTTTCAAAGCGTGCCCTTGACATCTTTGTAGATTGCCTTTCTTCTCTTTCTCCTGTATTGCACAGGACACTGCTATAGCTGCAAATTGCCATTGACAGCTATGCAAAATGGGGGTCATACAAAGTTCTCAGTCATTTTATAAACCCGATATATACAGTGTGTGTCTGTTGGCTTGCTAGAGGTGCTATGTGACCTCTAAAAACTATTTTCATAAACTGAAATATATATTAAATAGTACATATTGCTGTATCTCAAATGAGAAATCCCATGTAGCGAGAACTCATTTAGCTGATCTTCAGGCTAGAGTAGCTGTCAAAGTTGAAATGGGAACAAGATGGCAAATGTGGTTTTGGGGCACACAGTTTGACATTGTCTTACTAAAGCTATTTTGTGCTTCATGAAAAATGTAACTTTTCTTTAAATATATGTCACTATAAATGACTTCTTGACTCTTTCGCATCCGAATAAGAAATAACATTTGGCAAACAGCTGCCAGCCTAAATGCCCATGTATTGGCTAACATTCTCTTTCATTTTAGGGTTATGGTGACCTATCTACAAGCCGCTGAGATACCCCCTTCCTTAGGCTTCAAATGTCCTAATTACTACTGTGTGCCTCACAGGTCAAGCCGAGCTTTCAGTACTAGCCTGGCACCATAAGAGTATTCTCTACACCATTAGCATGACATTTCAATGCACAGGGCTAAATGTTCCCACTCCTTAAACTCTTAGCCTCAGAGGATATTGTGGCCTACATAAAAGACTCAGCTTAGACCTAAGCTGCTCCTTTTTGCTGTTGGGAAATGCTATCAGAGAACTGAATGAGAAAAGTTTGATTCAAAGCAAAGCAGAGAATTTGAACCATGACAGTGTTGCATTAAAATAAAATGTACCAAACTGTGAAACATGATTAAATGTATATTTTTTGCTCACAGGACAATTTGCAATATGTTTCTAGATTATAATGTTTCGGTGGAGACCTGTAATGTGTCATTTAAGTATACACCTTGTTCCATACTGCATGTTCATTCTTAAAGAAGAAATAAAAATGACATAACTAAAGCAAATTAATACAAACGTACTGTTGCATATGGTACTATAAGAGTACAATGCTAAAAAATTATTGAAGTTATCTGAAATTTTGGAAAGTGTGAGCAGTGCAAGAGTAATGTCTGTCTTTTTTTAACTGAAAAATCTGAGCATTTGCAATTTGTCTTCCTGTGCTTGACCGTTCAATTAAAATGTAGCCTTAAATCTTTTAATATGATGGTGTCTGGTGAGTAAAAACAAAGCTGTAAGATCTACAAAGAGATATAGTAGATGAGTATGATTTGTTAAATTCGATTAAAAGACCGACCTTTAAGTGCAACACCACACCTTGTTCATCTTTTAACTTTTGGTTTTTGTCTTTCTTTTTAAAGCATTCGCACAGTATTGCTGCACCTGAAAGCATCTGAATACCTGAAACAAACTGCCTGAAGATATCAACACTGCTTCTGGTCCTAAAAATGCAAAGGAAATGCGAAGCCTGGCACATTAAATGAACAGTCTGCTGTTACTGCTCGTTTTTAATAGGCCACTTAAGACATAAATAAATAAATAAAAGATGAGAAAGTAACTTTGTAGTCTCTGTGCACTTGTGGTTTGCGCTCTGGGCAAAAACCAGCACCGTTGAGCAATAACTCCCCTTTACAAAAGCTTATCGACACAATGCTACAAGACAGAGTTTTAAAGAGTTTTGGAGCAAATACGATATGAAAAGATCATAGTGACACAAGTTTCGTCACAACGGTGGGGTATAAGATAAGACATTTAAAGACATAAGTATTTATGGGGGGGTTTCTGCTGAGCTGTATCCAACTTTATGTCTCTTTATTTTGCTGCTTAGAAAGCAAACATTACTACTTTGGTGTGATGCATGCAATCTGAAACACAGATACCTTATACAGAAATAAAAATAGATGTCTTGCATAAAAATCAGGCTACTGAATAATGTTATATGTTATACAACCTAAAGTCTCTTGGTGGATCTGTTACTAAAAATAGTAACAGAATATAAGTCGGCAAGGGAGCCTGTCCTACTGCAGTTGGAATGACAGAGGCAAGAACATTCTTTGTTTCTTATTCCTCTCAGCCTTTTCTCTATTATTGCCAATAGAGAGTGCACTACAGGGCATGCAGAACTCTTGAGGACAATACAAAAGGGATTTCTGCACATCTGTAAGCTATGTTGCCATTCTGCCATCACAGACAGCTAATGACATACTATTGATTGTCTTCTTTGGTTTACCACAGCAACGATCCCAAATCAGTTTTGGGATTTCTCTTACTCGTTTTAGTGACTTGTAGTCATTAATCCCGAGGTCTGATTGCAGATCAGCTTTTAAAAACCTAGTCACTAATTACTTCTTAAATATCTTAGATGGATGGGAAACTCTGGCTTAATCATTCTTAGCGCTGGTGCACTAAAAACTTTTTTGGAAATGCCTTGAAAGACGTCAGGCTTATAATGATAGAGTGGTTTAAAAGGTAACCTGGTGCACATCACCTATTGCGACAAGGCCTGCAGAACAGTGCAGAGCTTCCCCTGAATAACAAATTCAGAAAAAAAAACAAGGAAACAACCGATGAAATATATAAATAACATAGTCAGGTTCACTCCAAGTTCAGCTGAGACAGGCCAGGAAGAAAGAAGAGAGGAAGAAAAACAAAGAATTTTCATGACTCTTAGCCCCTCAGAGCTTTGCCTATAGTCATAGGTGTTGCTAAAATGATTAGCTTCCAGCAATCAATTTCTCAGTGAATCAGCTCTGAACTGATCAGAGTTGACTTGTCATATGACCAGTAGCCATTTGCTGTGGTAGAGCTGTGCTGAGGTTGAACCACATAGGTGAGAGTTGCTTTTTCTGCATAATTTTTCAGAAGAAAAAAAGATATGTTCACTGTCTACTTTATCAGAAACCAAACTGAGGATTTGCTGGATTGTTTTAGGAAAGAAAGCAATATGGATTCCATAGTGTGGCAAGTGCTAACAGGTTTATGCACACACATCTGAGTGAAGATAGAAGAAGGTCAAGGAAATACTGGGCTAGAATCTCGTTCACCCAGGGTTCAGCACAGATACATATCTCCGGGGGCTCCTTTGCAACTACATCATCAGAGCAGATAAAAGTCACTTTTTCTTTGTATTTATCACGTGACCTTTTTTTTGTAGTTTAACACATATGTGGCCCACCAACAACCTCTGCTTGTGAAAGCGATTAACTGCGAAATGACCCTGCTCATCAGGTCCACTGTGCTCAGCTCTCTTCCTCGTGTCAACCACTGACCACTGTCTCTTTTTCTCTCTCTCTCTCTCTCTCTCTTTCTTTCTCTCTTACCCTCACTGCTATCCGATTAAAGCATCTACAAAATCCTTCCAACAATTGTCCAACAGGTGACTTTTGCGCTCCGTAGAAAGCATTAAATACTAAGGGTGAAAATTAGACTCACCAAGTCACAAACTGATTCAAATATATAGTTCAGTTTTTTGCTAATAGTTAAATGTTTTTCATTTTGACTTTGTTTATTTTGAATGACTGTGACATTAGATGTTTATGAGTTCCTTGTTTGTCCTGAGCACTTACCTATCATCCTAGTCAACGCTTTACAAACTCCTGACTCATTTTTAAATGCTAGGAAACTAATGCTTGATAACTCTGTAGGGCTCTACACACAAATCCACAAAACACACACAACATCCAAAACATTACACACGCAAATACTTCTTTAAAACCGTCTTTTTCAGAAGACTAGTTATATGAGAGAATTGTTTCACTGAGTCTGCCTCACGTTTCACTTTTAGTGTCTTTTTTTGCCAGAAGAGAAATTGCTCTCCTGGTTGGATTTTTTTTCTTCAGTTTTTTTGTTTCCTTGCCACAGTTTGCTCACTGGGGGACTGTTGACATCAGCTCAGAGTTGTGTACTTATTAATATTTTTTTAATGTAACACTTTGCGTAAATGATTAACTAGTTATTTTCAGAATGTACAGTATGCATGTATAATATGTATGTGTATGTATATGTTTATTTATTCTTTTTTATTTGACATGTTACTGTGTTTGGTCTGTGTGTGTGTGAGTGTGTGCGTTTGCGTGTGTGTCTGTATTTGTGCATGTGCGTGTCTTTGTTTTGTGCATGTGTCTTGTTCATGTGTGTTGTGTGACTGTGTGTGTTCTGTGTGTAAATAGTAGTGTTTACTTATTTTGTTTTTCACACATTTCTTTCTCTTATATATTTAATATATTGCTTATAATAAATATGTTTTCTGTACAGCTGCTTTGTAACAATGCAAATTGTAAAAAGCGCTATACATATAAATTGAGTTCAGTTTATTTGAGTGTGTAAGCATTTATACAAAACTGATATAATGTGTTGTCTTCCGGAGCATGAATGTTTGCAGCTTTTGCAATAGTGTATAAGTCCCTTAATTGTCATCAGTGTGATGAATCTCAAAATAGATCAAAATATCAAGTATGTACAAGGGGCAGGTTAATGTCTCAGGACAATTAAACATAAAAGCATACTTTCTCACTTCATTAAACATAATCCAGGTAAGAATAAAAAAATAAGCATACAAAATAAACTTAACGTAAACTTCGAGTTCATTTGAGTTATTATAGTGTCATGTGGACATGTTTTCTTTGCATAGGTTAACTAAATGTGTTAAGTGTAATGTGGTAAACTACCAAAATCCTAAAATTAATTCCCCTCCAATTTAGACTAATAATAAGATTAATATTTTCAGTGTAAAGTTGCAATTTCTATTTAATAATTTGACCCTTTTAAATTATTATACTATAAATAAGAATAGATAATAAGTTATAAATAAGATGGCAACAATTTTACATCACTTTCTCAAAGCTGTTGTGAGAAAAATATTTAATTATGTGAAAAGAAATTAATAAACGTGTACATTATCAAATACAGTATGATTGTCTCATACTGTATGTAATAATATACACTACACTCTATTCAGGAAGTGATAATCCTGTTTTTTACAACAAGCATGGTTTATGTGGTTGTTTGTGTGGCTCTCTGTCACTTTGAATTGTTGGCAAGTGGCACCGATGCACACTGGCATCATGCCCTCAGGGGTGTAATATTTTACTCTCACTTACACACACATCACAATTATCGTGCCACAACCACTCAACCCTTATTGGAGGACATATCTGAATGGCAGCTGTCACCATTCTCTCTCTGGTTCTCGCAGACATGGAGAAATGTCAGCTGACTGTATAACCCTTTAGGAAAGTAAATATGTCATTATTTGAATCTCAACCTTTGTCTTTGATGCAAAGTCAACAAACCTGGTATTTTAAAGTTAATGCCAATATTCTTAAACATTTTTAAGGTATTCATTATGTTTCTAATATTTCAAAGAATCGAAGTCAATTGTTTAGCTTGTATCATAGTTACAACACCACAAGACATTGTTTAGATGTTTTTCTTTCAAGACATTTGTCATGTAATCATACTTAAAATGCTTTTGTGGGTAGGACTTATTTCTTACGCATTCATCTTAAGCCTTTGTTGCGATCATTCTAGAATTTGCAACAGAGGCTTGAACCATTGATATGCCGTTATTAGAAAGTGAGTGAGAGATCGCACATGCACACATTTGCAGTAATCAGGCAGACAGCCCTGTGAGGAAGTCTTAGTATTTATTTATTCGTCGTGTTTTATCTATTATCTGTAGTAATAAATAAATCCCTGTGAACAAGTAGGTCTATGTTTATTTATTTATTTGTTTGTTCTGTTTTTATATTATCAGCATGAAGCAAAAAAAAAACAAGAATAAGTAGGCTATTAGTGTGTATAATTTTATATATTCTATTAATTTGCAAATGCTTTATTTCATAAAATTAAACAGCACGTTTTCATTAATTGTAAAGTTTGACATTGGAAGACAGGGGAATCTACTCATTACTGTTCGAAAACACCTGCCTCTTTTTAGAATGCAAAGCATTTTGGTTTACGATTTGGTGTACAATTGTTTATAAATATGGTGGTAACATGTATGAATGTATGTATGATGATTTTTGGGTGTAAAAATATGCCTTTTTTCAATTGCCCCAACTACTGCATATTATTTTTATACAATAGTTTAAAAGAAAGTGTATTAAAAAAAACAAAGTTTCTTCATGTGATGCTCTTACTGTTTAAGACTCTGGTTAACACGTGTCATGGTCACTTAGCATGCACAACAAGCTTCATGCCATGATGACTTTTAACCTCAGAGGAGGGAACTTGATAGCAGACCTCAGGGGAAATGGCATGGTAATGGTAATTTCTATGTAAAATCTAGTCCCTGGAAGAAAGGTCAAGGTATCAGCATAAGCCCCCTTGAGCCAGGCTTAAGGTCTTTTCGGCTTGCCGGTACAAGCCTGACCCCCATTCTCCTCTACAGATCCTCCAGATATCCTTACCTTCCATTCCCACAGAGGATGTGAGAGCTGTGGATGAGACACGAGGGGTCTGATGAGTGAAGCACTGAAAAATCGCTCCCCATCCCAATGAGAGATTTTTGTGTGAAAGTGAGTTTGTAAATGCAAGTGATCGATATCACGACTCATCTCCCTTGTCTCAAAGACGCACAGGCAAATGCACCCAGGGTGCAACAGCACTGTCTCACTCTGGCTCATAATGAGTCTGTAGGCTCAAACACTGGCAGATGGGAGAATTGCGTCCGTTGCAGCGCATGTCACTCAGCTGTGATAAGATGTATTAGAGAGGAACCGCTCTTTAAATCATGAGAGTATAAGCATATGTTGTTTATGCAACTTTGTTTGCTTCTGGCTGGTTTTTTCTGCCTGTTTTATTTGTGAACTTGCTGTATTGTGGCGGGTCTTCAACAGCTGGCTCAGTCAAAGATGTTTAATTTTGTTAAATTTATGGAAAGGAATCAGAATTTAAGATGAGACGTTACAGATTACAAAGCACCATAATGTGATGTGTGCTGTATTTGTTGTAGGTCGGTAAACTAGTAGGTATAATAAATATAAAAAAATACATAATTACCAAAAAGACACTGGCATAATATGAGTAAGATTAACGTTGAGATGACTTGGTTTGGGATGAAAACATGTAAAGATTATAAGGAATGTATTATATCAATTTATTGAAAGGATGACACTACTGATAACTGTGGTTACAGTATCTACATGATACAGTCGAGTTATATAGTTAAGTTATAGTTCAGCTGTTTAGACCGAACTATAAACTATAAAATGGTTTCAGATTCAATCTTTACAAAAACCATGACCAAACATCACCATTAATGTGATGTTATGAACTACTCCCTGTAATCTGCTAGGATACCTGTGTGAACCTGAGGTCAAAAGTAGTAATTACATGTCGTCAGCTCTAGATATGCTCATTGGAGATGCTCAGAAACTGCTTGACTACTTGATTACTTTGCAAAAAAAAAAAAAGAAGGTGGGATGACAGCAGGAGATAATTATTAATTTTCCTTCAAACTCTCAATTAGTTTCTACATTTCAACATGAAAAGAGTAGCACTATATAACAAGAGGTTTAATTACAGAGAAACAAATGTGCCCATATTTGGCAAAAGACACTCACATAAAGAAGAAGAGTAAAAAGGGTTATAAGGGTTATGGTGACACAAGAAGGAGTGCCTGGGGAAGTTAGAAGGAGTGCCAGGGGAAGTTGGTTAGTGTGCTTTATAAAAACTGTAAAATTGGAGGTTTGGCCAATCTATACTGTGTTTTCATAATTAAAAGAGTGTCAGAGCTAATTTCCCCTACATACATCAATTTAAAAAAAGGAATACAGCAGATTTTAAAGCAATACAGAAGACTACCTCTATAACACAATCCCTGGAGCGTTAAGCATATTTCCAGACATGTGGAAATGCTTTCGTTCTGTCATAAAAACAGACCTATTCCCAAGTGGGAAGCCTAGCTACCTTCAAATAATGTTAGTTTTGACAACTCTGCGCTTTTTTGTCCAGCATTAACCTTGAGACCACTCTGCAACTTTGAAGTCTCTGCTCTGGTGTGAGGAAAGTCTGCTTGAGGTCAATTACTTTGATGATCACAGCTACATTATTGAAAAATGGTCTGTGAGTTCAAATTTTGACCCTGCTGTTTTAACACAAGTGATTGCCACAAATTGTGAAGGGATTTGAACTCTTTTTGAACCTCACCCACTAAAAGAAGCATGACAGCAATTGTATTCATGAAACCACAGTGGTTATAATACATGACACAAGGTTTTACAACAGTTTTAGGTGGTAAACTGTTTTTAAATAAAGAATGCGCAAAGAGAACACATGCTGTGTGCAAAAAGAGCAGCCCATCTACAATACACCCATCAAAACAAGCCAGGCACTATTCGATAAAGCTGGCAAGATGGAACGAAAACACACCTTGGTGAAGCAAAAAGTCAATGGGTGGAGGATCAATGGGACATTTGTAATGGATGGCGATGGATTGTGTGGTTTAATATTACATCTGGTAGGTCGAGCATTACAATATCTCCTCCGAATAAATGTTAACCTATAATCCCTCTTCTAAGAACACCTGCTTTGTTTGTTTTGGCTCCCCCTCTCAGACATCGATTACACTTTATTGAATGCTCAAACACAGCACACCTAGATTGATCACCACTAATTAAACGCTTTTTGTATGTTCCTCCTCATGTTTAGAGCTTTCCGATTCATGTTAATTTACAAACAGTTTGAAATGAGAGGCTTGGGTAATGCATTTCGATATAATGTGCTGTTACTGCCTTATTTTCGTCTCTTGATTTTGCCAGGGCAAATCAGTGGGCTTGACCCTTACTCTCAACCTCTAACCCTTGACCCTGACACATCTGACCAGGCACCACTCCAGGGACAGCAAATTAATACAGGGGCCGCAGCTTGTTAATTGTCAAAAAGATTGGCTAACTGATTCATCACCTCAGTCATGGCCAATGCTTTGGTTTCACCCCCCATAGGGGATCCCATAGGGCATCTGTAAGCAACCCCAGCTGTGCTCTTGCCTAAAGCCGATACCTCCACCCCAGCGTTTGAAGCGTAATTATTCAGTATTGGCTCCTTTATTAATCAAGTCAATGCTCCGCATTTTAAATGGAAATTGTTGGATTAATACAAGCATTCATTTTGTCTGGGTGAAATTGTGATAGCTTTAGCTCTGCTAATCAAATTGGAATAAAAAGCAACCTAAGAGGAGGAGATGATTAAATTACGAGAGGCACTTTGGCCACCCACAGACACTTACACATGAACATACTCCACGTTACAAGCACTGTCTAGCCCAAAACAACCAACTCCCATAAGTGGAGACTGCATGCAAAAATAAGCATTTTACATTTACACTTACAGAAATTAGGGGTATTAGCTAATCAGTTATTTAGGAATGTACTGAACATAATCAGGCAAAAAATGGCATATTTTTTTCTAAACAAATGATCAGTCAACGGAGGTGCTGAGTTTATGAACATATGTTACGCTTGCAATTTTGGCCAAAAAACTAAATAAAAAAACTGTTCAAATCGAATTTGCATAAACATTATGTGAACAACATTTGCAAGGAACATTTAGTTGTGAATTAACTCAATAGAACAATATTTGTAAACATATTGATGAAAAGGAATGATATTATTTAGTTGTTGTCTGTCATTCTGTAGAAACACTCCAAATTATTTTTACGGTGCCACAATCATGTGGTAATGGTTATGCATAACACAGGGACACTGGGATGCTAGAACATTTTTAATTTACCTAACATATCTAAGGTACACTACAACAAAAAAAGAAAATGTGTGCCTCTAATTTGGTAAAAAGTCAAGTGACACAAAGGTATTCATGTAAAGCTAATCATGTAATTAACTATGAATGCAATTTAAACACTGGAATGGTGGCATCTTTGAAAACATTTGCAGCACATAAGAAGCTAAAGCTCAGTTGATAAGAGGATTGAAATGCTAATTAGCCTTTATCTAAAGAAATCCCAGACAGGCATCACTTGTCATAAATAACTGTAATGAAAATACCAAAGGTCATAAAATAGAATTTGTGATTAATAAGTCATTAACATCATACATAACAGATCACTGATTTAGTTATTGATGACTCTTGCCAGCTTCCGTCACTCAATACCTTCTTTTCACACACAAGCAAAAAAACACAAAAGCCTGACTGATAGACAGATCAGATCAGACACTGCTGACAATAGTGTCCTATCTGCTGTTTGGAGGCGTTGTTTGTTCAAAATGACAAGGATGTGAAGAGTTCTCTCCATTTGGGCCGCCTCCAGTGCTGATATGTGATAGCACGGCTGCCACATCCACAGTCTTGCTTCGATTACCATCAGGTCGCACTGAGGTGCTGCTTCAAAGTCTGTCATTTCCTGTCATTTGTTTGTCAAGCCCTGGCACAACGACCCTTCACCACAAGTGTTTGTTCAAGGGAACTCAGAATATTGCATACTTTTCTCTTTATTTTACCTGCCCTCTGCTCGGCTGAATTGTCTTTGGCTTGACATTCTTTGACAGCATGTAGATGGGCTTGCTACTGAACGTATAATAAATTAGAAAATATATGTGCTGCGGGAGATATACATTCTGCTCCAATTTCTAGTAAGCTGCCTACTGAGACAGCATTTTAAGGTATTATAAAGGAGTTCTCCTCGCATATGCCTCCGATGATATTTATTCCAAACACCAAAGCAGCGTAGCATGTATTCCTAATGGGGAACAATTGCAATATGTTAGACAAAACAATATGTTCAATATAAATAAACATATCTATGGTTCAACACTGAAAAGTATCAATTCAAAATTTAACTGTTGCACTGTCAGCTAAATGTAACACATTTTACCATGTTTAAATCGGCACAATTTTGCAAATATTCACTGTTTGGCCTTTAATAATTTGTACACACAGACAAACTGACCATCTGAAGTAGCATAGGCCTGTTATCATAAAGTACATCTTTCACACTACCTGATATACGGTACACAGTAATCACAATTGTAGGAAACAGTGACTCCAATGTATTTACTGCTTCATTTTACCACACTAAAGCAGCCATGTTCACTAAAATTTATTTTGTTATTATTGTATAGGGGTTCTTCCTTTCCACATTTGTATTTGGCTTGCTAATACAAATAGTAATCTTTGATTATTTTATTTTGACATCCAGGTTGTAAAGCTTAAAGCATTTTTGAAAAATACAGTATCAAAGGTCAAGTTATTGCTTGCTTACTTCTAACAAAAGCAAAATAGAATATCATCGAAATGTAGTGCATAGCTCTGAAACTGCAAAGCCCACTTTCACTGATGAATGATGTTGTTAATGTCAAGCTATGGACTTGAGTAAAGAGATAATACAAAAGCAGAGTTAAAAAAAGATGAGAGAGAGAGAGAGAGAGAGAGAGAGAGAGAGAGAGAGAGAGAGAGAGAGAGAGAGAGAGAGAGAGAGAGAGAGAGAGAGAGAGAGAGAGAAAAAACAAACAGTTTTGATTAAAGTCAAGGACATCCTGCAAGTGTTGCTGTCTAAAGACATTCATCACTCTTGATGTTGATCCACCCTCGTCTGTCCACTCCAGTCTTGGAATGGATATAGAGACATGCTTGTTCTAACAGAGATATAATACTGGGATTATGTGGTCAGTCAGCACGTAGCCCATGAAAAACCTGCAGAAATATAGCAATAAGTCAGAATAAAAAAATGGTAAATGCTAAAATGGTGAACCCCTTAACTGTCACGGGTGGGCCCATTTGTTAAAAATATGAATGTTACACATTTATTCAATTAATGTCAAATACAACCTATACATCGCTGATCTGAGAGTGTAGTTTTCATGTATCACTACCTTTTTTGCGAAAGGAATGACTGAATGAAGTAATTTTGCTAAATGTCATGGGCCCATATGTGCAGTAGACATAACATAACATAGTAACTTTGGTTAAATTTTACTTTCTAACAGATATTTTTTTTGTTATTATACATTTATAACAATAATATAATATTCTAAACCTAAACAACATCGACAAATTATATATAACTGGAAAGCTCTATGAGTGTAGTTTTCAGATTTAGTAATGTTTTTGTGAAAGTAGTAGTGAGAATGTAGTGAGATCAAATTTGCTAAATATATTATATGTCACAGGCCTCTGGGAGAGAAACATTTGTTTATTATATTAAAAACATAGCCTGTTCCTAAACCTAAAAAACTTGACAAACTATACATCATTGGAAATCTCTAAGAGTGTAGTTTTTATTTTTCAACACAATATTTTGGTGTTCAACACAGTAATTTGTTGAATGTCACTATTAATGCACAGACAGCATGAATAGTGGCTATTGTTGGTACAGCAGCTAAAAACGTCACTGAAACCCCAATTTTAATGTCTCAAATTTGTAAGAGACCTTGTTTAGACTTACGACTTTCAGAGAAAAAAAAAATTTTATTATGTAGTTTTTCATGACGGAAAAAAAGTTTTTTGCATTAATATTTTTTTTTAAATAAACTTGAACTGTTAAATATTGGGCTTTTAGACCAAAGCATTCCAAAGTTACATCAATTGCACAATGCACATCACCATTTTAGTCTTTACTAAAAAAGGGGGTGACAGTCACAGCACATGACATTTTCATTTCATTTCAAGTTCATTAGAAGGTCACAGCTATGTAGAGAATCAAAGAACACTGCTATTTAAACACTACTGTTTTTTTCTACACCAGGTTAATGTAAGAATGATGACAATATCTAAAACACTCCTCACTATTCCCGATGCAAGGGAAACAAACATTATTCCCAAAAAGAGCCCATGCTACACCCCTACTGATTTTACTTCATTGGCTGCTTGTACTGCCCCACATCAAATTCAAGTTGCTACCATTGGCTATCAGGACAGTAGCAGGACAGTACTTACCTCAAATCCCTCCTACAGTATACGTCACCTCCTGCCATCTGTCATGCTAAGGGTTCTAGTCTGTTCATACACCAGAGTACCAAAATTCCAAGGTAGCAACAAACTAGCTATTAGCACCTGAAACTACTATCCTATCCAGTGAGTTCCACAGGGAGCGGAGGACCCTCTATGGTGAGGGTGCTACATCAACCGTTATGTCCAGTAATCAAAGATGAGCTAGCAAAAAGGTAGCTACCACCACTCAATACTATTTTCCTCCTTACTGATGTCTAGGTAGAGAGGAGGACCCTCTATATTAGGGGGTCCCATTCCTCACTCACCCTAGCACCAGAAATCCTGAAGGATGGCTTAAAAATTTACTGGCAAGCAAAAGGATTTCTTGAGGGCACTGCTGGCATCTGTGGAATGATTTTTTCTGTGACCTGAGAGGGCATCTGTAGGGATATATAGCCAGCTAGCCAGTCATCCTTCAGGAGAATTCTGCAGGAGAATTCTGTTAATCTGCATCTGATACTGTATTTCTGGTCAGGGCTTTGATGATCTATTTCCACCAGTCAGGATAGTGCCGTAAATCCTCTAAGGTTTGCTTTGGTGGCTGCAACAGAGGAACTGTGATGCAGTCTCCACGCAATGGTTATCTCATTGTATTACTGATGCTGTTGCTCTCTTCTACAAAGTGCACGTAATGACTTTACCTTTAGGAGTCATAGCCCACTCTACTAGGGGTATAGCATCATCTTTGGCCAAAGGTGCAGCTTTGTGTGCTGTAGCAGATTGGTCCTCTCTCTGTTTATATGGTTCTATAGTTGGGATGGGGCTTTAACTTCAGGCCCTCCTGAGTTGACCATACACTTAGTCTGCACTTCTCAGTTTCTAGTGTTACACAGTTTGTGGGGCAGGCACTGAATGTCACAGAGTGTCTTCGTTCCCCATAGTTTTAGCTTCCACCCGTGGTATTCATTCCACATCTTAGGAATACAAACATACCTTAGACTTTCTATTTGAATGTAATGTCTTGCCTACTATACAGTAGCTGTTTTATTCTGTTTAATTCTAATTATATGTGCAATATTTCAGTGATATTACCTCATCATTGATCATTGTACATACATCATTGTATTGTTGTCTTGTCTTTTAGAAAGGAATTTCTCAATATATTCACCTTGCTAAATACTAAAGAAATGTCCATGTCTAAGATTAATCATAATTTTTCACCATTGTAAGCTTTTATATGTAACCAGACTGACTATGTTATTAACTATATTGTTACACATTAGCCACATACACAATTCAAAGTTTTAGGAAATGCAACCGCATTTAAATTCAGGATTGAATCCCCTAAATTATTGTTCAATGTGAGTACAGTACAGGATTCACTCCGGCAATTGCAATGACTGACTCAGAGTTAACTTTCCATTCTAGGTTGGTTAGCAAATAGACTATACTAATAGAGTCCTGCAGTTAAACAAGTTTTGTATTAGCTGCTGATGACAATACGTTTAGGTTACACATGTAACCATGGTTCCCTGAGAAGGAAACAAGACGGTCCGTCATGGAGCTGATGCAACGGGAATACCTCTACGTGAATGCATCTGAAGTGCGTGCATCAACGTTGTCGAATGATAAACCGCAACGTGGTACCCTGCTTGGAACACCACTTTGAGGGTCAGGAACTTGGCTGACACAGTCTCAATGGGTTCAAAGGGGACTCCCGACAGTCCCTCTAGCACAATAGTCAGTTCCTTGATGTGAGATGCAGGCCTCAGCATCAGTGTACCATGGAGGAAGTGAACTACCAGTGGGTTTTGACCCAAAGACTGGCCAGAGTAGAGGGTGACAGCCCTGAAGAAAAGCGGTCTTGCAGGAAATTGCAAGTACTGTACCAACAGGGCAGTTAGCTGGGTCCCGCATGCAACCTCTGCACCAATGAGTGAAAACTCTCCACTTCAGGGCATATAGCTTCCCCGTGAAGGGAGCTCTGGAGTTTAGAATGAATCAGACTCTCTCTTTGGGGAAGGGACTATATCTATGGCCTCCTTTGCCAGGAGCATCTTTATCTCTTGTTCCATGACCAGAGCCTGCTTGGGGCCCACTTGAAAATACCCTGTTGAAAAAGTGCTGCCACTCGGGACAGAAGAAGCCGCAGAACCAACAAATGCAGTGGCAGCGCTGCCTAAACAGCAGTGGAAATGGAAACACAAGAACCGCGAGCTTAGTCGCCTCCTTAGAGTGTGCCATATGTGAAGTTTGATTAACTAATTTCGGGAGGAGCACGCACAGATAATTGAACCGGCCAATGCCCTCCGAATGCTCCAGCCCTGGAGTCGCCCCCGTGGCTGATAGCATCAGGACACAGATCCTTTCAGGTGCGGATATAGATCTTTTTTCTCTCTTATCACCCCTCCCACCTCCGGCCGCAGAGCGACAAGTCGACTGCGGCGACTTTTCCGTCACCCTCAAGCACACTGCTCAAACCCAGTCCTGAGTTTTAACTTTCCCAGAATTCTCCATTGCATTCATCTGCTTTTCAAAGGTAATTTGCACTGCCTTTCCGCACAGGCGATGCGAGCTCGGGGATTACCTCGCGATAATCACCGAGCTCGCGTTATCTTACGGGGGCTCACACTTCTACACCTACCACAGGCTGTTTTCGGCCAAATGCACCATCCGTGTCGCCCAGTGGAACCAGTGTCCATACTGGGGGGCTTTGGACACGGAGCTGCACACCAGGGTCTTCACGGGGTGCACTAATATCTCCTGCGCAGTCTGCCATTCTCTCGCGTACTCCACCACTTCATGCCCCTTAGTTAACTCATCCTTTCCCCCTTGTCCCCAGCCCAAATCTACTAGCTACGTCCCGAACTTCCCAGCCGCATCTACTCTCCCACTTCCCCCGCCGACCACCACGCCCACTACAACTCTCAGGTCTGCGGCAGCTTTAACGCCGGCAGATGCACGAGGCAACGCTGCCGTTTTATGCACGTATGTGGTTTTTGTGGCGGTGCTCATGCCCGCTTGATATGTCCCGTTGCACGGGCTGCAAATAAAAAATTTAACCACTACTTATCGACTCCCGTGAACATTTCTCTTTCGAATTATGTAATCACCCCGATCCTCATTTTACCGCTTATTTACCGGTCTCACACATGGCTTCCATCCTGGCGTCATAACCCTCCCTGCCCAAAGCCTCATTTGCCCAAATCTCCAGTCCGCTCTCGCCGAACCCGACACGGTCGACCTTCTAATTAAAAAAGAAATCGATGCAGATTTTATGATCGGCCCCTTTTCCGTTCCCACCTTCACCGTTTTTCGCGTGAGCCCCATCGGCGTAGCTACCCGTAAATTCTCAGGTAAAAAGCGCCTTATAATCGATCTCTCTTCCCCGCACAATTATCCTTTTCCAAGCGTTAACAGCCTCATACCACTCGAGGAATTCTCCCTCACTTACCACGACATTGACCATGCCATGACCTTGATCAAGGACGCCGGCCACGGTGCTTGGCTGGCCAAAGTCGACATCACCTCTGCCTTTAAAGTGATGCCTATTCACCCCGATTTTTGGCATTTATTCGGCATATATTGGCATGACAAGTTTTACTTCTCCGTCCGTCTAACTTTCGGCTGTAAAAGCAGCCCAAAATGTTTTGACATGCTGTCAGAAGCAATCTGCTGGATTCTCTCTAATAACTACGCTATCCCCTATTTAATCCACCTTCTAGACGATTTCTTAATCATCTCGCCTCCCGATGCCATCCCAGCCGGGCACCTCTCAATAACCCAGAGAGTTTTCTCCGAACTCGGGATCCCTCTCGCCCAGGACAAAACTATGGGCCCAAGCACTTCTATCGAATTTTTGGGTATTAACTTCGATTGGCAAAAATTCCAGGCCTCCTTACCCAAGGAAAAAATTGACAGAACGATTCTGGTCGCTTGCTCTCTTATCGAAAGCTCAAGCTGCTCCAAACGCGAGCTGCTATCCGTTCTCGGTCATTTAAACTTCGCGATGCGCATCATCCCACAGGGCCGTCCTTTTATCTCTCATCTTCTCGTTCTTGCGTCCTCCTCCCTCGCACTGGAGGACCGGATATTACTAAACGACACGTGCCGCAACAAGCTCGGTTTATGGATATCATTCCTTAGACAATGGAACGGCTTGTCGTTCTTTTACAAAAACTTGATTTCTTCCCCCATCGATATCCAACTGTTTACCGACGCCGCCCCCTCCGTCGGCTTTGGAGGATTTTATCAAGGTCGCTGGTTCACATCTACGTGGCCCCCGCAGCTGCTGAATCTGCCGCAGCCACAATCCTCAGCCCTATTCGAGCTTTATCCATTAGTCGTCGCAGCCCGCTTGTGGGGTAAAGAGTGGTCTGCCACTAGCATTCAAATTTTCTGCGCATAACGAGGCCACCGTGGTACTCGCGCGCTAATAAAGGTCGATCTCATTCACCCGCATTAATGCCGCTGCTACGACGCTTGATCTGGATTGCTGCTTGCGACCAATTCATTTTAACCGCAAAGCACGTTCCCGGTTCACAAAACCAAATCGCAGACTCTCTCTCTCGTTTTGCCTTCCAGAAATTCAGGCTATTGGCACCCGAGGCGGAGCTGCTCCCGACCCCACTACCTCCCTATTCAAAGCTGATATTCCCTTAAATCATCACCCAAAACCTCTTCTCAAGCTTCCCTTAAATCGACACTACGGAGCCTTTTTTCATTATTTTACTGCCGCAGCAGTGCACGCGCCCATAGGAGCCTTTTCCGTTATTTTATCCTGCCGCAGCAGTGCACGCGCCCATAGGAGCCTTTTCCGTTATTCTATTCTGCCGCAGAATATTGCTAATGTTTTCGTTTTGTCCATATTTCCTGTATTTCTTTGCTGGCCCATACTGTAATAATACCTAATTTTGTCTCTTTGTTGCTCTAAAGACAAACCTGACCATAAGCCTAACCATACATGCCCATTAGCACGCTTCCTGTGATGTCATCATTAACAATTAGTTGTTTCATGAATGCAGCTGTCACTCCTGTATATTACTGAACTGTGTGTACAGAACAGGATCAGGCGCTAATGGAACTTATGCATTTATTAATTTCTCAGACTTCTTAATTTAATGTCTTATAATATACTGTATATGACTTTTTAAATATCTTTTTTCAGTCAAATCATATTTGTGTTCCCTGAAATTGAACCCATTTGCATTGCTAGTAAAATTCTCTATCAATTGAGCTACAGAAAGAGTAAGAATTTAGCTGCTTTGGCCAGTGTGGAACAATAATATTTTTTTCTTTAAAATGCTTTTGAGATTCATTAATTTAAATTTGTATTAAATCCAAAATATTCATATAATTGAAAGTGAGGTATTGATGTTGTAGTTGTGTTGTTACAGTTATATAAAGAGCCTTTGTGAAACAGATGCTAAAGAGTCTTTAAGGAACCATTTAGCCAAAAATATTTCCTCTATAGCATACTGTAGTTTAGCACATTTGTTTATTAAGAGTGTATATAGACTTATTACAATACAGTGGAATTGAAAGCTTTTAGAGTTTGGAAGTACATTATAAATTGGACTCTAGTTTCATAGCCTTGAGTTTCATAGTTATCAATTAAATGTCTTAATGTAAATTGGAGTATCAGTGTTTCTGTTAACACGAAGCAAGGGCACCAGAAACACAAGACTTGACTTGTTACACAGTGAAATATTCAGTGAGTGCTCAGTGTCATTAATTTCTTATATCTTCATTATACCTCACTTCATGAATAGAATAATAAATAGAGAGAATTACAGTGCACAGAGGAAATATTATAACACTTACATAAACTCAATAATTCCCCCGTTACGCTGAGAATAGTATAGTATATGCAGAAAATTCTAAAAGAAACAGCTGAAATTGCAACTATGATATAGTTTACAGAAGTTTATTCCAGCAAAGCATATTGTGACCTAAATATTACTTCTGTCAGGACCACTATTGTCAAATATTAAATAATATCATTAGTAAACAATAGCATAATTTATGGTTGGCGGAATTAAACTGTTCTGGTCACTCTCCACCTGTCCGTGCAGCTGCATGAACAAAGCGGGAGTAGACCAAACACATCCCCTCACCTGGTGTCACGGTTTCACCCTGCACCTCCTCTTGGACTCCAGTTCCCAGAATCCTTGGACCAGCACGTCCTCCATATTTGATTATTGTCACCTGTCAGCCATCATCATCATTGTTTTCACCTGTTGTTCATTACCCGGACAGTATTTATGGATTCTGTCTTGGTCAGTTCTTGCGTTTGTGCATTTGTTTATGGAGTGTTATTTCCCCAACTCATTTTCAGTAATTTCATAGTTGCTTTTTCGCTAAAAGTCTTCAGATGTAGTGAACCTGTTCATTGTGTCAGAGGCATTTTCTTAGGTGGCTGAACAACCCTTGGTGTCTGAGGTTCTCTGACGTCAAGGTCTGCTGACTTTCTCAAACAGTCTTGCCAAAGAGCTGCAAAACGTGTGCTTGTGCGAAATCACTGCTGTTTTTGCCTTATTAAGAGACAAGTGGAAACTTTAAAAAATAAATATAAGATTCTCAGCAGGCTCCAAGACATTTTCAGTAAACATAAGGCTAAAGGAAAAGGTTAAAAATACTTCCTGCAATCCACTTGTCTTGCATCCGTGTTCTCTGATTAACAAATACTCAGGGTGTATTTCACCGTTTTGTAATGCAGTAATAATCTCATGTTCACACATTCTGCCCACCTTGTTGGATTAAGGCTATTAAATTTGACTAAGTTCACTGTAAAATTTAAAAGTTCCTAAAGGAACCATTTAGGGTTCTTCACACTGGCGGAACCATCAGGAGGACCTCAAGGCCTCAAGACTTTTTTTTTTACAGAGGGTGGTTCTCTGAGGAATCATTACCAGTCTTGGCAGTTCTTGCAAAAACTTATGGGATGCTTTAAGCACTTTAAATTCAGTTTTGAAGTTCCTCAGGGAACGTCCCGATGGTTCTGCTGGTCTGGCAGTGTGAAGAACTCCAAATGGTTCATCCAGATTATTTTAATTTCTACATTGTAGCAACATGATCTGCTTCGTCCATGTTAGTGGCCATTATACTGTATTTAGGAGTTCATTCTGTATCTTATAGAGTAGGAGCAGTATTTATCATGTCTTTGCAACCAAAATTCTAATATTGCACTGTCCCTTGCTCTTAGTTTTCGTAATTTTACAAAAAGGCTGTTTGCATCTGTACTGTGCCTAAATGGAAGAGCCTGCTCACCAACAAACTGAATGGTTTCAAGGATTTTTATGAATGCTTTTTATGCTTGTGCTTGCTCTTTTTGCTTTGCCGACAGAACATACTTCTAGAGTAGTGAAGCCATATTAGAGTGGCCTCCTTATGGCTAGAAGATGCACCATGACCTCTAAAGTTTTCTGGTCCATGCTGCCAGTTTTAAAAAACCCTTTTAATAGTAAAGGTGTCACTGGTACATTTTGAGAATGTTATGAATTTCAGATACATTGCTACCCTAAATGAATGACAACATGCATTTCCTTTAAATAGTTAAATAGTTCTAAATTTTATACCAAGTTTGAACACCTTTTGTGTTAAAAAAAAAACATTAAATTGATGCTGTAATGTAACTAAATAAAGACTGACTTTGACTAAGCAATTACAACAATTGCATTGGTCCTGTTGATATGATTTCAAGCAAAAAACACAATTTGCCACGTTACTGATATGATAAAAAGACAAGAATATGTAGAAAGATTCTAGATTGCTAGATTGTGCTCTAACTGATCATACATGCACACCTATCTGTTTCCGGATGCTGGTCTTAAATAATCTTTTTTTGAGAGAAGAAGTACATCTGTCATCTGTGTTTAAAAACATATAGACTAACTATGTTTCTTGCTTTTAGCACCATATGGAGCCAGGGTGTGATGATCATACAATAACGGGGCAATGTAGTTTCTTTCAACCCCACACAATTTTGCATTTTTCACAGCTGATATAATTCACATAAACTAGACATCAGTAATTGTAATATATGTAATTAAGTGGGAAAAATGAATGTAATAATTTATAATGTAATTCTGTACAAAAAAATCATTGTAGGAAATAAAAGGGTCATGGCCCCTTTAAGAGGGTTGCAACGTCTCACTTTCTGCAAAATCACATGTGTGCCGATTTAAGAGATAAGGGAGAGTGTTGTGAACACTAGAGCTTCGGGTTTTGTCCTTCTTAAAGGTAAAAATACATTCTTAAGTGGACAAAGTTATCAAAACTGTGTATTTTATTATAATATTGATAATTGTTGTATAAATCATCTTTTCAGGACACATGTTGTTGCTTATTGAGTGATTCTGGATTGATCACGTGTTGACACGCAAGGGTACAGGTACATGTATTTAATATGTAATTTGCTTTATATAGAGCCCAATGTGTTTCTTAGTAAAAATGTGAATGAGTGACACAGTTTAATTGGCTTACCTGTTAAATGAGTGCATTAATATTCTTTTGAACTCCATTATTTAACTTTATTGTATTCAGGTAACAATATTATTCAGTGAAATAGGAGGATAATGTACATTTAGTGTAATAATTTACTGTATTGTTTTTTTCGCTCATCTGAATGTTAGCCTACTGATTTGTTGTATTTCAATTATTTAAATATTTGTTTTTCTTTAGTATGACTTTCTACCACTGTAGACAGTTTTTTTCTGGAAATGAACTTTTGAGATTTTTAACAATTGCTGTTTTTGTTACCTCATTTTTATGCCAATTTAGCATCTGGAAAAGATTTAAGTTGTTTTTGGACATTTATAATTTTATTCTCCCATCGACTGGTATGGTAGCAGTCAGAATAAATATCCCACAGTTTATTTTTTTGTATCCTTTGTTGTTCCTTCATAACTACTGGCTACATGTGTTTTATAAATCACATGTTCACATTCTACTGTGTCACTTCAGTAAATGTCCACTTAAGGTTAAGTAAAGGTAAGTAAAGGTAAGCAATACTCATTCAACGAACGATACCACTAAGACACAAAGTGTGGGTGACCTGCTTTTTTTCTAGCTGTTTTTTAACAATTTTTTATTGGTTTTTCAGAGTCAGATATGTCAGTTAAAAGGCACATTCGACTTCATGTGGTGAGGTTCAAACCAATCAGCATATGACGTGAATTACAGTGTTGCCAACTATTTTCAATGGAAAGTAGCTAAAGTCTGCCCGAAAAGTCGCTAAATGTCGCCAAGTGACGTCATGCGTAAATTTGCATATTAATGACGTAATGACGCCGTGTTTGCATTCTGCCTAATGGTTGTACTTTATAACTGTTTCCCCTAATCCGTGCGCACATAATGTCTAGTATAAAACTGTTATCAATTAACGAAGAAGAAACGGTAAAATTAAATGGTTTTATTTCAAACAAAGGAGAAGCAGGTAAGGGATTGGTCTGTGGCAACACCGTTTGCACATGCGCAGCTCATTCACGTCCATGTCAGATGCTATGCGGTCGCTGGAATGTGCCCTCACTGATCAGAGCAGACACAGGGAGAGGTGTAACTGGTGTACCGAGAAAGCAAGACCTCGCTCTCACTCGCAGGACAGTACTGGCGGCATTTGGAAAGTTGCTAAGGTTTGTCCAAAAGTCGCTAGATTTGTCGCTAGGCGCTTTTAAAAAATAAAGTCGCTAAAGGGGTCTGAAAAGTCGCTAAATCTAGCGACAAAGTCGCTAAGTTGACAACACTGGTGAATTATGTTGATGATCGGTCAACACAGTGTCGCATAAGGTTGAACACACATATTGTCTAAAGTGCTGGGGCACTGCCCCAGTAGCTTAAAAAGTGTAGGATCAAATGCCAGCCTGCCCTCTTTGCACTGGTGGCCCTGGTAGTAAGTATTTAGGTAATTAATAGATCAGGAAGAGGAAGAGGAGAGTCTGAAATTAAAAGTGCAGTCTGAAAGTGCAGACAAACACACACAGTGCCTAAATCAGTCAACGTTGACAGCAAGTCAAGTGGAAGATTACTAGAAGGCACTCTGATTTTCTCTTAAACATCCGACAAAATCAAATATTTTGACGGTCATAAGAGAGGCAGAATGGATCAGCTAGTTTGTAAAATAAAAGCTATGAGTGTGGGGTATGTAGGCAAAAAGCTAATAAATTGTGCTTCAGAGGAATAAAATGTGATAGAGTCTGTGTGTACCAAGTATGTAGAAATATGAGAAAATGTACACCTGACAGAAAACATTTTAAAAATGAAGTAATTAATTTAAAGTGTGCAGAGTCGATCAGAATGGCACTTAAACTCTAGACAGAACCGCAACCACTGTAAACAAAAAGCTATCATAAAAGCTTGCTTTTTTTAAACATCTAAAACATTGTGTGTTATAAGATGTTTGACAAGGTGACCTCATAGCAAAAACAAGCAGCAGGACTTAAAGTGTGTCACGCTAGAGTTTACGAGATTTGCTTTCATATATAATTTAGAGCAGTGCATAAGACAAAACTATCATAAAAATGCCATGGAAAAGTATTTGTTTTGCAAATGCCATTATTAAGAATTCTAATATTCTGGTAATCTGTTTAAAATAACTTGTCTTTTTGGGTAGACTGTGTGCAGATACATCTGTGTATGAATCGTTTATGACTACTGATAAGTGTACTTAATAAAATATTCACTATGATAATTGAAAATTATTCAAATATTTTTGTTCATTGGGAATCCCTATAAAACCTGAAAAAAAAGAATTGGCCAAATAAACTAGTAGAAACTTTGCACACAATGTTAAAAGGTTGTGTTCCATTTCAAGGGAACTTGGTGCTGCGTCACGGATCTGATGCTATGGGGAAGCATTTGCTCAACAAATGGAAATCATGCCTTTCACAGGCAAGTTAAATGTCATGTGACGTAGCAATGCGCACCATAAAGTCCATAAAAGGTGCCTTTTTAGGAAGCTTACTGTCTATATGCTGTATTGCTAGGTTCAAGCGAAGTCACAAGGAAAATAAGGAATTAGGAAAATTTGTTTGTAACAACAGTTCAGAAAGTGTGTGTCGCTATGACATTCTGCTCCCACATCTCTTTTAGAAGGATTGCATCAGGCATGACCTGTGTTTGCTGAGGTGGCAGCGATCTGGCTTCAGACTTGGATCCATGTCTTCCAGCACTGCAGACTTGGGCCGGTTTGGTGATCCAGTAAACCTGTCGTGACAGGTACAGGGAGGCAAAGAAGCATTTGAAGGCATTTAAGGAGCCAGCTCATTGCCATGTTCATGCCCTAGCGGCATCAGATAGTTGTTTCTGGCCTGGGCTTGCTGCAGACATCCAGGAGCAAAAAGTGATTTTTTTTGAGCAGGTTATGCTCCTTGACAAAGACCAAGGGGAGCCTGGACACACGCCTAGGCTTAGCCATGTAAGGCCAAATTTGAAGATCATGATCTTCTCTAGCATGGTGAAGAAGGAGGCCTGATTTTGACTGGGTTATGCTGAGATTCAGCCCTGTGCTGCGGAGTCTGTGTACATGACAACATCTTGTGCTAGACCTCCATCAGTGCCTTTATAAGGGGGTAACTACCAATCCCACTGCCATCAACGCAGCTCCCACTTCATTACGGCTAGCCAGGTGGTAGGAAATCACAGCATGGCATCAAGATGTTTTGTTGGCTCATATAAAGTGTTTGGGGTTGTGGCCTAACCACAAGAAGTGTGTGCTTTCTCCATTACAGATTTTTTAGTGATTGTATGAAAGTGGTGAGGGCTTTGTACCCTTCTTTTCTTGGATCCCACTCTCAGGCCATGCTTCCCTCGCAGGATTCTCATGATGGACACCTCTCTCACCCTCTGGGGTGTGGTTCTCAATGGCCATCTAGCCTGTGGTCCGAGGCTCTGGTACGCCATCACTCTTTCAGCTCCATTGTGGCTGGACGCCATGAATCTTGTGACGTCTAATGTTTTTATGGTCTCACTGCCATGCATTAGTATGCCACTTGACCTTGAACTTGCCTATAAAAGGTGTGATTTCACACATGCTCTTCCACATAGCATGTTCTCATTCGTTATCTTTAGGAAACAAGTTACATACATAATCTGAGACCAGGATCCGTAGTACATTGTGACATGCCGGTTCATGGCCTGAGTAGGAAATCAATACAATAGCCCTTTGGGCAAAGGTCCCCCAGTGCTTAAATTACCACAAAGTTTACAGGTTCAGTTCCAAACAGTGCTGACCCAGTACCTGGACAGTTAACAAAATCACTTCAGTGTCTTTAAGTACAAGTGCACAAGGTTGCTCCAGAGGTGTCTTTGAATCAGTGTAGTTACTTTAAATAAAAAAGTGTGTGTGTGTTTGGTAAACCCTACATTGTTGAAAAATGTTATTTCAACCTTATGAAGCAATTTTTGGTCCCTATGAGGAAAACAGCTTAAAAATCATACTAAATGTTTACTTGAAAATGTAAGGCTTGTGTAAGGGTTTGGTTTGGGGGTAGGGTGAGGGTTAAGGGATATAATATGCAGTATAAAAGTCAATATGTCTATGGAAAGTCCCTATAAGACATGGAAACCCAACGTGTGTGTGAGACAGAGGAAGACAGCTTGAATGCTAATTGTCATACAACTGACATTGAACGCTGTTTACAGTGGTATCTTGAAGTCAAAATCTTTACCAAACAACAGATCTCACAAGGCATGCACCTTAAAATATTCTCATCAACAGAGTTTACTTAAGAATGTGTGTGTGGGGGAGACACTGAGAGACTAGGAAAAAGAGAAAGAAAGAGAAACTAAATCAAACAGAATACAAACCAAGACAGTTGACAGTGTATAGGTCATATGTTTTTTTTTTTTACATTTGACAGCTAGATGGATTGCTTTCATTCGGAGAAAAGGAAAATATTTAAAAAGTAAATGCATTAATATTCATGCACCTCAGGAAAAATACGTGCCCTGTGTCTTCTGTGTAAGAAAGGGTAACCAATCTCGACTAGGAGAGGCAATGCGGTCTGATCAAGGGAAAACTGAAGTGCTATAATAAAAACCACACACAGCAATACAGTATGTACTGTGTAGTTATGACAATAGCTTTTATGGTCTCTTCAGACAGTTTTTTTAGAAAAGGCACAGCATGAATGTATCAATTAAATAATGAACCTGTCAACACTCTTAATGCATGGCCATCCTAAATGATATGCATATGTTGTATCTTGCGGAAAACGAAAAAGAAATGCACACATTTCAAATTCAAGGCCACTTTAAGTATTTCCATCTCTGTCATTCAGATCCTTTCAAACTCACATGAATGTTAAAGAGAAGAATCTTGACCTGATTTAACATTGGACCCTATCTGTTCTGTGGACAACATGTCATTGCAGAAAGTAGATTTCTTATATACAAAAGGAACAGATGAAATAGACTTGTGACAATGGGAATTATCACTGTTTTTCTCCCTTTTCTCTCTTGACAGGCAGAACTTTAAGTCTGTAATCCATACAGACAAGAGGTGATAAAACAGCAGTGGAACCTGCTCCCTAATCGCTCATTAATGGTTAAGACCCTTCTCTCTCTCTCTCTCTCTCTCTCTCTCTCTCTCTCTCTCTCTCTCTCTCTCTCTCTCTCACACTAGACAGGCACAGACTTGCTAAACCAAACACTTAGCTTAATAATTAGCTCTGCCATTAGTAGTGCATTAGGAGACACACAGAAATGTTTTGTGGTTTTAATATGTTTAATATGTGTTTTACAGTTTTTCTCGATTGCTAAGACACATTTCTTGAAAGGTGCTCTCCTTTTCTCTAAACTGTGAACACAAAACCCAATTTTCAAGCTACATTCACAAAACCTCAGACTCTTCTTGCAAAACCAAACTTTCACCTCAAAACAGTTCAATCTGTGCTCAAAACTGAACCATGTTGTCAAATCGTGCCCCGAGTCAATCAAAATTAAAAACACTACGGAACAGTTACTAAACACTACGTAGAAAAATAGAAAACACAATGCTCAGGACATGAAGCTGGAGAAATAAATGTTTATTGTTCACTGTAGGCAAATGCATGTTGCAAAACAAAAGAACCTGTGCATTTAGCACTTGTACAAAAAGACAAAACAGAAATCTTGTGCATTTACACGTAGCACTTGTAAAAACAAACAGAAATCTTATGCGTTTGCCACTTGTGTACAATAAGCCCATGTAAAAGTAAAGTACAAAAATATACAAATAAGTGCATTACTCCGCATCATGTCTCCGTACTGGGTCAGGCCACAGGACTTCATCCACGTCACAGGCCACATTTTGTCTGGCCAGGCAACGGGGGAAAAAACCCCTGGCATGCCGTATCCAGGCTTGGCATGCCTCCACACCTATGTCACCACAGGCAAGTCCCATGGCTTGCAGAAGATTTACCCTGGTGTAAGGTTGGCGTTCATATACCTTCCACCGCCATGAGGAGAAGAATTCCTCAATGGGGTTTAGAAAAGGGAGTACGGTGGAAGGCAAAGATTGATAAATCCTTGGTTCATATTGAACCACTCTCTAACCTGGAGGGCTCTGTGAAAACTCACATTGTCCCAAACAACAACATAGATGGGATGCACATCCTGCTGCCCTAACAGAGCATCTCGCATTTGATTGAGGAAATTGAGGAGCTGGTGAGTGTTGTAGGGCCCCAGGTTGGCATGATGGTGAATAACCCCATGATTGCTGATGGCAGCACATAATGTGACATTGCCACCACGCTGCCCAGGAACACCAACAATGGCCCGATGGCCAATCACATTACGGCCTCTCCTTCTCCTTTTGGTGAGATTAAACCCAGCTTCATCCATGTATATGTATTCATGGGGTCTTTCCATTGCATCCAGTTCAAAAACCCTCTGTAGAAATAGATATAGTTGTGTAAGTGATACAGAAAAAGTGATTTAGGCCACTACAGTAAATCGCTACTTAGAGTAATCAACATTGAATGTGTCTGGATATATGCCAACCTGTACATACTGGAACCTTTGCTCTTTGACTCTGTCTGAGTTGAGATCAAAGGGCACTCTGTATAGCTGTTTCATGCGCAGTCTGTTGCGCTTGAGGACACGATCAACAGTAGAGAGGCTGACACTGTTGATACCCTCAAAATTTACATGGTCCTCAATGACCTTCTGCTGAATTTCACGCAGTGTAATGGCATTGTTCTCACGGACCATATCAACAATTAGGGTCTCTTGGTGTGGGGAGAACATACCTGTCCTCCCACCCCCATGTGGCAGTCTTTCAATTCTACAAAAAGAGAACATGGAGTTACAAAAAATATACATGGAATACTAGGCCTACAAACAGTTAGACCAACCCTCCATTACAATACTACAATACATTGGTACAGTGATGTACTGAAACATATATTTACTTACAGTATACTGTGGTACAGTATATAGCATGTCATACAGTAATTCCTGTCAACATTTACATACTGTACTATAATGTCAAACAAAGGTAATTACCTGTTCTCTTCTCTAAATCTTCGGATTATGGTGGACACAGTGAATCTACTGATGTTTGGTTGTACCCTTTGTCCAGCCTCCCTCATGCTCATACCATGGACAAGAACATGGTCAATCACAGTAGCTCTGATTTCATCAGATATTACTGTTCTTTGTCTTCGCTGACCACCTCGACCACCTCGACCTCCTCTCACACAAACTCTTCCTCTCAGATTTCTATCCATTTTAGGTAATGACAAACCAGTGCTCTCTGAACTGGCCTGACCTGTATATGTTCCCTCACATCATTAGCCACATGTGTGATCAATTTTGAGTTGTTGTGTTCAAGTGGTGATACCTGTGCTTTAATTGTGTTTGACTTTTGTCACCTGTGCTCACCATTATGCAGCACAGGTGCATCACAATGAAAATGTGTTGGCAAGTTGTGTCTAAACAGGTGAAAAGTGCTTATGGTTTTGCCAAAAGAGTGATTGATTCAATCAGTGGGTTCAGGCAACTGAGCATTTGGTTCAGACAATAGGGTTTAGTGTTTTAGCAACTGAGAAAAACTGTAATTACTACATTTATGGACACCTCTGTATTGTGGTGAGAGAGGAGATCCACAAATAATAGCATATATTGGACTGCAGGCGTGAACCCCCTAAACTTTTGTTATTTTATTTGTTGTAATATACAGTCACTCCAGAATTCGCAATGGTAATCACAGCATACTGCAATGTTGGACATAACCATAGCACCTTTAACAATGGCAATGGTTTGACATCTAAATCTTGGAAAAGATGGAAAACATGGAAATTCAACAATGTGTCTGTGTGAGTGTGTGTAAAAGAGACAGTGACTCTATATTGTAAATTATTTATTTGCTTGCCTTCACAGCTGTGAGCCTACAGCTCTAATTTAAAGCTCTTCGGTAACACTGACAAATGACATATATGCCTAGCTGACATGAATACTATACTGAATATGACCTGCTGAATGGGGACAGCCACCTCAGGCATCTCTTTTTTTTTTGAAGTTCTTCAGAGGACAACAGGACACAGCAGTGAAGGGCTTGGTATGTAAAGATCTGTGACATTCATCACCAGGTGGTTTTCTAATATATTTACAGTAGCTCTGTAATGCATTGCCTAGTAAAGTAGGACTACATTTTCTTTGCTTTGATTGTTTACAACTGACATTTACAGTTTAATATGATTTTTTTTTATGTCTAGATGACTGTGAAAGATTTCTTGTAATTCTCAATTCTTAGTATAGATTCAAACATATAGTTTCATACATATATGATATATGAAGAATCATAACCATGCCACCCATGTTTGTTAAGTTTTAAGAATGACAGTATACACTTACAGTTTTAAAAAAGCAAATCAGACAACTTGTGAATCTAAACTATTAATCTTGTGAAGCCATATACTTTTGAGGATTATTAAGTGGTTATTCACTTCACATTATTTAATTTCTAGTTGTATTGTCAGTACAACAAATGTATGACCAGTCCGAATGGCTTCTGAAGATTTGAAATATTGAACACAAGGGGCATAGATAACATCTAATACAATTATAGTGCATTTATGGTAACCATGAACTTTTGTTGTGGTCAACATGAAAAAAACAAGACCTGCAAATCCGTGGTCACAGTTTTGCAATTCGTCCCCTCAGTTGTAAACCGTACGCACGGATTCTAAAATGCTTTTGCAATCCGTTCCCATGGTTTTCTAAACTGTACCCACGGATTTGTGGCCCCTCAATAGCTTTCAAAACTATATATAGTTAAGATAATTTTATATATTTAATTTCAAAATAAACAATAAAGCAATGTAGAATATGTAGATAATTCATATTAAGAAGATGCGTCACTGCTTACTATGAATGGGGCGGATTGCAACACTCTGATGTTTCTCTGGGGAGGGGCTGTTTACAGAGGCTTGTGAGGCGCTAGCCAACCTGTGCACATGCGCAGTAGCTGAAGCGGTCTCCCAAAAGTTGTTTTTTTGCGCAATTTATACTCGAGAAACAAAGGCTGTGGTACAGTTAATGTCAGGTTTAATTGTTGATCGCAAATGTGTTTTTTAATTGCTTTATTAAATGATTTTAGCAATCATTTGTAAAAATATCAGGCTTTCCCATGCACCGACTTCCGTAAACGGTGGTACAGTTCGCAAAATTGTGGGAACAGATTGCGAAAGCGTGTGCACAGATTATGAATTTGTGGGTACGGATTTAAAAACCGAACATGCAGTTTACAAATTCTGAGCGCACGGATTGGAAATTTGTGGTTGCGGTTTATTAATCCGTGGGTACAGTTTGTTAAACTGAGGGAACAGTTTAGCAATTTGTGAGTACGGGTTATAAACTAAGTGGACGATTTGCAAAACTGTCTCTTTACATAATAATTTTGTAAATAAACCAGCGACAATAACATTAATAGCATTAACCATGATGACGAATATTGCATTGCTACTCTGCACATTGTAATATTGTAAATTACCCAGAAATTATAATATTAACTGTGGTTACTACACATAAAAGTAAATCTTATTCTAAATATTAAACACATTGTAATATTGTAAATAATATACAATTGCCAGTTCCTGACAATCCAACATAGTATTTATTTCAGTTTAGTAAAGTTTCATTAAAAAGAGAATAACTTGGATATATAGATAATAACTCAATACCATGCATCCCATACCATACAATATCTTATTTACCATTAGTTAGTTATCATTATAATTGCTATTTTTTTTTCATTACAATGTATGTAAAGCTTTTTTGCAACAAAAAGCACTATATAAATAAAATAGAATAGAAACAGGCTGTTTTGCGGGATCTTATGGATTGCATCTTAAGAGATACAGTAATGAAACAGATTATTTTGTCTTAGATCCCTAAAGCAGAGGAATTTTTAGTGTGTTGTGTCTAGGTCTTCATCAAAAATCATACTCAGACATCTCAAAAGAACTGAGTCTTATGAAGCAAATATGATTAACTGAATGTGTAATGAAACAACTAACAAAACTATAATTAAGTACCGGCTCAGCTAGGCATCTCATTGCATTTAAAATCCAAAAGTGGAATCAGAGCACAGGGGGTAAGCCAGAGACACCCTTAGATTGGGACTGGGGTTAAGTGCCTTCCTTAACATCATTGGCCAGAGGAAGTGCTGAAGACAGGATATGAAAAGCAAACATTAGACTATTTGCACGGTGTACAATTTTACAGTGCCTATAAAAATGTTGTGTCAAAACTTAAGTGCACCTTTAGTGGCACTTAAGCCCTCAAAATACCTGAGAGTGATGTGAGAGGCTTAACTACACTCTGTCTGTCATCCCTAACAGACAAACCTCCTGACGACAGAGACAGCTTTAACATCAAGGACTTCATGGATAATTCATGTGTAATTAACGAAAGCTTTCACACAGGTTAAAATCACAGTTCCTTCCATCACTTCTCTCTATTCTTTACACACACACTTTTGCCAACACACATCCGTACATACATGAGTGTTTCATCTGCCATTGTTGCAGTGGTTAATTTTAAAGGATTCTCTATTCTAACTAATAAATAGAACATTTTTCTATATGCTGTATGACAGCCACATTACAAATTTGGTCTGGCATACTTTTCATAAACTTGTAACATGTAAATATGTTTCTCTAGTGCAAAGCATACATTGCAAAGTATCTGAAGTTGACTTTGACCACCCTAAGAAGTTGACTGTACTTAGTTAACTGAGTAAACTTAGTTAACTGAGTAAACTCATTCCATCATTTTAATTGAGTAATAGGGTCTCGTAAAACTTCTGCAGGTATACCAAGCCAACCAGAACTGCAGATCTTGCTCTCTGGGCTATCAAGGAGATGACCCTTGGTCAATGGTAGCCATGGAGAGCCATGGAGCATTGATGTCCCACTGTCACCTACAGGTCTTTTTGGAAACTGTGTGAGCATAGTCGTTGACAGATTCTAAAAAGCCAAATACAAGGCAACAACCATCAAAAAGTTTTTGCCTCTTTGCTCTCACTCGCATTACGCTCCTCGTATCACCAGCAGCAGAAGGAGAGTGCCCCCCTTCAGAGAGCTTGTGGGTCGAGGCAACACTCACAGCAGAAGCCTAAGAGTGACAAGAAAGACCTGAAGGTGGTTATTGTCACCCAAAATGCTTCTGCTAAGAAGTCCTAACACCAGATGATTGGCATAAATTATTGGCTTATTTTAGCGCAATTGAAGGAGATGGCGGCTTGGCATTTAGGTGTTTTATCTTCTCCATATGAAGTTCTTTGGGTTGAGGCTCAATTGAAAGAAAAACAATGTAACTCCTCAAAAAAAAAAAAAAAGTGTTTTGGGGGTAGTATGGGATTTGGTCCTGAGGCAGGTACATCTGTCTCAAGTTTATTCCTGTGACAGTGTCCAGAATGAAGCTAGGAGATGTTCGATCAAGGGGAAGCTGACTTGTTTGCACCTCACAAGACGACTCATTGCCCTCTGTGGTTCTCACTCACACATCCAGATCAGTTGGGACTAGATGCTATTGTGACTGGATTGGGACTGGATATCATGTGTTTCCCTTATCGCTGTGCTCCCAGGGTTTCTGGAAAGGGTTCACTGGAAAGGTATTCGCCTACAGTTGGTAGCTTTGTATTTGCTGGTCTGAGTATGGTTCTCAGATCAAGTAGGTTCTGTTAGCAGGCCTTCCACGGGAGATTCCCCTCAGGAAAAACATTATTTTGCAGGCTGGGGGGGTGAGACTCCACCCCCGGTCGCAGCTATGGAAGCTATAAGTTTGGACCCTGAGGGGACCAAATTTTGAACTGAAGTCTCTCAACCAAGGTTGTTGAGACCTCTTCTTAACTCTAGAGCCCACAAGGAAGGTATATTCCCTAAGTGGGGATTTTCACTTTATGGTGTAGGGAACAAGATTTAGATCCAGTTTACTGCCCAGTTGCTTCATTCTGAAATTTAGTGCGTGTTGCAGCCATAGGTGTTTTTCATGTACCATTAGCCAATGAGTCCCTAGGAAGGTGCTTGTAATTGTAATAAGGCACTTGTAATTGGGACTGGATATCATGCGTTTCCCTTATCGCTGTGCTCGCAGGGTTTCTAGAGAGGGTTCACTGGAAATGTATCCTCCTGCAGTTGGCAGCTTTGTATTTGCTGGTCTGAGTATGGTTCTCGGATCTAGTAGGTTCTGCTAGCAGGCCTTCCATGGGAGATTCCCCTCAGGAAAAACATTCTTTTGCAGGCTGGGGGGTGAGACTCCACCCCTGGTCGCAGCTATGGAAGCTATAAGTTTGGACCCTGAGGGGGACCAAATTTTGAACTGAAGTCTCTCAAACAAGGTTGTTGAGACCTCTTATTATCTCTACAGCCCACAAGGAAGGTATATTCCCTAAGTGGGGATTTTCACCATATGGTGTAGGGAACAAGATTTAGATCCAGTTTACTGCCCAGTTGCTTCATTCTGAAATTTAGTGCGTGTTGCAGCCATAGGTGTTTTTCATGTACCATTAGCCAATGAGTCCCTAGGAAGCCACTTGTAATACGCTTCCTCCATAGTGCTTTGAGGATGATGCCTCCAGCTCACACTAAAGACCCAACCTGGGATTTTGCGATGGTATCCTTTCTCCCTGGCATCCTTCGAACCTATTGACTCTGCTACTGAAAAATGGCTTCATACTAGGTGTGTGGTTTGCATTCACCTTTAGGGGTCCACAGAATGTGTCTGTGAAGTTTCAGCTTAAAACACAACACAGATCATTTATTATCCCAGACAGCAGGTGACTCCGATTCTGATCCGTCTTCAAACCAGCAAATCTGCGTTACAGTCACATCCGTTTCACTGCTGTAAGACAGATTCAGCTTTTAGTGAGCAGGAACAACAGTTGTAATGCAGATTTGGGCCAGATCTGTGGAAAAAAGTATGCAGATTTTTGAAGAGGAGCCAGCCACAGTGGATATATCCCTGCTCCAAACTTAATTTTGGCTTTACCAAGGTAAGGCACACGTTGTCAAACTTTTTAATAATAATTTTTTAACAATTTTCTATTGATTATGCTGTGTACTCCTTAACTTAAAAAGGCCTGGTGTTTTGTTTTATGTAATCATTTCACAAACTTAAATAGATTTTTTTATGTTTACTGATAATGTTATGTTGATGGAATGCAAAAGGCGGAACTCTAAAGCATGCAAGTGCTTTACGCAAGCACGCAAGCACGCAAAATGTAAAAAAACACACAAAATCATATCACAAACAATATAAAATTGGACGTGTAATGTGACTGTGAAAATGTATTAAAAATAACAAGTTGTCACAGCTATTAAAATAAGCAAAATATTATGTTAAACATCATTGTAGAAAGGTGGGACTGTAATTTCGAGAGGTTATGTATCATAAGGGCAGCAGCTGTATGTTATTTTATACCCAGACCTATACTGCTTATTACTTCTCTCCCATTCACGACAGCACCAATAATCAAGAGCTCATGCTGAGGTGAGAGGTTCTAACCCATGATCTACCCTTTGTGCATGTGCGTGGGTGTCAGAGCGAGAAATCCAGTGCATCTAATAATTGGAGGGGTCCCCTCAAGGTCAACTGCAGGTGAGCGGGGGGTCAAACGGAGGTTGCATGAGCTTCTAGGAAGGTCAATAACGCCCCCAGATCAGCATCTACACGCAAACAGCATCTGAGCAACACATCAATTTTCCAGCTTGTGAAACAGTAATAAAAAAGCAGGTGTACTGGAGATAAATCGAGATGGTTATGGAGGGGAAATAAAAAAGATTAGGGTGACTGAAAAACAGCTCTGACTTTTAAGACCTAACTCCTTCTCATGTAAACGTCTTTGTTTGACACCTCTCATACATCCCTCTCGCTCCTTCTAAAAGAGTGAACCAGACCAAAGAGAAATGAGCCACTCATTGGGGTTCGGCAAAAGGTCAGCGCTGACAGGATGCAGGGTTAAACTGCTAGCTTAAAATACTGTTCATGACTCTCCATGCCCTCATTCTAAATACCCCCCTTTTGTGTCACCATCACATGGCCGGCATCAATATTCGCCTCTCTTAAATTTATTAGGCACTGTTAGGAAGCAGGTTAGAGAAAATCACATCAATCTAACAGCTAATTCAGAACTACTTCCAAAACATTCACAACACTACAACATACCTTAATCCAGTAACTTTCTCATAACAAAGCTAATAAAGTAACTTGAACATTTTTTTTGTTGGAAGAGTACAATTATTATTTTGTGTGTACTGAATAACATCATGCTAACAAAGATTTATTTTGCCTGGATGATTAAGTATTTATCCAAACAATGTTAAATTTTAAACTTCCCAGCATACATTTAGCATGTACAATTGTGTGGTTAGTATTATTTAAAAAGATTGATATTTTGATGTTAGCTAGCTATATGTTGTTGTTTTCGGAACTGTTAATTGTCTGTTGTATCTAGAGTTGTTTTTATGAATAATGTTTGTTGACCATGATTTAGGTTTGAGTGTTCAGTGTTGTGGTCTATGATGCTGTGTTGCTTCTATAGTGAAAATGCATTCAACACAAATTGCTTGAACGGTAACTTTGCTAATGTTTTGGTGTCTCTTATGTGGAATATGCATATAATCATAATTTTAATTTAAGTTTAATTTAATTAAGTTTAATGAAATCTGGAGGGTTTTAATTTAGATTTTTTTAAAAGAGTGATTGACTTGAAGAGTAAACTCAGAAATCTGCATGTAGTAAGTTTCTTAAATATTTTTAAATGGGTTACACAGACAATAGTTAATAGTGAGTTAGGTAAACTAGTTGGTTAACTAAAAGTTGTTACATTGAACTTAAAAAGGCACAACATGTAAGATTTTCGCTGCTAGAGGGTGCACATTCAAAACAACAACAACGGAGTAGCTTGATGAGCTTGTTTTGTGTAGTCGCTTGTTATGTATAGCTGTGTATTTATTTTAAAGTCTCTAGGTGGCATTGAGGGGAATCCTCAATCTGTTGAAGCAGTGACGTCATCGGGGGGATTCCGGATAAATAACCGTTGGCGGTGACAATGGCGTTCTCTCTTCGTTTCCCTTTGTCGCCGCTCTAATCACTTCTTTGGAGCATTTCAGACTTTATTTCGTTATGTTAATTTGTACCTTTTGTGGTTTGTTGCTCTATATTACATGATTTTGTTTGATTGATTTCTTATATTATTTAATCGTAGTGGATAGTAGTGGATTTAATTATTAGTTCACTATTTGTTTATTTATTAAGTATAGCGAAGGAAGCAGAGGCCTGGAAGACTTACCTGTTTTATTTTATCGGGAGTCAGGTAAGAACTGCTGGTGAGAGCAGCTGTAGATAGGCGTTCTTTGTTTCCCTATCTGCCCTACCGGTTCACTGATTTCTTGTGTTGTTATTCGTTAGATCATGTGTGTAAATATTATCTGTGAATTATTATATATTGTTTGTTGACTTGAGTATGTTTTGTTATTGCAAGTAAACGAAGGCGAGTGGCGTCTTAAACTGCAACAAGTGTCTGTGACTCATTCATGTGTTCGGTCCGTGTCCAATATTTGATTCATTTATTTTAAGTTATTTTAGTTATGGGCCGTAACATTGCTATGGAACATACTCGGTTACTCACGTAACCTCGGTTCCCTGAGATACGGAACGAGTACTGCGTCGAAGACGCTATGGGAAAAACTTCTTTTTCCTGTGAGACTGAACAACTTTTTAATCACGCAGTTTACTGCATTGCCATTAGCTTGCTCGGCGCTTACCGTAGACCAATGGCTCGGCAGCGGTGCTGCGCGAACCTATGGCGAAGCAGCATGCAAATTTCTCGAGAAGCAGCCAGAAGGGGCGGAGTCTTCTCTGGCTATATAAACCGCCGTTTCGCCATAGGAAATCAGGTCTATTGATGAAGCGACGACCTGGTTGGCAGCACCATCGCACGACTAGCAACGCAGTACTCATTCCGTATCTCAGGGAACCGAGGTTACGTGAGTAACCGAGTACGTTCCCTTTCGATACTTCACTCGTACTGCGTCGAAGATGCTATGGGGAACCAGTACAATCCCGCCGTGCGTGGTGTGGCAAACGATACTATTCTAGCTATCACCTAGAGGTTGATGTCAAAAATAGAATGTCCGCCCATAGGCTCGGTGCAGCCTCGGAGCTCGATAGAGGTCTAAGAGCGCATCGTGAATCATACTGGAACAGTCCATATACTAAACGGAGAGGATCCTGGACTGTAAGGCCGGAACCTCCAGATTATAAAATCTGGTAAATGTGGACAGAAAGGCCCAGCCTGCCGCCGCACAAATCTCCGCCATGGACACCCCGCCAGCCCATGCCCAAGAGGAGGCCACGCCTCTAGTCGAATGGGCTCTTATCCCCATAGGACACGGAAGGTCCGAGGATGTGTAAGCCAGCGAGATAGCTTCGACTATCCACTTGGACAATCTTTGTTTAGTGACCGGATGCCCCTTGGTGCGGTCACCGAAGCAAACGAAGAGTTGTTCCGACTGTCTGAACGAAGCGGAACTTAACGTCAATGGGCGCAAGTCAATAGACTGTAGCGGCTCAAAGGGAGGGCTCCTCAGGGCCCTTAGCACGAGGGGTAGGTCCTAAGAGGGGGGCGAGGCGGGTTGAGTCTCGCGGATCCCCTCAAGAAACGAACAACCAAGTTGTTCCTCCCCACTGACTGGCCTGCTATAGGAGCGTGCGAGGCTGCTATAGCTGCTACATAGACCTTAAGAGTGGAAGGGGCACGGCCCTTATCCAGTAGCTCTTGAAGAAAAGACAATATCAGTGATATGTCACAGGATACCGGTCTGCGCTATGGGCCGAAAGCACCAGGCCGCGAAGACAGACCACTTGAGGCTATAGCTTCGTCTCGTGGACGAGGCTCTTGCCTGAGAAATGGTATTTAGGACACTCTCGGAGAGGCCAGGGGTGCCAAATCGTTCTGTTCGCCTGAGAGAGGAGGTCCCGTCTCAGGGGAATTGGCCATGGAGCTGCCGAAAGCAGCCTCATTAAGTCTGCAAACCAATTCTGGTTTCTCCAGAACGGGGCCACTAGCAGAACCTTGAGTCTCTGTTCCCTGATTCGCCTGATAACTTGAGGGATCAGAGCGATCGGGGGGAAGGCATACAGCAGGGCGTTGGGCCAATCGTGGGACAGCGCGTCCTGAGCCTTCGAAAAGTAGATTGGGCAATGATGATTGTCTTCTGAGGCGAAAAGGTCTACTTCTGCTTTGCCGAAGACGTTCCAGCTTTTCTGAACCGATTGCGGGTGGAGCATCCACTCGTCCGAGGGGACGTTGCTCCGAGACAGTCTGTCTGCACCGAGGTTCAGTTTGCCTGGTACATGCGTTGCTCTGATGGAACGCAGGTTGATGTGAGCCCATTCCAAGAGGTCTTTCGCCAATAGGAAGAGGCGACTTGAGGAAAGACCTCCTTGGTGATTGATGTAAGACACTACCGTCATGTTGTCCGAGCGGACTAAGACGTGGTGTCCTTTCAGTTCTGACAGGAAGGAACGAAGGCCTAGACAAACTGCTAGCATCTCCAAGCAGCTGATGTGTAGGCGGCCCTGAGACTCCGACCAGTGGCCGAAGGCAGGTCTGCCGTCGCACAGCGCTCCCCAACCTGAGTTGGAGGCATCTGTCGAGACAACCTTCCGTCTGTGTACCAAAGCCAGGGGAACACCCTGCTCCATCCAATGCTTGTTCGTCCAGGGGGCGAGGGCTGTTATACAGGCTCGGTTTACCCTGACTTGAAAACGTCCGTGGTGCCATGCGTCGGACGGAACCCTTCACTTCAGCCAGAACTGGAGTGGCCGCATATGCAGCAGGCCCAGCTGAAGAACTGCTGATGCTGAGGCCATTAGGCCCAGCATCCTCTGGAAGGCCTTGAGGGGACGAGAGGCCCCACTCGTGAATGATGCCGCGAGCTGCCGAATGAGCAGTGCTCTGTCCGGCGAGACCACCGCTCTCATGCGAGTGGAGTCTAGAACTGTACCCAGGAACGATATCCGTTGGCTGGGAGACAGCGTACTCTTGGCGAAGTTGACCCGAAGTCCTAGGCATTGTAAATGACTGAGGAGAAGGGATCTGTGATGCACCAGCTCGTCTTCAGATCCACAGAACAGAACCAGTCCCCCGGGCGGATCTGCGAGAGGATCTGTTTTGTAGTCACCATCCTGAATGAGCGTCTCATGAGGGCCTGGTTCGGGCGTCTGAGATCGAGGATGGGCCTTAGTCCCCCATCTTTCTTGGGAACCAGGAAATACCGGCTGTATAGACCCGATTTGCTCTGTGCCGGGGGAACCATTTCTATGGCTCCCTTGGCCAGCAGACTTTTCACCTCGGAACGCAGAAACATTGCGTTTGTGCTTCGAACCAAGGTGAATATCACTCCACTGAAGCGCGGAGGATGGCGAGCGAACTGAAGGGTGTAGCCTTGATTTATTATCCCCAAGACCCAGTGTGACACTCCGGGAATGGCCTGCCAGGCCTTTGCCCGTGTGACGAGGGGTTGGATGAGCAGCTGATCGTCTGTGGAAGGATCGTTGCTCTGGGTTATAAGAAGAGGAAATTTGCTCTGTTTGTGATCTCTTGTGGCCGTAAAAACGGCTGTTTGTGCGGGCGCTTTGTGAGAGGGCCCTGGACACTGAACTTTTTTCACAAACACGACACCCTTGGCACCCGGAACAGAGCGGGGTGAGCAAGGATCTAGTCGCGGCATCTTGGGGGGAGGTCCGGTCTTGGCGGGACCTGATCCCCTCCTCTTCCTGTCCTGTAACTTAGGAGGACGGAGGAGGCGCAGGGTCCAAAGAGATCTTTGGTCGAGGTCCTTGGCGCTGGGGGAAGGAGTGGCGCCTGGCTGAGCGGGAGCGGTGGCGAGGCTCTGGTCTTTGCTCCTTGGCGCTGCGAGGCTCAGGGGGAGCAGGCTTTGCTGGACGCGGAGTCGGCGCCGTCTTGGCGCGACTCGTGGCGGCCGCAGAGCTGGAGCGCTTGGGCAGGAAATGCTTCATGGCCTGCGAAAATTTCTGCGCAGACGTGAAGCGTTCCGCAAACCCCTCTACAGCAGGTCCGAAGAGGCCAGAAGGAGAAACTGGAGCATCGAGGAAGTGGACCTTTTCTGCATCCTTAATCTCCGTAAGATTAAGCCATAAGTGGCGCTCCAGCACCACCAGGCTGGCCATAGATCTGCCGATCGCCTGCGCTGTCATCTTTGTAGCGCGGAGAGCCAGGTAAGTTGCGCTGCGTAAATCCTTAAACGCGGCGGGTCCGGGTCCAGATTCATCCAACGAAATGCAGTAGTTTGGCCTGGAAGACCTGGAGGACCGCCATAGAGTGAAGCCCGGCCCGCCTGTCCAGCCGAGGAGTAAGCACGCCCAGCTAGCGTAGACGTCGTCCTGCAAGGCTTGGAGGGATGAGCTGCCTTGGATTTCCAGCCGATGGCAGTGGGCGGGCAGAGATGCGCGGCCACAGACTCATCCAATGGGGGCTGCCTCTTCCTCACAGGCTCCTGTGCGGAAGGAAGCGGGAGGGCGTGAGGTGCGGGGTCGCGCTCTGAAAAGAACGCTATCCGCGAGCGCAGAGAAGCGAGACTCATGTCCTTGCAATGAGGACATTCCGTCTCTTTGAGCGCCGCTTCGGCATGGGCGGCGCCCAAACACGAAACGCACTCACGGTGCTTGTCGGCGGCGTGTAGCAGGGCGCTACACGAGCGGCAAGACCGTCGCATCATTTGCAACAACGCCGAGGAACTTGCTCTTAAGGAAATTGCTCTTAAGAAAATTGCTCTTTCTTACTCTGTCCGGATAGCGGCAGGGGAAGCAGGACCGTCGCTGCCGCCGGCGAAGACGGCACAAGATCCAATCTGCTGCGATGGCTGTTCAACGGTGAGAGCGTCTAAGAGAGAGCGTTGTCGTCTCGAGTAGCGAAGATGTGTTGTCGTCGCTGAAGCAAAACGATCTGATTTCCTATGGCGAAACGGCGGTTTATATAGCCAGAGAAGACTCCGCCCCTTCTGGCTGCTTCTCGAGAAATTTGCATGCTGCTTCGCCATAGGTTCGCGCAGCACCGCTGGCGAGCCATTGGTTGACACGGCGCCATTGCCGAGCCATTGGTCTACGGTAAGCGCAGAGCAAGCTAATGGCAATGCAGTAAACTGCGTGATTAAAAAGTTGTTCAGTCTCAGAGGAAAAAGAAGTTTTTCCCATAGCGTCTTCGACGCAGTACGAGTGAAGTATCGAAAGGGAACACAATTATTCTTTACTGTTTGCAGCTGTTATACATAAATATTAATCAGCCTTTTTTTTAATTATGTAAATAATGTGGGTTTGTTTAAATGTACTTTTAGTATGATCTGTCTCCTTAGTTAAAATCACAATTGTTTCACAAATAGTTGGAAACCTACTCCTGTGTGCACCTGTTGCACATTAGGCACTGTCGAGGAACAACCGGATTGCTAAGATTAGACATAAGATTCAGCCACCGACCCCAGTGAAGGCATTCCCCATAGCGTCTTACCTGATGAAGTGTCTCATTCCCTTTCTCAGGGAATCAATGTTACATGCAAAACCAGACATTTCGACAACCTCTAATTTTTTACAGTGTACACTTTTCAAGATAAGATCTTTGCATATTGGCAGGGTGAACAACAACAGTTGCTTTCCAGAGTCCCTGCTCTTTCATGCAAACAAACGGTCCGTTATTAAGTTGTGGCAGCAGATGAGCTGAACAGTCCTAATACCTTTTCTGCTGCTGCTGTTTCTTTATATGCTTGGAGTGTGTTTCTTAAAATTGATAACTTATGACAGGAGTTTGTTGGGAGTTCAAAATAGATCGCAGTCTGTGGCTCATTAGAAACTGGGCAGTTGACTTAAAATTGTCAACAGGTTCTGAGGTATACCTATACTCTAATAAGAGACAAATAAGAGATCTTTTCTGTGTATCTTGGCTTTGATCAAAATTAATTTTTTAAATTTGCAGTATTTTCTGCAGTATTCTTTACCGTTGCTTTGGGTGTAATGGGGGCTAGTGGTAATGTATGTGAAATCCAATTCTGTCACTAAATTTTCTAATCCTTGCATTGCTTTTGTGGGACAAAGATATTGTCAGAGACAAATTTCTCTGGGATGCTGTGTCTTGCACAATTTTGATTACAGCATCAGATGTCGTGGTGTTAAGCTTGTCTAATTAAAAAAATTTTTTAGCCTTTGTGGAAATTTATATCTGGTGAAAACTATGTTTGTTTTAGGTGTGACATATGCTTCATATTTATCATAATACGTTTTCAATACCTTTTCTTCATCTCTTGTCAGTGGTAAAGTGTTGAAGAAGTTTCTTATTCTTCTATCCACAATAGCAAGTAACTGCACATAAGCTTTTTTTAACTGACCCGCGGACATGAGCTCTGCATGTTAAGCTAGTGTCATGTATGTAAGTTATACAATTCCCAGTCCATATGCGGTGTTGACACTTTTGCCAAATCTTTTTTTAGTCACTTCTCTTCTGACAACATGTCTTGTTCTCTCTTTATGTACAGTATATTATACATGTAGGCAATAAGGAGGCATGCAGTAAGTATGAAAATTTAGCTTTTTTACACTAGATGTGCAATTGGCAATACATCCTCCATGTGACATGCATTCACAGACATTCACACTTGTTTACGTATAGGGGGTGTGTCATAAATATAGTAAATTGTTTTAATTGTTTCATGTAATTTAAATTAGTTATGGTTATGTTTAGTGTTAGGTTCAGGATTGGTACATATAATTACACAGCCACACAGTAACAGGACTGTAAATGAAAGTGCTAACAAAATTTCTATGTGAAATATAAAGTAGAAAAAAGTAAAGTGTGTACTATACTGTATATAGGTTTACAGGGCATGAGTACAGTTTGATTATCAAATGAACATATCCGAGACCTTATATCCTTTCCATCCTAAGGATTCTCCAACCTTTACATATGTGGGACACATTTAAATGTATGCATGCATGTTGTAGACAAATGCAAGCAGCTCCAATTAATGCTATGCAAAACACAGCCGTATGTTTATTACTTGATTTATTTTTGTTCTACTTTAGAGAGGCATAGTTATCTTGCTAATTTGTCTTCCTTTTGCATACTTGAGATTCAGTATGTGTTTAAATGACTTATTAAATAAATAAGTGAGTAAATCACCTCACAGCTAATTTGTTTAATGATATCAGAAATGAGTAACTGTACAAATTGTGCAAAATAGAAGCTGCTATTAACCTGCAGAACCTTTCATTTTGCAGGTTCACAACACCTATCTATTTTCATTTGCACCAAAACAAAAGCATGATAAAAAAATCACATTTGGCACAGATTTCACAAATAAAACCCCTGCTCTCTGTGTCTAACAGACCTGGGTCAGCTACCCTGCTTTTACAGTAATACATCACAACATGCTGTCCCTTTCAAGTCACAGTTCCTGTTGCTCAAATGGTGTTGTGTTAGGTCATGGGTTTGACATCCAGGGATCACATATACTTATACATTTTAGATAAAAACCATCTACCTAATGAATAAAATGATACAAGATGACATTATGAACATTAAGCGGTCTAGAAAATAGAATAGAATACAAATAATATTGCACATGTTTAATAGCTGCATTATATTCTGCTTTACAGTGGGGAAAACTGCCCGACTTTTTCATTTTTTATATTGAACCCAACCCTTTTCCCCTTACTGGGGTCCCAGGGGGCAGAGAAATAGATGGTGGAACTTAATAACTAGAGAAGAACATTATTCCCCTAGCTAGAAGGAAATGTTTCAGTGCTTGATTATGAGTGAATGGCTGACACAGAGTAAAATGTTCAGTTTCTACAAGCATGAAGAGGGCATAAATAATTTAAAATTTATTTAATCAGGAGGGACAATGAAAATCATAAATTTTCAATGCACAGTGTTTTAATCCAGGAGCTTTAACTAACTGGTCCACCTAACCATTACACACCTGATGCGGACCCCTTATGTTTTACATCTACATTTTACATGTTTTGCACTTGGATATGCATTTGGTTCCCTGAGAATTAAACCCACAACATTTTGCACTTCTAAAGCAGTACCAGTTAAGGTACAAGAACACCCTTAACATTATTACAGCATTAGAATCGGCTTTCTGGACATGGGAATTATTGGTATTCAGTTCAATTCAGTCAATGTAGCGCTTTAACAAAGTAGCACTGTTTCAAAGCAGCCCTACAGCAGAATAAACAGGATGACAGCAGGAAATATAAAAATGATATAAAATATAAAATATAAAAGTTAATTTAATAACTAATATCTAATGGTATTGCACCAGTTAATCCAAAATTGGTAATGTGAAGGAATTTATCAAGTAATAAAGTGTTTCCACACCCAAAATGAGCAAAAGACATTGCATTATATTGCTATCCACCTTATTTTTGGTGTAAATATATCTGCTAAAGCTATGGCAGCTGAGTGAGACGAGTGTGCAGTTTTGACTGTCTAGTTAATATTTATTATGAAATCCAAAGGGACAAGCTTAATGTATGCAGTTAGAGGTTGCCATAATAGCTGGTACAAACGGCAAAAATTTAGACAAAACTAAAACATTTGTTTTTACGAGAATACACGCATCAGAGCTGAATGTGGATGTATCACACTTTATTATCTGCATCCACCTCAGAAGGAGGAAGAATCTCGTTGGCTCTGGTTAAAAGCTTTAAACTTAAATCATTCACCAAAACACCCGTATGTTTGTTCATTCCACTTTGTTGACTGAAGACCGACAGAAGATCATCTTTTCACTGAAAAGTGTTTGGGCTATTATGCTCCAGTAAAATACAAAATAAATAAATATATCTTCATATGATATATCAGGCCACTTCTTCATTTCATCCTCCTCACGGGTGTGGAAAATATTTACCATAACTGTTTTTAATCATGTTTTACGCCTGATCCCACAGCATTGTTTTCCACCAGCCAGCTATTAAAACGGAAGTCTCTACACAAAAAGGAAGTACATCACATTGTTTACTTACGCGTTCGAAAATAAGGTGGATAGTGTGTTTCACAGTACAGAGAGAGCTTAATTCCTAACAAGGATAAAGAAGAAGGACCTCAGAAATAAATTGTTTTTCATGAATAATTGTGACATACTACAAGTCCCATGATTACACTAAGAGTCCAAAGTTATTAAGTTATGTCCTTCTTTCTGAACCTTTATTCAGAAGAATTGTTAAGAGAAATCCATTTTAACATGTTAGCTGTTGAAAATCCTGTTTGGTTTGCTGTAGTTTGATCACCTATCAATGTTACATGTCTTCCTTCACCTGTTTTTTATTATTTAGACCGCCACTAAAACAGTGAAAGGTCTTGGCCGTATATAAACTAATTTCAAATGTCATGTCTTGCACAGCTAAAATTAAAGGAAACGCTTAGGCTGACTTTCCAAAGCCTAGTCAATGAATTTGTCAAACTTTTATGATAATTCATTCAATTATTTCTCAGACATTTAAATGATAGTAGAAGAATAGAAGAGTGTAGAGCAAGAAAGAGAAAAAGGGCAAGGCCATAGTAATCCTCCTGATATTAGAATCTCTCCAGAGGGGTTTTAAAAGTCCTGTATCTCTATGTGAGAGACACAGTCCAACTCCAGTCTTTCCCACAATACAGCATAAACCTTTCCCTACTCTTTACTACTCAGTATAAGGGTTTTTTCGCACTCTGCTGATAAAACGTAAATGTGCGCACATTCTCTTGCCTACTTTTTTATACTAAAATTCATTATCAAAATAATGGAAAACCTTCACCAGCCCACACAATCTTAGCCAATGACTTCTCTCTCCACCAGTTTGGTCGAGAACAAGAATAAAACTGTCCCATTGCTACTTGCACTTGTGTGACCTTTGACTCTGTCAGTCCCTCTTGTCCTGCTTGGGGTTGTGCTGTTGGGGCTCTGGAAGTAAGAGCCCATATCAGACCCAGAGCGGTTCTGCGCCCACCCCCTTTAGCGTCCACCCCCTCCAGCGATTCTGGACGAGCTCCACCCTCTAGCGTTCACATGTTTGTGTTCTTTAAAGCCACAAAACACCAGCATGTGAATTTTTGCCTAATATGCCTGAATGAATTTTTGGATAATAGATTCTTCACATTTTCTTCCTTTACATTAATATCAGGAATTAATTGTCACTGTTTCTAGTAATGCAGCTTTTATATGTCTAAGAGCAGATGCTGCACTTTTCATTCCGCTGTCTAAAGTAAATCCTTTTTCATGTTGAAAACAGTACAATGGTGACAAATTAAATCCCATAATGTTAACAATACCCCGTTGTTGTGCAAAAATAAATCAAGAAAACAAAAAGGATCTTTAGTTTGAAATTAGTCTTATATCTGTTGCATTTAGAAAAAGCCAAAAAACAAAATATAAGAATGTTGAAAAATCTAATTTTTCATAAAACATTTTGGTGTCCGCTACTTTCCTATGTTATCTCGGGGACGGACAGGCATGGAATGCTAATTATGCACTCTCTCCCCACATTAAACAACTTTAATGGATCCAACCACCAGCTGACACATTCAAAGAAGGGGTGGCATTGAGGGTGAGATGAAGAGTGAGTGAAACAGAATAAAATAGCTAGAAAATGGAAACAAACCAATAATCATGTACTTCGCCTCTTCTATCCATGGTGCTTCTAATGTAGACAAGTCATTTTGTACAAACCACTAACGCCTGCAGGGGACGAAGGAACACAACACAAGCCGCCTCATTTCAAAGATCTTTTGCAATCAGTGCCTCAATGGAGGCCCTCATTTTATGCTGCTACATCATAAAGGTGCTCTTTTGTTACATTTCCACCTTTTAAAGCGTCTTAATCCCTTTCTTTTCAGGCATGTCTATGGCAAATTCCACAGGGACATCCCATTCGCTACAAGGGCTAGTGTGACCCACTCAGAAAACAGCGTTCAAGGCTTTGAGCTATTCTTTTCTTGCCACTCTTGTGAGAACATTAAATCGTACTTTTCATTCCCCTCACTGTGGGGGGACGCCCCTTAATGATGACAGAGAAAGAGAAATTCCTCCACTCGGGTCCTATGATACCATTCTGCCTGTTGTCAAGCAGGCGTCTCGGTGGACAGCGATTCAAACATGGCTTCCTGCAGGTGAAGTGGTGATGAAGGTCACACCACAGCCCAGAGGAACAGGGGGAGAGCACTTTAGAAGAATTGCCAGCTTTCGCACAGCAAATTAAGTCATCTGTGAAAATGTATGTTCCTTTAACATTGCATAAAGGTTTGGGGGGGATCTGGTTGCTGTGTGCAACATAATGTTTGCAAAATTTCCTGAAAATCTATAATCTGTACATTACAAGATACTTGTGTATACCTGTGCATCACTTGTGTTATTTTGGTAATCTGTAAATTTCACTTTAATCTGTAAATCACTTTATCTATTATTATTTTCTCTTTATACTCATTCTATTTTATTTAACCATGGTTTTTGCAAAATAGTTTATTTTGGCTGGCTAATTAATCAGTTTAAAACTGAGTTGTGTACTTTCAGTTACTCACACATGTGGTTCGGTTGTGTGTGCATTCTGATCCATGTTTGTCGGCGGTTCACTTAATTTTGCGCTGGCCCGCTTGAGGAGGTGGGCTCCGGAGCACAGAACATGATACATGACATAATTTAGGCTTCTGCTGCCTATATAAAAAGCTTCTGGGCGGCAATCATGCTCATGCTGGTTCAGGGTAACCATGCCTAGTGTAAGCACACCCTTAGTATCCTACTCAACTTGGCCACTCAATGCTATGTGCTTCAATTAAAACATTGTACTTATATAAAACACTTGTCAATCAAGCCTTGAACAATACACAGTCACCATTCAATCAGATTGTGCTAAGTGCTTTCCCCACTTAACATATCTTAAAGTATATTGATGAGTATTCTGCGCAAATGTGCTTCCCCCATTAATTTTAAAAGTCGATGCTACAATGATACTAAAACCCTCTTCACACAGAGCATTGATTCCAGAAAATTGCTGTAGAATTGCCAGGGTCCTTTCTGTGTAAGTGCAAACATGTGCCAGGATCAATCCTCGGACCTAGTAACATTGCTGGGATTAGTTCCGGAACACACCCTGTGTGAACAAAAGACAGGAACAAGTGGTGTGTCGTATAGTTGCAATGCTGTAGTTATCACCCAACTTTTCACCGGGAGAATTAAATGCAAATTACTGTTCATGAATTACAACGAAAAATGTCTGTAAACTGAAATGTAGGACATATTAAAGTTTAAGGGGTCATATTATGCGTTTTTGACTTTACATTTTAGGTAGTGTGTAATGTTGCAGTTTGAGTATAAAACAGATCTGCACAGATCAAAGTTCACTGCAAAAGGAGATATTCTCTTTAACAGAAATCACTTTTTAAGGACTACAGAAAACGACTGGATGGAACTACAACCCATTTACTTCCCAGAGTCATGATATCACGTCCCTAAAATCTGAAAAACCCCAGGAATATACAAAAATGGGGCGTGGCCTCATTGGTCGAGAGGGAGAGTAGTTGTAGTAGAGTGTTGTTGTCATGACGATAAAACACTAAAGCAGTGCTTAATTTTGTCAGCCTCTTATTACTACAGTTAGTTCTGATGATAAAGATTTAGCTACACCCGTTCGAAGATAACTGACAGTTTGTAACAATCACAGACATGCCCTTAAAACAAAAGGTGATCTCTGTTGCATGCATACGTGGTTCTAATCGATTCACTGATAAGGTGAAATTGATACTGACATTGTTACTGTTGATGCCTGGGAGCTAAAGCTTGTGTTTATAAGGGCTGGAACACACTCTAAGCATGTGACTAATCAAAGTGAGAGAAGCGGAAACTTTCAGATATGGTAAGGGGAGAGATGTTTCTGATGACTGATGACCAAGCTGATGACCAGTCAGAACAAACTGGGCCAGCTTGACCAGATCAGATCGGATTAGAGGAGGGTGCTTCATACAGACCGTTAGAAATCAAAGCAGTTGGCAGAGCAGGAGTGGTGCTGCAATAATATGACCCCTTTAAATACCCCTACCAAGGCCATTCATAGAAGAAAGCAAACCAAAACCAATTTATATTACTTTTTGTTCATTACGGTCAGCTAAGACATGAGTCGTAAGTACCCGGATGTTGAGGGTGTAATGCAGTGGGATTTAGGCAGGCGAAAAGGACTGCCGCTGTTCCTGCTGATAGCTGGATGGAGACCTCAAAAACACATCCCAAGCTTTGGGAGCATTTTACTTTGACTGTCATTCCTTTGTAATGGGTTTTCTGTCTCTAATGGGTTAGTAGTGAGCAGAGGTGACAAGGAAATATTGTAGTGTGTATTGTATGTACAGAAATGCAATTTCCACATGTTTTTTGTGAAGTTGTGCAGCATGCTTGTGTTAAATGCACTTACTCTTTGTGGTGTACAAGTACAAGTATGGCTCAGTGACTTTAATTCAATGATGTTGACAATGTTAAAAATGCATGCACTGATAGTTCTACCAGACACCATATTTTACAGGACGAAAGGGCAAGACAAATGTTTAAAAATCATGAAATCTGAAAACCACTTACCAGTAAGGACCCATTAATAACTGTTGTGCTCATATTTTAAATCACCTTGTGTTGGAAGTGGTTCAGCACCTCCTGAGGATCTCCAAGGAACTCATTGTAAGCCCTATCCAGTGGACTAGCAACCCAACTACATCCTCCAAAGCCTCCACTCTGCCGGGCTGTCCAGCTGGATTACAGTATGTCACCAGAACCCGGCACACCCCCTTGATTTGCTCACTCTTCTTTGGGCACTGGTCACCCTGGGGCCAACAACACCCTCTTGCTGCTGAAAGATCGCTTCTGGTGGCCCAATATGGCCAGGGATGTGAGAAGATTTGTCAGAGGGTGTTCCGACTGTGCTATCTCTAAGAGCCCACGCCACTTACCATCTGGCAAACTCCTTCCGCTGCCTGTTCCCAACCGCCACTAGTCACACCTAGGAGTGGATTACATCACAGACCTAACGGCCTCTGATGGTAACATATGTGTTCTAGTAATCAGTGATCGATTTTCTAAATCCTGCCGTCTTCTCCCCCTTAAAGGTCTCACCACAGCAATGGAAACTGCCGAGCTCATGTTTAATAACATCTTCCGATATTATGGAATTCCGGAAGACATTGTTTCAGACCTCAGTTTATTTCAAGGGTATGGAAAGCCTTTTTTCCCTCCTAGGTCTGACTGTAAGCCTCTAGTCTGGTTACCATCCCCAGTCTGACGGGCAGACTGAAAGGAAGATCCAGGAGATTGGACGCTTTTTGCGAACCTTCTGTCATGGCCACCAGAACTCTTGGTGCATACTTGGTTACCAGCCACCCCATTCCCTTGGTCTGGGGAACCGTCTGATGTCCCATCTGTTGACTACTGCTTCCGAGAGAGCGAGAGGGTCTGGGACATGGCTCACCATCATCTCCAGCGGGCAGTGCACAGATGCAAAGAGACAGCTGACCTTCGACAATCTAAAGCTCCATCCTACCAGGTCAGAAACCATCCAAACCAGTCAGAAGGTCTGGCTGTCTACCTGAGACATCAGGATGCGTCTGCCCTGCAAGAAGCTCAGTCCCAGATATGTTGGCCCCATCACCAAACAGATCCAGTCACATACCAACTTTAATTTCCCTCTCAATACAGAATTCATTCTACATTCCATGTATCTGTACTCAAACCTTACCATCGTTCTGTTTCTGTTTCCACAGAATCTGGCCCGACAGTGGAACCCCCTCTTCCACTAATCCAGGAGGAAGGTTCCATCTACAAGGTCAAAGAGTTCTTTGACTCCCGGCACTATGGTGGTCTCTTTGAATACCTGGTGGACTGGAAAGGCGACGGCCCAGAAGAACGGTCATGGGTTCCCAGAGACGTCATACTCAATACCACGCTCCTGGAAACCTTCCACTTGAATCATCCAGATCGTCCTGCCCCTCGAGGAAGAGGTAGACCACCATGACGTCGGGGTCCTTGGCCCTCAGGAGCGGGCCGTGGAGGAGGGGGTACTGTCACAGATTGGCCAGGTTCACTTGCCACCCAATCACAGTGCACACCCTGGACTCTCTCCTACAATTAAATTACAGATTAAAGATTAAAAAAAAGATTAAATTACAAACTTCTGTGCTACCTTTTTCCTAAGCTGTCTCCATTGTTTTGCTCCTCTCCAGCGTCTGTTCCCCCCTCTTTTCTCCTTTGGATCATTGGATCTCCAGTTTCCCTAGGTGTGTGCTGTCACCCGTCATCCATCTGCTCCTTCCATGATCTCCTGTAAGAATTGGACTTTCTATTATCATCCCATTATATTGCTACTTACCTGTCATCTACACATCTGCACTCGTTGCCTGTCAATAAACCTACCTCTGTTTATTCTTATATATATATACACGCAGCTTATATGTGCAGTTCTGTCCAAATATAGTAATGGGCTGGATGTTGAAACATGTCCTGCATGGTTAGGACATAATTGTTTTCGAAACAGGGGCCTTAGTTATATTAGGACATTTAGGTACCTGTTAGAAACATGCCAGAGGAAAAAACATCACAATTGTGCTTCTTGAGACAAAGCAATGCCACTGATATCTTTTAAGATATGTCAGTGCAATTTGTGTTCATTCAAGGCAGCACAAATGTTCATTTTAGTCTGTGTCTAGACTTAGGCGCTGTCTGTGAAATTGGGTCAATGTAGCATGGAAATTAAGACACTGTGTTTATGAACCATCTGCTATGTGGCAAACAAGTTTTTGATTCAAGGCCATAAATGCTAGACTGATGAGCAAAGAGAGCATAAACTCATGTATGTTTTGAAAAAAATGTTAGAACTTTTAGAAGCATTTTTCTAGGTTTTCTTATGCCCCTGATGTTTATAGGACTGCTTTCGTGGCTGAGATCAGAAATCGGCCCAAGGCCCCTGCAAGGTCTACTTTAGAAACTGAAACTGCAGCAGGGGCCCAGGAAGTGTCCCTGGATGCAAAACAGACTCAGCGTGAAGAACAGTAAATGAAAGCTTAATTCCTCCAACCTTTGACTTTCCTTGGCCTCTTCCATTCAAACAGCCAGCTATCCTCTAGTGCACTGTTCTGCTCTCTTCTATTCATCCTATTTCCTTGAGAAAATAAAGAGGGAAGAACACATCTGTGTGTGTTTACTCATTTTATGATTCATGTGAGCTGTAGTAGGTCAAATGAAGCAGCAGCTCCAAGCACTATTTCCGTTCTCTTGCTTTATTTTATTTTCTCAAAATTTATTAAGCAATTAAAATTTTCCTATTAAGCACCCTTTTAATACTGTCATTTGTTTTAACCAGAGTGAAATTATTACACCAAATCATGTCGCAATTATCATAACATTACACTAATTCCCAAAGAAGTATTTAAATTATATGGTTGGTTGATTGTGAGATGAATTAGGAAACCATTTTCGAGGAACATCGAAAGGCTTGATCCAAGCCAAATATGGATAAAACCCTTACATGCAGGTGCTGGAGATTTGTGAGATGCCTCCAGTGGTTTCTATAGAATTTTTAAAAGCTCAGGTTCCTGTCATTAAAAAAGCGATGGCCAGACTTTGTGTGATCTTTTGATGAAGCAAAATCTTATGGACAAGCAATTCAGTATCACAAGACTGGCATAGTTTTAATTGAATTTAATGCAGATTTGTAATATACTGGAGGACAGTCTTTGTTAGCTATTTTTTTAAAAAGGCAAATCCAGGCATGAAAGGGGTATTTTTTAAATATCATAAGGTGATTAAGAAGTGTGGAGCTTACCAGAAAATCATTTTGATAAAATTAGTCATCTGTTTAGGTGGATTTAGAGAATCACATTTAAACATTTACTTGAGGCACACAGGCACCAGCAAATACTTCATAGTATTTAACCAATTACAAATTTGCTCTTTTTACTTAATACTTTGTTGATAGTAGAGGTTAAGTCATATATAAGTAGCATTAAGAAATTACTCACTCCATTGTGTATTTTATGTGCATTAATTGCATGCATTGTAAGCAAATTAACTGTAGCGATTAAGAAGAATCTAAACAGCATCAAACAGCACAGCACAACTCAAAATCATGTTGCATTACTGCATTGCTATTATTGGTGGGCTGTCATTTTTTACCATATGATGAGCTCTGTCTTAGCTCTGTTAGCATGTGGCTGTATGGAATGAAAAACAGAGGATGAATTGAGAGCTATTTAATGCTCAGTGGGCCTTCATATTCACATACATCCCCCATTGCTTATAGAAGTGAACAGGGTTTTGATCCCCAAATCGAATTGTTTAGTGCTGCACAAATCAAATAAGTGGCTAGTGGAATGTGAGCGTACAAGTTATCATTTACAAATACACCCTAAGACAAGCCAATGACAACCACTCCTGACCAGTAATTATATAAATTATGCTACTGAGCAGGAGAAGATGAGCACATTACAAATAAAGTCTGTAAAGTCTAAATGGAATACTTTGCACCCCCAAGTGCTTATTAGTCCCACACGTAAGAACTGTCAAATCCAGCCATGGTCTCAATCCCAGGCCTTTCAAATTTCTACTTTAATCATGTTCTTGAGTGCGGGCAGCCCACAATAAAGAGTGTTTACCCCGCTTTATTCCAGCAAACAACAGCAGCACAAAAAAGATTGGTCTGTCTCGGCGCTTGGCTCATTGTGCGGACAACAGTAAAGGGCTTTTTGTGCTATTGTCCGATGTGTCAGGCAAAATGAGAAGGGGGTGTTAAGAGGTGCAGAGATGTGGGAGCACACCTGCTGAGCTGGCCCAAGCAAACTCCCCCTCTTTCCCACTATTAATTTGTGTTGCTCCGAGAACTCTTTTTGTTGTCATGGAGCTGTTGGTGGCTACACGTTTGAAGTGCCACAAGTGTCAGTCTTTATTACATTCACAGAGAGGATGGCCAGTGAGAGAATGGGTGAGCATGGGAGAAATAAAGGCTAATAATAATAGCCCCACTCCAGCCTGAGAAATCTAATGTACCACAAATGAAGAAAACTTGGCAAGTCTACCTGGGATTGTGATGTTTCAGTAATTTCAGAGTTGTAGGATGTCACGCTCGCTAATGCCCGTCTTTGAGGCTCAATAGTGGCACCATTTGTCAGTGATCATTACCAGCGGACAAGCATAATTTCTGCCACTGATTAATATGTCTTGTAACTTAACAAAGACAAAGAAGAAGGATTAATCCTTGCTGGGATTTTAATACAGAAGAAGAAGAAATGTAGTGTACTGTAGGACTGTGGCCAGGCCACAAACTATTCACCAAATAGTTTAAGTAAATGCATCAGATTTAGGATTATTATCATATCTCGTGCTCATGTTTTTGTTTTGTCTGTGTATTCTATCCTGTGTATTGCAAGTCATCTTGACCATTACTACTTATGTTTAATGTAGGCTAAAAATCTGATGTCTGTTTTCTTGTGCCAACATTCATACATATACAGTATAAGTAGTTACAAAAGTTATTATTTTGATAATGATGCAATTATCAGAATTATTATTCTTGCCTTCTTATGATGTGTCAAATTCTTGTAGTCAAATTCTAAATAGAAAGATATTTGAACTGATAACAAATACATCAAAATATAACATTTTCAAGAAAGATATCAGAAATACTTGTAACTTCATCCAAATGCTTGTAGTTACATTAGTGCTTTACACGAAAAGAAAATGTTTCAAAAAGTGGTATACAATGTGAGACTAGGAAACATCTATCCATTCTAATGATTGGGGTATTGTTTAAATTCATGTTTTTTATTGTGTGTTTCTCATTTTTTTAGCCAATGACAACGTACAAGTTTACAAAGGCAAAGAGAACCACTGTGTGGAACTCCTAAAGACAGGTATTAAAATAACTTGGACATACAGTTCAACTTTACATGCAGGTGGACAGAAATAAAGTATATAATAATATAATACAATACAACCCCGATTCCAAAAAAGTTGGGACACTGTACAAATTGTGCATAAAACCAGAATGCAATTATGTGGAAGTTTAAAATTTCAATATTTTATTCAGAATACAACAGATGACATATAAAATGTTTAAACTGAGAAAATGTATAATTTTAAGGGAAAAATAAGTTGATTTTAAATTTCATGGCATCAACACATCTCAAAAAAGTTGGGACAAGGCCATGTTTACTACTGTGTGGCATCCCCTCTTCTTTTTATAACAGTCTGCAAACGTCTGGGGACTGAGGAGACAAGTTGCTCAAGTTTAGGAATAGGAATGTTGTCCCATTCTTGTCTAATACAGGCTTCTAGTTGCCCAACTGTCTTAGGTCTTCTTTGTCGCATCTTATGATGCACCAAATGTTTTCTATGGGTGAAAGATCTGGACTGCAGGCTGGCCATTTCAGTACCCGGATCCTTCTTCTACGCAGCCATAATGTTGTAATTGATGCAGTATGTGGTCTGGCATTGTCATTTTGGAAAATGCAAGATCTTCCCTGAAAGAGACGACGTCTGGATGGGAGCACATGTTGTTCTAGAACTTGGATATACCTTTCAGCATTGATGGTGCCTTTCCAGATGTGTAAGCTGCCCATGCCACATGCACTCATGCAACCCCATACCATCAGAGATGCAGGCTCCTGAACTGAACGCTGATAACAACTTGGGTTGTCCTTGTCCTCTTTAGCCCGGATCACATGGCATCCCAGTTTTCCAAAAAGAACTTCAAATTTTTATTCGCCTGACCACAGAACAGTTTTCCACTTTGCCACAGTCCATTTTAAATGAGCCTTGGCCCAGAGAAAACGCCTGCGCTTCTGGATCATGTTTAGATATGGCTTCTTTTTTGACCTATAGAGTTTTAGCCGGCAACGGCGAATGGCACAGTGGATTGTGTTCAATGTTTTCTGGAAGTATTCCTGAGTCCATGTTGTGATTTCCATTACAGTAGCATTCCTGTATGTGATGCAGTGCCGTCTAAGGGCCCGAAGATCACGGGCATCCAGTATGGTTTTCCGGTCTTGACCCTTATGCACAGAGATTGTTCCAGATTCTCTGAATCTTTGGATGATATTATGCACTGTAGATTATGATAACTTCAAACTGTTTGCAATTTTTCTCTGAGAAACTCCTTTTTGATATTGCTCCACTGTTTTTCGCCACAGCATTGGGGGAATTGGTGATCCTCTGCCCATCTTGACTTCTGAGAGACACTGCCACTCTGAGAGGCTCTTTTTATACCCAATCATGTTGCCAATTGACCTAATAAGTTGCAAATTGGTCCTCCAGCTTTTCCTTATATGTACATTTAACTTTTCCGGCCTCTTATTGCTACCTGTCCCAACTTTTTTGGAATGTGTAGCTGTCATGAAATCCAAAATGAGCCAATATTTGGCATGACATTTCAAAATGTCTCACTTTCAACATTTGATATGTTATTTATATTATATTGTGAATAAAATATAAGTTTATGAGATTTGTAAATTATTGCAACCCTTTTTATTCACAATTTGTACAGTGTCCCAACTTTTTTGGAACCGGGTTTGTATAAAAACCAAAACAATCAACACAATATACATGAAAAATGTACAATAATACCATAAAATTCAAATTAAACCTTATTAGCATTATACATTTGGAAAACAAATACTGCTTATAAGCTGCAAGATTGTACAGAAAGCAGGCCAAACAAGCAGTTAAATGGGAAGAAAACGTGGTAAAAAGAATATTAAGGAAGTCCATATTATTCTTAAAGGCTCTTTGACCCAGGCATAACTGTAGTCATCATAAAAGCATAAAGATGAGCATCAGGCTGAACTAGAGCTGCGTCTGTCAGCTTCAGGCATACTTGAAAACCTGAGGATGAGAAATAAAAACAAAATAAATTGATTCTGCTCACATAAAATGTACAGTAATGGTTGTACAATAAGATAAATATTTATGTTCCATTTCAATTAAGTTAACCATTGTGGTATAAAGAACAAAAACAGGTGCCAAAATATTTCTTTGCATATCTTTGTATCTTTGCTTTGCATCAGTGTACTAATTATTTTTGCAATAAGAACCTGTTACGGGTACAGTGTACCTTGAAGACAAGGAAACGCGGAGACATGAATACACTGAAGAATCTTTACTCGAAACAGGATAATCATCAGACGATACACAACTAAACATAACTTTATCACCAGACAAAGACAAGGGAGAAATGCAGGGTATATATACAAGTCCTTGATGACGGTGAGCAGGTGCAGGTGATCACAGCAGACGAGTGAGTGGGAACAGGTGAGAGGAGTGCAAGGGATCATGGGAAATGGAGTCCGGGAGAACACATGGGGCTGTGACAGAACCATTCTGGATAATATATACATTATCACTTAAATATAACATTGTTTCATCATTTATAAGTTTAGATATCAATCTGACCCTCTACATCTCTTCCTAGCAAAGTGAGCTACAAACAGCTGCTAGACTTAACAAAAGATGCATTTTAACGTATGATCGGCAAGTATAAAAGAAATCATGCATGTACATTTTTCAAAACAGGATGTAGCATGTGGTTCACATGGCTGAAAATGTAGCTTCCTACAGTACTAGAAAATCTACTGTATAACTGTTTGAAAGGCAGTTGAGCCAGTAAAAATATTAGTAGTGTCACTGCTTCTAACCCCCAACACTGGGTATATACTATATAACAGAACACTAAAGGTATCAGAACTAAATCATTTGGGGAAAAAACTGTTTGAAATATAAATTTGTATATGTGTTTCTATCCCAAAGCAAAACCACAGCTAAACCCTATGATTTATATATTCTGCCTGTATTCAGACTCAAAAGTGAGATTTGATCCGAAACATCCAGATATGCTCTTATTGGCACTTCATTTGGAAGGGAAACCCTGTGTGACCTTTTGTTTATTTTAATTCCCTAGCAATGAGGCCACATTGAGATGATCACTGATGCACATAATGGCACACTTACGATACATGGATCTGTACAGAACAGCCAATGATTATAGAAAGGAGACATGGATGAAATCACGCGTCACTTGCTTCATGTTCAATGGTAGGTGTTGATGAACCCGGAGCAAGTGTATTTAGGGATGCTCACTGGAGCCCCATATGGTGTTCTTGGTCCATGTCATTAGCTTGTTACAGTGCTGACTACCGGCCAAGGAACTGCAGTGAGAGAAAGAGAGATAGAAAGAGCCAGGCCACCAAAGACAGTGCTACAAAGCATAATGGTCTAGGGTCAACAGTACCATAATTACTTTCAAATGTCAGCCTACAATAAAATACAACAGTTCATCTGGCAGAGAGCAAATTAGCTTTGACCATGGCGTAATTACCCTTTCCAAGAGAACCATTAGGAGAGATCAAATCTGCCCATCCACTGTTTGAGAAAAGGCCATCAGAGTACACTCCACCTGACAAGGATGCACATTTGCCATTTTGCAAGGTAATTAATTGTCCTTATAATAGAAATTTTTATATTTGACTCTGGAATTGAAAAGTGTAATAACCTGCCAGCTTTATCTTAAGCATTTGAAAGACATTGTGGGCCCTTCCAAATCTGAGACACCCATTCTATTCTTTCAAGTTGACAGACTATTCCAATTGCGCAACTGCAGTATATTGCAGTCATCTATCTATGACTAAATACATTATGATGGCAACATCATTTGTGTAAAAAGCAAAAACAGTGTGATGACAATAGTGAGGTTATATTTTGTTTTATGTCTTATGCGCTATTCAAAAGTAGCTTGTTACTTGAAAGTTGTATGAAGCAAAAATGATACTACTGTAACTTTTAAAAATCACAATGTAAACCTTCTTATTTTTTATTTTTCTGAGAACGAGTAAAACAAAATCTTGGGGGACCTCATAAACCTCGTCCCTGTTTAATTAATGATAATTCATGAAAAATAATATTTAAAACTTGTTTTGCCCACTCTGTTCTGCACACTACTGTCAGAAACTGTTAACAATTATCAGTTCAAAACTGACTAATGTTCTACTAACGTTCCTATTATCAGTTCTCAAAAAAGAACTGTGAATTATTACATACTGATAACCTTACCGCACTGATTATTGATCAAATGTATTGACTTTTTCTTCAGGGCAACAGAAACTGTAATGCTTAATGACTATATTATATTATATTCCACAATATTCCACAATCCTTTCTTAAGAAAGTGCAGATTGAGCAGATGTATCATACAAAAATTCTTTAGTTACTTCTAGAAAGATGCATTAAGTTGAATTTCTTTATAATGCTAATGACAATGAGTGCATACACACTTTCAGTCAGACTAACCACAAAGAGAAGTAGGCAGTAAATAGAGTGTGGAAAACCTGTGGTCTTTCTTTTTGTCTTGCCTAAAACCATTTAGAAAATGCCAATCTCCAATTAGCTAATGTGCTTCTGTTGACCATAGACAATGCACAGTGGAATGTGAGTTTGAGAAAATTAAGATTTAATAAACTCCATCTTCAGCCTGCAACTTGTTTTCCTGTCACTGATGTTTGATATTGGAGAGATATTATGCAGAACACTCACCTCCTATGAAATGCATTTAAAGAGCATTATCGACAAGAGCATTAATTGCTAAATTATTGGTAGCAATAAGGAGATCCAAATGTCATTTTGGTTTCAAATGTCTAAATCATGCTAAATCTGAAATTAAAATTGAAATTGTGTTTTGTTCTATTAAGTAATCATATATTTACATTGACTACAGTATGTTAACTCCTTAGTATAATAGATTTACCTGCTTTCATTAAAGCATGCAAGATACTCTTTGAATCAAATAATGCTGGGATAACATAGATCATTAGATTTTGCACACATTTGTCAGCTCAAGTGCATGCTGTAAACAAAAGGGAGACATAGTATTTCTTGTGGACACAACAGCTTTACCATATATTACAAAAGAATTTTGAGGTGGACACAGGCTCATAGCTGAGTAATTTACAGTAAACATGTTAACTATGTAAACTATATTTACAGTCTATGTAAACTAAAGAAAAGCAATAATGAAAATAAAACTTTATATAAACAAGAATTTTTTTCAACTGTAGTTTAGTAAGGGACTTAGTACAACAGTTGCATATTCTTTGAAGCACTGTGTCATCTAGTTCAGGTCCTAAACATGTAATAAAGCTAATGCCAAGTGGTACAAAAAAAATGGCTGCTCAATAATATATCACACACTCAATCCTCCTAAAATATGCTAATACACCTAGCAGTGCGTATGGGATTATGCCCTTATACAGTTTCGGCAAAGAGATTAAGACATGACCTGTTTTCTCACAATACCATCAAGTAAGGCATGAAGCATTAGAAATGGTGATGAAAGCCATTACGATCAATTTTCCCAAGCCCCTGTGTGTTCAATAACGCATAGGTGCTGCTTTTTTGTTGGCGATTATTACTGCGCATTCCTGCTGCCTTTTGTAGGCTGGTTCCTGGCATGCTGATCAGCGGGCAAGAGCTGCATGATAAGGAGAGTGAGGCACTAGGCCTGGGAGCCAGCTTTCTTCGCTGCTATGAATGGAGGATTATGCTAAGTTAGCTGGATATGGACACGTGCCCAGCCGAGATGCAGCGCTTCCCAGGTACGTGGCAAAACCACATCTGGCCCTGTTACCTCCTCTCAACATTCTCTCATTCATTTTGGTTTTATCATAATACTGCTGGGTTGAGATTGTCAAAAGAGCTCCTGAGTTGGCAGCACCAACCGTGATTAGTCATATTGAATTATGCGTTGTGAATGTCCCAGCATCCAACACACACACGCAAGTTTATCACCCTTCAGATAACTCACACTGTAGAGAGATGCAGATGCAGATGTAGGTAAACAGGATTATAGGGACAGTTCTACTCTTATACACTTCTCATAATTTGCATGTGTTCCTGACAGGCTTGGGTGATATTTAAAGTTATCTAACATTTGCCTTGCAATAGAACCAGTTGCAAATAAGGGCATCAGCCAGAAGTTTCACTGAACAAGCAGAATTTTTTTTTTTAATTTTGGGGTAATTATTTAAAGTATGGTACTGTGCTGGACCTTTAGAATCGTATTCTGTTGAATTGTTTTCACATTGCTCAAATCACCTTTCTCAGCACATCTCAGAATCTTTTAAGGCAGTACAAAGATTATAATCCTCTTCATTAATTTTATCTCGGATATGAACTTTTAATATGCCCACAATCACATGACTTCCAGGGCAGTTTAAATGAGTCCAACCTGTAATTACTGTTCTAGCACTCAATTAAAATAATTAGATTGAAATTATTCAGTGATTTTAAATACAAGCCTTAAGCTACAAAACAATAATTCAGAGCTGTGACAGAAAAAAAAATCTGTTTATGGAAAAAAATATTTTCCATGCGATAAAAGAGAGATTCTTAAATAAACTGAATTTTGTACCATGCATTTTGAAGATTTATGCAATCATACAAAGCAACTTTTGCACTAGCATTCAACTGATGCACCAACAGTGCAGTGACAGCAGTGACTGAATAAAACCCATTATGGATCAGAACTGCAACCACTTTCTTGATAAACAGACAACCTTAGTGGCACAGTCACCTATCAGCTATTAACACCAGCCATGGCCTATTAACAAGCTGCAAAAATTACATCTCAATCTGAAAAGGCCACCAGAATAAGATCAAAGTTTACAACTTGAATCGTTAAAATGGAAAAAGAACAGTACCATCCAGGTAGCAAAGCAACTGTTAATAAGAAAAAAAGAGAGAGCTCTTTAGTTTTAATTCAAACTGTAGCAGAATCTGTCATAGCCTGTTTAAATAAATTAAATGTGAAAGTAGCACAGTTAAATATGCATTTCTCATAAGTTTATTTCTAGTGTACTGGAATTAGTGTTTGTTCCATGCGTATTCCTATCCTAGTGTAGTGGATTAAGCGTATTATTCTGTGAAGATTATATGTAGACTGCATAATTAATTTATATTACATTACAGCTATGTGAACATGATAGCATTTTTGACTAATTTTAAAATGTTAATGTTATTTTTAAGATTAAAAACATTAAAATTAAATTAAACTTTAAATATCTAACATTTAAAAAAAATGTAGTTCACTGCATTTTTATGTGTATGATCAATATGTGCAGTGACAGTTATCAGGTTAATGTCTTTTTTAAAACTAATATTAATACTAATAGTCAATTAATTAATTAATAATAGTCAACAAAAATCTAATTTCAAACTACATAAAGGAAACATTTATACAATTAAAACACAATTTAGTTTTTTGTCTTTATCTATTAAATTAAATGCACATTACCTTCCCTACCTTAACTTTCTCCTTTGTTCTTGACCCTCCCTAGAATTTCAGGGCTTCAAAAAGATAACAAAATCAAAGCCGGATCAAATGCATAGTGAGGGAGGGAGGTGGTGGGTGTCCTGGACACTTTCCAGGGTGCTCTAAACCAGCTGGTCCCTTCAAGCAGCATCCTGATCTGGGCTGCTTCTACTGATCTCTCCCGCTTCTAACCACCAGCCAACACACAGCCACTCTCTCTGACTCACTCCTGCAACTGCACCACAAATTAGCTGTTGAACTGATGCCATAGTATAGCACTGTGTGGAATGTGAGCTGATGCTTCTTCCAGCATAGTTTTCACCCCACTTTATGCAGTTTGATGGTGGCAGGAATCCTTGCATAAAGTTTTATTTTAAAATATATATAGTAAAATATGCTATTGTGATGCTTAAATAAGTAAATAGGTAACTTCTTCATGCAATTATCTACATAAAGTAGATGCCCCATGAATTGACTGAATGCAACAATAATGCTTAGCAGTAGTGTAGTACTGTACTGATAACACTGGAGCAGTGGCTGGTATAATTTTAGCACCGCTTTCAAAGGATATTTTTTAAAGCCAAATGAGAGTTGAGAGTAAGTTCACATTAGAAGTATTTTTAGTTTTTTGAACAAATGAATGCTGTGTGAAGAGAGCCACAATGATTGCCATTTGCTATTGTCTATATTTAATTTAACATTATTTGGGGGATCAGAGATTATTATTATCTGTTTGTACCTTACATAAATGGAGGTGAAATTATAGAGTTGTTCTGTATATTTGCAACCTTCTCAGCGAGAACACAGAGGGGTTAAAGAGATCAGCTGTTGGACACTATTTAAGTTGTTATTTGTGAATATTTATTTTGTTTTGTTTTAATTTTGATCTGTATGTTTTTACCTTGCATTAAAGAGGGAAAAGGGATATAAGTGAGAGAAAGGATAAAAAGGTCTCTAAATCAAAGGCCTATATTTTAAGGGTCTATGCCTAATGTCCAAAGAATTTCGACAGTGGTTCTTATCCACAGATGAAGAATAAGAGAAAGAGAACATGTGAGAATTGAGTGGGAAGAGGAGGGAGAAGAAAATGCAATTTACTGTATGTAACTCCCCCTTTTCTCTCCCTTTATTTAGAAGGGCTTTCTAGCCTGTTTCTAAATAACTATGAAAAAAATAAAAAAAAGATTATCTCTTTTAACCCTAAACAAGAGAAGTTAATCCACCTAACACACACTGAGGTTAAAAAAGATGAGAGGTTTGACCGCATTATCCTGGTCCACTCAAATCTTGTTTCCAATTCACTAAAAGTGTTATTTGAACTGGCAAGTGAGCTGGTATGAGTTGTAGGCCAGCAGGACATCTAATCACAGGGATAGCAAATTTGTGGGCAGCCCTTTTCATGGAGTATTAGCCTTACGCCAAGTGGGTGGTTTGGCTCATACGAAGAGAAAAAGAGGAGGAGAACAAGAAAAACAGTGAATAGCATTAACCTATACTTGAAGTTCAAGGCTGATTTTTACTCTCAGTGCACAGATTCAGTGAGAAGAAAAGTAAAAAAACTGGATGTGGAAAAAAGTGTGCTTGGAGAAAGCAGAAAGAAGTTAGCAAACATGGCAAGGTTCTGTATGTGGATACGGACATGCTAATATGTGGAGCAATGGTGTTTTCATTTTAAACACTTGCAAATGGACCTCTTAAATGACTGCCTGGAGTTATGCAGCAATATCAAATTATTGCTGTACGAGAGGCAATGTTTTAAGGACCTGAAAAATCAAATAAAACGGCTCAGTGATTGGCTCAAAACACACAACCAATTTTCCCCACTTATCCATAGCAGTAAATCCACAATTCATGAGCTCATATGTCAATCTGTGTACCTCTGAGAAAACAAATATGATTTATTGGCCTCTGCTTTGTGCCAAAGAGAGTGATAAACCAGTAAAAGTTGATTAGGAGATACAACACAACTTGTATGTCTGTGCAATAAACAGAATGAACGAACACTAAAACAAATAGGATGGCAATTCACCTTCAAATGTATTTTGTTTGTAAAATTAATAGTTTAGACTCTAAATACTAATTAACTGCAACATGTCCGAATGCACATTTTACAGTATGTTAATAATTCCAATGGTTCAGTTGCATGAAAACAGTAAATACCCCACAACTGTCGTTAAATATTTTTTCTGCTTGGTAAAATAATTGTTTATTACAATGTGCATTAATAACATATTTAACTAATAGTTTAATTTTATTATTGTTGTTGTTTTGGTTGCTTTAATAAACGTAAAAAATATATATATTTAATTTGGCTTTAAATGGCCCAAAACAGCTCAAAAAAGATTCCAGACCATGCAAAATAATAAAAGTAATATCAAACAACTGAGGAATCTAAAAAGATAATTATTTGCGCAGAGAGAGGCAGGATGAAATTAAAAACATTACGACAGAAATAATAATACAAAGACTAAAAGATAAATTCTGAAGAATGTTTTTAAACAATGGTATAACTGGCAGTGGCTCAGCAATCAGTTCTGTGGACTATTGGCAGAAACATCTCTGGTTACTTTACTTAGAAAGGAAAGAAGACACTGCGTCTTTTATGACACTATAGGAGAATGCTGAATCTCATGTTTAATCATGCCATACCTATTAGCCTACGACAGTGCATACTGTGCATCAGGTGCACACATGAGTATAACCTGGAAACAGACACCTGTAGACACCTGTAGAGCACGTGTAGCATGTCACCAACTTCATTGCCTAAAGGAGACGTAAGCTGGTGGCCGTGAGGTTGGTCAGAGATTCTTAATATTTACATTTAGGCATTTAGCTGACGCTTTTATCCAAAGCGACTTACAAATATTAGGAGACAAGCAAGACAACAGTCTTAATAATAATATTATTAAAATATATATATATTACCAAGATGCACCACTGTCATTACTATGAGTGGGGTGGATTGCAATGCCACTCTAGCGACGGAAGTTCCACCTTCCAGTAAAAAGAGCCAATCGATAAAGCATGACATTTTTCTGGGGAGAGGTTGCTTGCACAGGCTTGTAAGGTGCTTGCCAACCTGTGCGAATGCGCAGTAGCTAAAGCAATCTCAAAAACTGTGCTATTTTGTGCAATTTGAACTTAAGAAACAAAGGTTATGGAACAGGTTAATGTCAGGTTTAATTGGTGGTCAGATATATGCTATTTTAGGATTTCGATTTTAGAAATATTTGCCATCCCCTATTTAAGTAGATGGGACTTGTTGTCTTGCTTGTCCTGGCCGAAGGCTTTGCAAACATGGAGGCGGAGTGCACTGACTTCCACAAACTTTGGTCTGGTTTCTCCCAATTTTTTTTCTACGTATACACAGGTCAAGTTTTGTCTCCCTTAGCTTACTCACTGAAAGACAGCTGACATTTTGTTTAAGTTTATATACTACAATCCTATAGATTTTACGCTCTGTTTTTTCACAATTTAGTATGCTTATGCACATTTATCAGCATTTTATGTTACTGTGGCAAATTCTTTAAGTATATTTTGATTTCTCTGGGGTTTGTATCATTTGCTATTTTTGTTTTTCAAATTCAATGTAAGATAAAAATTGCTTGTCCAGGTTATTCTGATACCTGTCCCCCGGACCTAAAATGATTCACATATCAAATGCATATCAAATTATGTCAATCGGCACTTGGCTGGTAAATTGAGAACCCTTTAACAAAATAAAGAATTGCCTGAGCTTAAATAAAATAACTCACAAATGCAGTGTTTGTAGGTCTAAACTAAGTTAGGAGAGGTAGCCTAAGTGTAAATGAGGCATTTCGGCATATGGTAGGACATTATAATCCTATTATAGGACATTATAGGACATCCATTTAATCTAATTTTCGGTCCAGGAATGATTTCTTTTAAATGCACATTTAATTCCTAATCTATAAAGATGAATATAATACTAAAAACTATTTGTATATCAAACATTTTAATCAAGTATTTAATCTAAAACCTAGTACATTCTGCATAATACAACTCTTTTCTACCATTCTAATTCAAATTGTAAAGTTAATGTTTTACACCTATATTAGCCCACCTTGTACAGACAATAGCATTAACTTGTGTTGCTTAATTCAAAACATATTTATCTAATGATTAGCAAACGTTAGCTTGCTAGTCCTGGTTTATAAAGCGATTTTCAGCAATTTTATTCAAATTGTACCACATAATGTCACTGTGTAATGCTAACTCACTTAATGTGATTGTTTACTGGTTGATGTAAATCAAGATCAAAACAATAAAAATATGCTCTTACAATCCTGCCAGTAGTCAAATTCATCTGCAGGTAAAACTGCAATAACTGTGCATGAGCAGTCACAACATTTAAAACAGACCTAAACTAATTTGTTCAGTTTAATTATGTTTTGTGACAAAAAGTTGCCATTGCTTAGTTAAACTTAGTAAAGTTGACTTCATTTATTTTTTAATGAGCAGTAAGTCTGGAAAATTTTATAGGGCACCCCTTTTACCCTCACAATTTGCACCTTTGTTAAGCATTAATAAACTGTAAGCTAATATGGTTCATCATTGGGCAAGTGTATAAAAAAAGTGTATAAAATTTGGCCTTTTTATTTAACCTGATTACTGTCACAGCAAAAATTAAGTATACACATAAAATGCACATCTGAACTACATTTTTTATATTTTTAGATATAGTATTTTTTTTTCAAACATTTTGAAGTCTTCTCAAAAAATGTTTATTGTTATAATAATTGTGTATTTATTACTGCTTAAATAATAATTTATAATACATTTGTATATTAGTTAACCATCCTTAATAAACACCTTTATAAATGCTTTACAAAGGGAGCCTTATTGTGTGTTACCATTGTTAGTCCATGTCAACTAATGTAGTAAACTGATGTTAAGTAATTGAACATTATTGTAAAGTCTTACCATAAAGTGACATTTACTTTTCATATGGTTGTGTATGCATGTGTAATTAAATAGCTGACATACAGTAACAAAAAAAATTTGTTACTATTTGTAAGAAAAAGTGTTTAATCACACTTAAATCACACTTACAGCTTCACTAATTCATGTTAAATGGTTCCTGGTGTGACCATTTATAAAAATACATATATTCCCATATATGACATCCATAATAAACACCATTTTATTAAATGTACAGAATGTATTAAGTACTGGGTTATTATGTTATTTAAAGGGAATAAAGTATATTACTTATGTACACTTATGATCAACAATTTACAAACTTGTTTTTTAATATCAGTGTAGTAACTGTGACAGTGACAGAATGGCCTACACAACACTCAAATTAAACCTCAAAGTACAAATCTGACATACTTCCAGGTCTGGAATATCTTCACAATACAGGCAGCTGCTGCCAGTCAGGGATGAGGGAAGCGCCTGGGTTTGTTGGTTTAGTGAAGCCAACCAACAGACCCCCCCCCTTCGAGACTACAGGTTCCCCAGTTCTGTAACAGTCTGATCCACATGGCTGAACAGGCAATCTGTTTTCTATATCACTAGCGAGTATCATTGTACTATGCACTATAAAACAGCAATTGGGCAGGAAATTAAGTTAGGGGATCGGTATTTGGCTGAGGCCAACCAGACCACGTACAAGGATCATTAAATAAGTTTGCTGATAAATTTCCATCAGCTTCCCCTCTCCCACGTTCTCTTTTTTCTTTTATTTTTTGTCAATGTGCATGGGAAACAAGACATCCTAATGAGTATTTGAACAGCTTGAAATGCGTCAGCCTGGGAACTCACTTTCCTGTGACTGTATAAAGTCTGGCTGAGATTTTAAACCTCTTAGTAGCTAAATATGGAAGCCCCCCCTGCCCCTTTCTCTCTTTCTCATCCCACAGCTTTCCATCCTACAAACAAATACAGGACAAACTCTCTAGCCTCTAACTAACAGATGTGGAGTGTCTTTCTCTCTCAATCCCCCCCCCCCTTACTTCCTGTTTCTCTTTCCCATCACCCACTTCATCTCCAGCGTTTGTTTTTGCTCCATCTTTCTCACCTCTTTTAGTTCCAGTGGTGAGTTAGTTTCTGTTGGTAAGTGAGTGGGAACTCTCTGGTTTGCATGTGGTGTAAGTAGAATGAATGACAGCGTGAGGTGGAGAGACTGGATTTGTTTAGTGCAGTTCAACATTCAGTTCAGAGCTCTGCGCGTGTCAGATTGAGCAAGCTGCTTCTTCTGCTATAAGCGACAGACAGTCAGGTTTCAACATGGTGCTCATTATTTCTGGTGTATGGAGCAAGTCATATTGTTACGCTTCAATTGTTATACAAACAAAATGCTTTGAAATTTTTAGTTACACAGATTTTGAAGCTCAGTATGTTTAATTTTTAAAAATTAAACATACTGAGCTTCAAAATCTGTGTCTCTTCCATATTATGGAATAAGAAGGGGATTTCAGGACATATAAGGTTTAATATGTTTATATTCAGGAAAACATAGAACTTTTGAATGGACTACACAGAAACACACCTGTAAACATTTTAAGCTTGTAAACATATAAAGGGATCATTCCTTTTTTTCCTGCATCAACATAACTGTCTAGATTCTGTTTAGTTGTATGTTTGTTTCTGTACCTTGTGTTCTCACCTCGTTTAGTTCATTATCTTGGTAATTAGTCTATTACTTGTCTCCTGAGTTGTTATCAGGGTTTGAAATTCACAACCGTCAACCTGCCAAATGCAGGTAAGAATCAACCGTGAGGGGTAACACTGTCAAATCACTTGCCAAATGTTACGTTTTCAATGATGTTCTCTCACTTTGCTGAGAAAGTTTACTAAGAATGCACAACATCTGTGCATACGGTATCTGACTTGCTTGAACAAACCTGTCACTACACTTTGGTTCATTTACATTAAAGCAATAACAGGACTTAAAAACCATAATAGTGTGACAATATTTGTCTGGGTAACTAACCCAGTGTAAAAAGAAAGTCCCGTCAAGCTATAAAGAAGCACAAATTGAAAATGTTTAAATTTCATGTGGCAAACTGGGGTTAGTATTGTAGTATTGTCAAACTGTCCACCTAAAATGCATTTTTGGTGAAAAGAATAAAGGGCGAATCAAGGAGAATAAAAGAGAAAAGGATTTTTTAAATAATATTCCCACTGAAAAATTATCCTTGCCTGGTTTTAGCTGGTTAAGATAGGATGGAAGGCTGGTTTTAGAGGACGTTTCCAGCTGGTCAGGCTGGTTTTAGCGGATCAGGCTGGAAGACCAGCTTTACCCACCGGTTTAAACCTACAGTACCTGTCCAGGCTAGAAGCTTGACCAGCCTGGTGGCTGGCTGGTTTGAAAGTAGCTGGTTTATCCTGGTCCTTCTAGCCTGGCAAAGCTGGTCAAGCTGGTTGAGGGGAAGTATCTCGGGCAGCATGAGTGAGTGGCACAAGGATGATGAATCCTCCTGCGTTGCACTCTTTCCCCTTTTGGGAGCTCTCAGTGGACTTTTTTAGAAATAGGGTGCCATTTGAGCCCCAAGGGGAGGCCTCACTCCAACTACATGTGGTTGGCTGGGCACACTGCCTGCATAGCACCTTTTTCCCTCTCCCATGAGGTGGGTCTGTGTGCAGATTAGCCATCCTTCCCCTCACTAAGGAAAACACAGTTGGCATGTTTTTCATCAATAAGCACTATATCCTGGTGGAGTGCAGGGGAAGCAGCTTTGCCATTAGGCCTGGTGTAGCTTGACTGCTCAGGTGAGCCCTTGTACCTGAGCTCAGTGGCCCATAAGTAGTGACTCCCTTTGGGGGTCCTGCCCATGCACACTCCGCTTAAAGTCATGGCACGGATCAGCACCTGGGGGTTTTGTATACCACTTGTGTCACATTATTGGGACAATGTCGAGTGAGTGACAGAAAGGGAATGTTTGATCCTCAACCACAGGCTCCTCAGCACAAAACCTTAATGAGTGGTGCATGCCACCTTCCTTTTATACCTGTATGTACCGGGAGGAGAGTCGCAATTTCACTCACCAATATTAAATTAGCCTTTTATATTTAGATCTGAGATAATTGGTTCTCAAGGCCAAACCCCTAGTGTCACGTCATTGACACGTCTTGTTCCCTCCATCAGGGAAGGGATGTTACAGTCGTAACCAATACATTTTAGGTGGTTGTTATGTGGGTGTAATATATCATAGAATGTTGAAACTGGTCAATCAGAATCAGGTATTCGAGAGCGCTGTTCAATAATCTGCAGTAGTGCCATATGTTCTATAAAAAATATTTAGAAGATCACTGGCATTTTGTATTTTTACTATTTTACCAAGTTATATATAGTTTATTTTCTTATCTTATTAATTATAAAGCTATGTATAATCTTAATAAATGTTTGTTATGAGCTACAAAGATAATCATTTATAAGTTTTAATACAAATGTAAAACAGAACTAAACACTGTCATTAAAATAAAATGTTCAAAGTGGTACTATTTTTAAAACTGTCTCTGAAAACTAGGATGGACTAGGTAGAATAAGGTGTTGAAGAACCACTCCACCTCTACATTGTTAAAAATGAAAAGATGAAGCTAAGCATGTTGCTTATTTATTTTCAATTCAACCACACATTACACAAGTACACACCAGTCCTGTTAGGCCTGGATAGTGCAAGCAGTTAGCAGAGATAAGAAAGCAACAGGGGATAAATTCTAGCAGAAGCAGCGTCCTGATGGACAGACAGGCCACCATTTACAATGCCTGGGATTGTGAGAGCAGTACACTGATGGAGAGATACCCTGGCATTTGGCAGCCGTGAGAAGTGGCCCTTAAAGATTTCACACTTCCAATTTCTGTGAATTATCAGCCATCTTCGACCTGTCACTCAGCCTGTCTGGTTAGAGATGCCCAAGCCAGGTCAGGCCCGGTCAGCTTATTGACAAAGCAATCCAGAGGTGATGTACCTCAGCCTGATAAAGCATTAGCGCGGAGGGCCAGGACAAGCAGCTACAGTGCAAGTATTGACCTCCTAGGCTGTTGGCCATGATGACACAGTTAATTATGGCTACATTTGAGGTAAAACATATTGAATTTTGTTGCAGAGAAAAATAATTCAAAAACAAGGCCATTAATTGTAATTGAAGACAGTTGTACTTTAGTATTTTAAATGTCAGATTGTGGTACTCATGTTTAAGAATTGCAACTCAAACAATGTCTGTCACTTTTTTCATGTGAAAAGCTCAAGATTTCTTTTGGAGCTTTGTTTCAATTAATGAGGATGCTATGACATCAACCAAGTCAAAATGTTCCAGTTATCTTTAAGGATTTCTAATTCATGTTGTAAGAAAAATGTTAAAAGCAGGTGATTTTTAACAACTCCAGTTAGAGACACCACACATCTTCCAGAAGTCAAGAATCAACAGGTTTTTATCAGACTGTGGGAAGTTTTGTTTATGGGATTTGCACAGTACAGTACAGTACAGTTAAACGGTACAGTTAAAATTTACCATTGCCTCCTTCCACACTGTAATCTTGTTCCTGTTAAATGACCAGAATGACATTTCCGGTAAATACCCAAATGTAATATACAGTACCATTTACACATCAGTACCAAAATACAGATAAACTCTATGATGTCATTATGCAGAAGTTTCCATGTTGTTTGAAAATATGAAGGGTGGTCTGTATAAATAAAATAAATGTGAAAATAAATGTGGCTTGTATTTTTTTTCTTGAATGTTGACTGCTTCTCTTTTTAAATACAGTTGCTTCTCACCAACCTGTGTCATATGCAGCAGAATGTATACCTTTTACACCAGTTTGTTCTGACCTTGTACATGTTCATACCGGTAATCCTACTCTCTGTTCACACATACCATTGTGCCAGTAATTTACTGATAATATTACAACTTTTTATACCATAAAAAAATCCCTGTACTGAAATATATGGTCTCTTAATGGAAACTTGACAATAATTTACCAGTAAATACTGTATGTGTGAAAAGGCCAATTGAGTCATTAAAAAGCATTCTTCTGGCCCGCCCATGTAGAGTCATTGAATAACTAAAAATATCAAGCAATAGAAAAGCCAGAAATTATAGGAAAATATTAAAGTCTTTCAAAATGTATGTAAATGTCTAAATTAAATATAACTTATTCTCAGTATGTTTAGCTTTGAAATATTTTATTGGCTAGATATTGCTCTTAGATAGTACCCTTTTTGTATCTCTATAAAATAATTTTTTAAATTCTTCAGTACTCACAAATGAATGACAAGGTCATAGAAAAGTCATGAAAATTCACTGGTCATATGGAGTGAGAACTTACTTTCTGGATGGAAAGAAATTCTGAGCACAGATGATCAGAGAGTCTTTACATAATAATTTCTGCAGTGCTATTTGAACAACCTTGAACTGCTTTTCAAATTTCAAATTATTTAAACTACCATCTTACATGCTGCCGTGCTGGACTATTTATTTCATAAGCCGTGCAAAAATGAACAGTGATTGATCATTTTGCCTTTTAGTCAAATAATCCCTTGCTAATCAGGAAGAAAGGTTTCTAAAGTACAACAAGCACAAGTCTACATACTGTAGTTGACATAAGTTTAACTAATACATGCAAACTATAACTTAACAGAAATAGCAGAAATTAAGCTGTGAAAAAAGTCTACAGCAAGAGGTGACTGTGGTAGACAGAAGATTGGTTAATGATTTGCAGTGAGTAGTTTGCTGATTTTAGACAATATCTTAGATCATGTACAGGGATTACTGTAAGCCAATAGACCCAAATAGCTCACAATGAGTGGTGCTTGAGAAGCAAAGCATCTATTGTTATCCTGCATATGTACTATTATTAGTGGTTCTTGTGAAGCCAAGCATCACTTTTGTTATCCTGCATACTTATAAGTGCATGCATTGCTTGCAATGCAAAGCATAACTATTTCTCTCACTTATATAGTATTAACATTGGCATAATTTCAGGGTGGGACAGGTGGGACATGTCCCCACCACTTTTTGCGATTGTGTCCCACAAGTGGATTGTGTCCCACCACTTTTTAAAATGAAAAAAAATAGGAATGGTCATGAATCATAATCTAATATATACATTTAACAACGTTCTTTTGCACCGACCACTTTTCGAAACAAAGTTACGCCAATGAGTATTAGTAATGCTTGTGAAGCAAAGCGTCCTTATTGTTATCCTACATACTTCTTCTTCCTCTTTGTATTCTTTTTGGACAAACATCATTTGTTGTGGACCAATAAAATAGGGCACCGCTGAGAAGAAGCGACTTTCCTAATCAGACTTACAATGTTCGAACAAGAGACAAAAAAGTGGGAAAATCCCAAATATAATGACATATAATAGAGAGACTGAAACAGGAAGTTTGAAACTGACCAACCAAAATATAACACGCTAGAAAGCATCTAGGTTACGTCTGTAACCCCGTTTTGCTGATTGAGGGAACGAGACGTTTTGTCGATGATGACACTAGGGGTTCGCCCTTGAGAGCCTATTACATCCGATTTGAACTTCAAAGCACCAATGAACTTGGCAAATGGAATTTGCATGCCATTCTCCTCCCCATATATACAGGTATAAAAGGGAGATGGCGTGCTCCATTCAAACAGCCTTTGTGCTGAGGAGCCCATGAGGCTTTCACGGCTCGCGTTCAGTTGACGGAGCAGCGTCGTGGCAAGAGGGACACAACGTCTCATTCCCTCCATCAGGGAACCGGGGTTACAGACGTAACCTAGACATTCCCTTTCTGTCAGTCACTCGACGTTGTGTCGATGACAACATTAGGGGTCCCTATGGAAAACGCCACAGGCTGGTCCGCATCCTGTAGTTGCAGAGTGAGTATGGGCAGGTAAGGGCATGCCGCATAGTGACATCATGACCTTCCAGTACATAAGGTGAGAAGTCTTCCTGGTCCCTGCAGGGGGAAGCAGCTGCTCACTAATTGAACCAGTGGCGGTGCTTTGCTCGGGCACAGCTGGAGGAACCGCTGGACACAGTAGAAGTACTAGGAAGTGCCCTTTCCTTCGGAAAGGACGGACACTATGGAGGCCACAGCTCACCGAGGGGGGAGTATCTATGGTGAAGAGAGAAATACAGCCTTACTCAGAAGGCGTTGTGGTGGGATGACACCTGGGAAGAACACAGGTTGCCTGAGGGAACCAGTTGTGGAAATACTCAGATGGGCCCACCCCAGGCAGGGGGAGGTCACAGTGTGGAGCACCAGCTCAGATACAGGGGCTTACCTGGGAGCAGGGTAAGCATCCTCAGTATCTAGCTAGGTGAACAGGCCGCTCTGCCCGGCCTGCCACCTGTAAGGTGCTTAGTGATGGAAGGGATGCCAACCTAACAGGGTTAGGTCTTCCTCCCCAGTGGGGAGCGCTTGCAGGTTCACTATCAGGTCTCTAAATGGCATGGTAGGAACTTTGGGCACGTAGCCAGGCCGGGGTCTCAGGATCACGTGAGAGTCGGCCGGCCCGAACTCCAGGGAGAATGCGTGCATGTCCCCCATCCTCTTGATAAAGGCGAGAGCCACTAGGGAGAGAGCGCAACCTCTCCTAGGGGCTCAATGGTTGCACACTTTACTCCAACCCGACCCGACCTGACCCCGACTCCAACCCGTTACTACCACACGCCTTGACACTTGTCCCAAGGGCAACCCAGCCCTGAGGAAGTGGAGGCTGGACCAAGGGTCAAGTGTGCGGCAGCACTCCGGTGTTATCAAAACACGGACCAACCAAAATATAACACGCTAGAAAGCATCTAGGTTACGTCTGTAACCCCGTTTTGCTGATTGAGGGAACGAGACGTTTTGTCGATGATGACACTAGGGGTTCGCCCTTGAGAGCCTATTACATCCGATTTGAACTTCAAAGCACCAATGAACTTGGCAAATGGAATTTGCATGCCATTCTCCTCCCCATATATACAGGTATAAAAGGGAGATGGCGTGCTCCATTCAAACAGCCTTTGTGCTGAGGAGCCCATGAGGCTTTCACGGCTCGCGTTCAGTTGACGAGCAGCGTCATGGCAAGAGGGACACACGTCTCATTCCCTCCATCAGGGAACCGGGGTTACAGACGTAACCTAGACATTCCCTTTCTGTCAGTCACTCGACGTTGTGTCGATGACAACATTAGGGGTCCCTATGGAAAACGCCACAGGCTGGTCCGCATCCTGTAGTTGCAGAGTGAGTATGGGCAGGTAAGGGCATGCCGCATAGTGACATCATGACCTTCCAGTACATAAGGTGAGAAGTCTTCCTGGTCCCTGCAGGGGGAAGCAGCTGCTCACTAATTGAACCAGTGGCGGTGCTTTGCTCGGGCACAGCTGGAGGAACCGCTGGACACAGTAGAAGTACTAGGAAGTGCCCTTTCCTTCGGAAAGGACGGACACTATGGAGGCCACAGCTCACCGAGGGGGGAGTATCTATGGTGAAGAGAGAAATACAGCCTTACTCAGAAGGCGTTGTGGTGGGATGACACCTGGGAAGAACACAGGTTGCCTGAGGGAACCAGTTGTGGAAATACTCAGATGGGCCCACCCCAGGCAGGGGGAGGTCACAGTGTGGAGCACCAGCTCAGATACAGGGGCTTACCTGGGAGCAGGGTAAGCATCCTCAGTATCTAGCTAGGTGAACAAGCCGCTCTGCCCGGCCTGCCACCTGTAAGGTGCTTAGTGATGGAAGGGATGCCAACCTAACAGGGTTAGGTCTTCCTCCCCAGTGGGGAGCGCTTGCAGGTTCACTATCAGGTCTCTAAATGGCATGGTAGGAACTTTGGGCAGTCCTGACCAGTCCTGACTCTGTACGGACGTCAGGATGCGCCTCTGAGTGATCATTCTGAAAGGCATCCTGTGGAGATATTTGTTCAGGATGCGCAGGTCCAGGATGGGGTGCAGACCCCCTCCCTTCTTGGGCACAATGAAGTACGGCCTGTAAAACCCGGTGGACATCTCGGCTAGAGGGACAGGTTCTATAGCCTGTTTCGCCAAGAGCGTAGCCATCTCCGTGCGTAGCACTGAGGCAAAACCAGGACCGGAGAAGGATTGTTCGCAGGAGTCACCGTGACGGACTGGGAAGCATGGACCATGCCACCAGGTACCGACCTGCTTCATTGTGCCAGAGGGTAGTTCGTGAACAGCTCGAATACTCCCACATCCGGGAAGGCTCCGGAGGAGGGAGACATCCTGCCGAGTGGGCGAGCGGAGAGGCTGTGCATCTCCAGACCTCACCAGATTTGTGCAGGGAGGCAGAGGGTCTGCGTCCCTGACAGAGAGAGAGTGAAAATGACCCAGGGAGAGAGGAAACTTCTCTTTTATTGAAAAAGTGGGTACCATGACGGCGTGACGGAAAGGGACCGTCTCGCCAGGATCTGGAGGCGATGTTGGTGTCTCCGGAGGTGGTGTTCTCTTCTCTGGGAAGACACCATAAGGGCCGCTTAGAAGCCTTTGGAGGGTCCTTAATGGCCTGATGGTTCGCTAGTGTCCTCCTGCGAGATGATCTCCTCGGGGGCCGACCTCTGCAAGGCTCTGATGTTGCTGGAGCGGGCGGCGCAGGAGGCTGCTTGGGAGCATACGCCGGACGGGACCGCGATGGTCTGATGGCGGCCAGGTCATGCCGGGAAAGGATGTGCTTGATGGCCTCCGTCTGCTTCCTAACCGCCGAGAACTGCAGGGAGAAGTCCTCCACGGTCTCTCCAAACAGGCCGCCTTGCGAGAAGCGTGCATCGAGAAAGCGAGCTTTCTCGGTGTCTCTCATCTGCGCAAGGTTCAGCCAAAGATGTCTCTCCTGGACCACCAAAGTGGACATCGTGCGACCCAGGGCTCGCGCCATCACCTTAGTCGCCCAGAGGGCGAGGTCAGTGGTGGTGCGGAGTTCCTGCATTACTGCTGGGTCGCTGCCACCCTCGTGCAGCTGTTTCAGCGCCTTGGCCTCGTGGACCTGCAGGATGGCCATGGCGTGCAGGGCACAGCTTGACCTTCAGCAGTGTAGTGACGAAGAGACCTTACACGCCTTGGAAGGGAGCCTTGGTCGACCCCTCCAGGTGGCGGCGCTCTGCAGGCAGAGATGCACCGCGACGATGGGCTCGATTTGGGGGATGTCGACATAGCCCTTAGCTGCTCCGTTATTGAGGGTGGTGAGGGTGGTAGAGCCGCTAGGCCGGGAGTGCGCTGAGAAAGGCGCTCTCCAGCTGACTTTGAAGTTTTCTAGTGAGAGGTGATAGAGAGAGCATGACCTGAACCTCAGTGCAACTGTTACAAACTATACTACTACTACTACTACTACTACTAATAATAATAATAATAATAATTGTCTCCTAGACTGGATTAAAGTCACAGCTAATTTATAGCTTTATTGCAAATGAATTATTGTACTGTGCACAATGTTATAGCCATGCAAGGCTGATGGCATCACTTCCTTCTCAGTTTACCGCATCCTACAGATAGGCTCCAAAATTAAGTCTGCACATGAGATAATAAACAAATTTAATACATAATAAAGACAAATACATGGACATAAACCTACGATATAATGTAACAAATTTTTATCAACAAATGCATCATACTCAGGTGAGTGCATTACATAGCGATGTGTGAGTTATGTTTGCACATGCAAGGTGGAATCTATCACTCAAGTTCCTCATCTCTCAATTGAATCCCTGCAAGTTGTGAAGAAGAATAGTCTCATCTTCTGCCCATCACTTCCTGTCCTGTCTGTCTTCCCTGTCAAATTTCCTTCTCATCCCATTTCTGAACTGTTGTCCTTGTTGTGCATTTTCCTGACGCCAATAAATTATGAATGCAAGGCGGGAAGCTATAAAATTTGTTGTATCTTCTATTATCTCCATGTTAAAGGCCACAAAAGCTCTTCAGTGAAGTCAGCCATTAAGCAATGACAGGTATTGCTATCAGGCTTCTTTATAGCCTATTACCTGCAATGACAGCAGCTGCTGCACAGCCACTGTACAGCCTATCACATTATTTGCAGCTAAAGTCAGCTACTGTGTCATTCTGGCTCATTTTCTTGACAGTGCTATCATAAATCCATTGGGCTGCGGGGGGAAACTGTCGGCCAGCTCGATTATCTCCAGAGCCTGAATGGATCTTGAAATGTATGTAACAGCCAATGACTGTTATGGATCAGCCAAGCCATGGCCATTGTACCTTTCTCTCTCTTTCTGCACATCTATTTTTCAGTCTCTCTCTCACTCTCTCTGTCTCTATCTGTGGAGGGAATATTTATTGCAAAAATGGTTCTGACTATCATCGTAGACATTATAGCAGAGATGGACCACTTGTACACATATGAAAAGAAAATATAATGCTAAATATAGCGGCTATAGTCCCACTTTACAGTAAAAAGAGTCAGTTGCTTTTTGCTAGAAGCACTGCAGCATTCAAAATAGCATCAGAAGGAATGAAAGTTATCATATTTAGTTAAAAGAGACATCTCTTAACAAAATGAGTTGTTTACCCAGAACACATACATGTTTTCTAGACAAGCTTACTTTTTTCTCTAATTTACTGTAAGCTAAAGAGTTATACCATCTAGGTCAGGTCCAGAGATCTATACCTGACTCAAATTGACCTAAATCACTACTTACCTGAACACAATGTGCATAAATTATTTTTATTTTTTAGAAGAAAAAACAAACCCATGTCATACCAGATAAAATGAGACCCAAGACCGACCTGACTCCTGATGAAGAGATCATCAGGAGCACCATGAGAAATCCCTGTGTCCTGGCAACTGATCTGGCTCACTGCTCCGTTAATTTTTATTTATTTATTACTTTATATTATTGCCTGCCTGATGCCCATGCACACAAGTAATTTATAAATGCAGCTTTCGGTTGTGACCAGTGGATTGGAAAAATAAACTCTATAGCTCAATAAAAATCTAACTGATAGTCTAATAAATCATGGATCTGCTAGTGTTGACTGCAACACTATTTACCTCATCTCTGGTGAACTGCTTCTGCACACAAAAGAAAAACGCACAATGATGCAGCACAATGCAGTGAGTGGCATTGTGTAAAAGGTTCAAATGTTTGTTCCTTTTGTATGTCTGTTTCCAAAAATGTTCTTTACATGAATGTGCAAGTATACGCATTGATGTGCCCAAGTCGCTGTCTTTTCATGAAATGCTAAAAATGTCAGTCACTTTTAACTGTATTTCAAGCTCATTATTATTACAGTAAAACAACATTTCTTGTTAACTACCAAATACCAAGACCAATAATAACAGACCCACGTCTGAGGCAGTAATAAAAGTTTAGGTCAAATTTGGATTTCAGTTTACCCAAGTAGACCCGTGAAGACCTCTTCTTTAATTTTCAGGCCAAATTTGGGCTAATTTGTCAATAGTCATTCATGTTAAAGAAGCAATTATCATTTATTGAGTGATTTTTATATGTCATTACAGTATAAGTAGAGTCATCACACTAAATGTTTCATAAGTTACTGCCTTTTCAACCCTTTCTGAATAAAGAAATCACATATATTTGAAATAACTTGGCAATTTTCCCAGCAAGGTTGCATCTGCTACCTTTACTGCATCTGTTCATCCTTCTATTCAGCTATTTGTCCATGTTTTGGGGCCTAGTGTTGGGCTCAGGCTATTTAAACTCACCTCCCACCTCCAGTCCTCTATTTCCCTTCACTCTATGGGCTATAATGAGCCAGCCAGCACAAAACCAGGAAAACTTAATGAGTCATTACAAATCAAGGCCTGCAACCGCTCTCACCCATCCTCTTTTATGCTCTTAATACCTTATTCTCCCTCCCTTCTCCTCCTCCTCTCCTTTTTTTTCTCATTCCAGACTGGGAGAATAAGCTTTGACACCTCCCTATCTATTAGAAACAATTAGGAGCTCATGGCTCTTGGTTTGGACTGAAAAGAACTTCACATCTCAAGGGCTCCCAGCTCCCCAAGTAGCTGTGCTCAATAAGGATTGTAGATGTGGCCCTTTCACACCCATGGCTGCCTTTCACTTTCTTTCTTTTTTTCACAGGAACAAGCATCAGACGAAAACCAAAGTTGTCAAGAAAGGACAGAATGGTCTGACTGAATGAGAGTAGGGTGTTTTATTTTTTTCCTTATATCTTGTTCCAGAGCTGTAAAGTCATATTATACCATCAGTGTCGTTTGTTAGCTGAATAAGCCATAGCAAAGTACCATGACATGACCTAAAGCGAAAAGCAGGTTTGGCATGATTCCTCTCTGCTGGAGAAAGACGTGTTAACAAACAGAACTAGAGTACAGCTTGTACCATCTGTATTCCAAAGGTGTAAAAACAGGCTGTATGTAGAACAGCTTTTTCTGTCTCAGCAAAAAGACGCTTGTCTCTGTAAAACCAATCTCACTGACAGAGCATGAAAACGATTTGATGTACTTCACAATTTAAGTAAAGTGAAATACAGATACCTTGTATCAAAAATGCTTGTGAGATGTCCCAAGCCAAGTACAACTTCACAACATTGTTTTCAATAACACAATACAAAATTATATTCTACCTACCTAGCATTTTTGTATTTGACTGAAGATACTCATTGTTACTCTGGTGGGAAAAAGGCTTTTCTTTCAATTTTGTTCATTGGCTTCTGAAGCTGCATTCCACACTGATCTCTCAGAGGGCAAATAGGGAAGATCACAGGGGTTTGGAAAGGTTTAAAATGGCAAATCCTGCTGAGGGTGTCGTTTCCCCAACTACACATCAATCTCATGTCTGAAACATTCTTCCCGAGAGAAAAAGGAAAGATTGTAAGAGATTCCACAACTGGAGACAGAAGGATAGATAGATAGATAGATAGATAGATAGATAGATAGATAGATAGATAGATAATATATACTATAATTAATTATATTAATTATTTTAATATTGCGCTTCTGTTTATTATGTGCAGACAGAATGACTGATAATTACTATACTGGCTCATTAAGACCATGTCGACAGAAAAACCCACACAAGCACACGCGCACATAGGCGTGCAGCTGTTACAGTTTGTTTGAGTAATAATGAGCCTGGCAGGTTTTGTTTTACAATTTACTTAGTTGATGTGCAAAAACAAAGCAGTAACGTCCCACACTATATAATTTACATAAAATAAAAGAATGAGTAGGAATAATATATTGCAATCAATATCTATCATTATCAATATATAGATTCTAGTTTGTTTGAACACCACAAAATGTTTTATATCAAAAATTTATTTTACTGTATTTTAAAATGTCTTAAAAATGCAGCAAAATAGCTGTTTAATAAAACAAAAATTTAAACAATGAAACAGATTGGAACATATTAAGTTTTAGAAATTACCTTATACAGAGCAGTAGACACCAAGCAGCAAATGTTCTCAACGATACTAATTTACTTGAAGTGAGACTCCATACAAAAACAGTTAAAGTGCTTTAAAGGTATAACAAAACAGAAAAAAGCAATAAAACCTTTAATAATTTAGTAATATTAAATGTCCCATAAAGTATTAATGTGTGTGGTAAAATTCTGTTAGTTCCAATATATTAAATGGCTAGTGTCTATAAAATTGGCGTATGTGTATTTATTTACAAGCAGAGAAGCTTTCAGACCTGAAAGCAGGTGCTGACTTCTTTTGAAGTTGTTTAAATAAATATTAAGTGAGGCTTGTTCATAAGTGCCTATAAATTTTAAATTTGATGTGAGCGCAGTAGTTTTTTTTTTTTTACATAGAACAAAGTCTGACAGCTTTCTGTTCTTCTCAAAGTTTTACTGTCAAGGCAAAATGTGTCTGTAAAGGCGATATGAGGATTATTTAAACAAAGACTATTAATCACTCTTTGGAGTTTTACAGAGGTTTAGCCTTTAGAGCAAGTGTGATTTGCTTGTGAGCATATTAAATACATTGTATACTGAGATTCCACCAATTTTTTTTCTGGATTAAAAAGATTTATTATTTAAAAGATTTAGCTGTTAGTTAAAGTGCTACTGGTATTACAAACACACACACACAAAAAACAGTCGCTCCACTTGAAGAATGAAAATGGTAAAAACAGCTCTGATCAGGACTACACAATACAACCTGTACATCTGTCGGTGCTGTTTAAACATCTGACAGAAAGGATCTGTTCACACATTTAGTCTTGAGAGAGAAGTGCTAAAGCATTATCTCAACATGTGTCACAACACAATCCACGGGGTTTACTGGAACATAGATGACCAAACAACAGGGAGAAGAGGATTTATGATAGCTCTACTGAAACAAAAAACAATATCTATAATATATAACTACAATATCTGTATATAGATATCAGTGGTTGTGTGAATGTGTATTATATAAACAATTGGCAATGTTGTAATTAAATAGAAAAAAGTTGAAAAAATGTAACAAAATAATTTACTTAAATAAAATCCAGCATGTTTAATTTTTGATTATGAATTTTAATATGGTATTTGTATTTGTTTTGGCATTAAAATCTATTTCTAACCCTTTTAATCTTTGGAGGCATACAACCAGTGTTTTCTCTTAAAGCTCATTTATATTTGAAGTCATGGTGGATAAATGACGCTTCCTAACCAAATGTAATTAGTAGTGTGTTAAACTGCTAATCAGACATGATTACCTGTTGGCAATGAGAAGAAACTCTCATGCTCTTTTGGAGAGAGAAATGGGAAAGAGAAAGTGAGCTGATTATATGAGAATGAGAAATTAGACCAAAATACTAATTTCGAAACTGATAATTATGATGCAGTTTAGTGCAATGTTTACAGGTGCTTCAAATGAATGAAGAAATTATTAAGAAGAAAGTATTATTTAGCATTTACAAATATGTTTATGTAACTGTTACAGTAGCATTATCATCAAGCCTTACGGTAAGTCTGATGTATGCTTGTAGCTCATATGTAAAATCTGATAAATACAGATATCTTTTACTGTCTGTTAAATTATTTTTAGAATGAGACTAAGACACACAAATTCAAAGCAAGGACAATCATTTTGCTCTGCGTGTTTAATTCATTTAGCTGGGAGGCAAGAGCTGATAAGACAGACACCAAGAGTTTCTTCAAAACTAGAAATATGCCAGATCTGACATAATCCAATCGGGCCTGTTTTCATCAGCTTTTGTCCTTTATTTTTTGCTCTTCTTTTGGACTTTCTTTTGGTTCCGGCACAAAGTAGAAAACCCGAAATGACACAATTCGGTCGCACTTGTATAGCATAGCAGCCCCAATCCAAACAGCTATTCTGTGGTAAAACCCTTGAAGACCCACACACATATAAATCTGGCCCTTAGGGCAACAGACTCTACACCACTGAGATAAAGCAATCGAGGCCAACTGAAGAAAAAATCTAAAACACATTTAATATATAAATATATATTCTAAACCATGGCAGCATGCGTATGAATCTGACTTTCCAGCAAAGCAGAGCTGGGGTTTTTTTGCAGCGGAAGAGAGAGGCAAAAAAGGTAATCGCACTCACAGATGAACAGCCCACGGAAAGCATAGCACATGTGTGAGAGCATCTCACACATCACCATGGTGGGTAGTGAAACAATGCGGTAATAACAGCCGAGGCGTCAAGGAGCTAAAAAGAGAGTAAAAGATGGTAAATGGTCAATTGTCTGGCAAAAATGCATAGCAGGGTTGTCGGAGGCTAAGCCTTAAGATAGGCCCTACACAATGAAACTCTAGACCTGCCCACCTCTGAAACTGTTTGATTGAATTGGTGGAGCCTTTTTCTCCATAGCCAAGCTTATCATGCAGGATGAGCTATTCTGCCTCTACTTTTGCCTGAGCCATTTTTGTCTAGAGAAAACTTTTACAATTTTCAAGATTCAGCATAGTATTCGGTCTAACAAATACAGGAAGCACAACATATCAGGGCCTTCTGCAATGTTACAGCAAGACAAAACCAACATTTCAAATTCTAAACAAACCGATACAAGTGGCTGGCATTCCCAAACAAACTGTATATAACAAACTCTGAAATGTTAGTACAAGCAATGAGTTTAAGGGTGGTGTCTTTTATACTTGCACAAATACTCTTTAGTAAATCCCAGGCAAGCTCCTTCTATTCAAATTGTGTGGCATTTGGAAATCTGCGATGCAGCTTTCCAAGACTCCATGCTGTGCCACCTTGATTCTGTACTATCGATACATATTCATTTTCAGCACTTAATAACAACAGACTACAGCATAAACATAGGAGGTAGAAAGACATATTTATAAAAGCAGTGGGACATTCCAAAATATAATGCATTATATATTCATTCAAAACTAACAACTGCTCTGCTGCAACCCTATTCATAGTGGGACATATAAAAAATTTAACAGTTATTATGAAACAAAATAACAAGCCCATGTGAAAGGACTGATTGTTTAGCAAATTGTCAATCTTTATAAGAGATGTGTAAATCACAGCTAATTCACCATTATGGGCTGCTGCCACTGTGCTGCTTTTGATTTTCTGTCAACATCCATTGACAAAAACCTAATGCGATCTGTTGACAACACATGAAGCTAAGCCAACAAATAGATTGAAGATCTCACTCTATCTCACAGCATTCAAAGTCTCAAAGTGTCAATCTGCATTTTGATTCTTTATTTTACACATTTCTTAGTCAAGTGAAGATCAAAGAAAAACACAATATAGCATGTAGCCACTCTTCTACTTGCATGAAAGCTCACTTCTTAAAAGACAATGATTCTCTTCATAAAAATAAAGTGAAGGCCAAGACAGCAACTCCTGCCGTAACTGTCTTTTATTTGCATGACTCTAAACTATGACCCTAGAGTCAGGACCCTTTACATCCCCTCTAAGTACCCCAATAAATTCAACTGTAATGTTTTTAAATAAAATCATGGAGGGAGATTACTTCAAATGTCTGTTAGCATTTGTTGGACTGTCTTTTACAGTGGTTTTGATGATAACAAAATAACAAACTTTTTTGTAATATATCATAATATTGTAATAAGCAGTAGTTTTTGATTACTAAGTAAACCTAACTGCATTACATTATACAGAAAAACAGTAAATTGAGAATTAATATAGCACCGCTTAAATTTTTTAATATTTTTAATTAAATGTATACAAGCATAAAAAATAGCTCATTAGGACTTACTGTCCTCTGTTGGTAACCGTCTGGCAATTCTCCATTATTGTCCTCAGCATTATTGTGTAAGGCAATTGAGTGCACTTGTTTATTACTAAAGGTTAATCTTACCTACAGTTATATTTACTGTGAACACTTTTATAGGGCCTGTCCCTATTTCTCAACTGTGTTTGCCAAGAAGGTCACAATTTAGCCATTATTTTATTTAAACGATGAAACAATAAAAGCTAGCTCGACTAACACATTTTTAGACCCTTTAATATGCATATCAAAACAGCTTCATTATTATAATGTATTTTGATAAATGATTTTATTGTGCAGCTTGGTCATGTAAATTGCTTATCCATAAATGAAACTAATAAAAGTGACTTGATTACCTAATGTAACAAAAAACATTTTTGGAAACACCTCTCAAAAATCATAAACAGGATTATGAGATAAACCAATAATAATAATAATGTACATGTAGATTTATTAGTAGATATATTTATTTGATGGTATTTGTGTTAGATTATTAAAAACTGTTGGTAAGGAAAGAATAAAGTAGAATGTGCCTGTTTAAATGTAGTGAGTTATACACAAAAATAAATCATAACATCTGATGTATGTTTTTATTTATGTCCTGTTGGTGTTAAGTATGAAAAGTAAAATAAAATAATTTAATCTTTTTTAATATTTTTGAAAAAAGAAAGACCTGAACCTGGACAGCATTATAAATTTCACGATTCTAATTGTGACGAGACCATTAATAAAACAGCTGTTTTTTGATTTCCTATTTATGTTAGCATAGCACACAGGGAATTTGTTTAGTTGTAATGGTTTTGTTACATCTTTTACTTGCATCAGAAGCACTGAAGAAAATTTAGTTTGGCTATAGTTTTTAGCTTGGTTATAAGTAGTAGTCTTATAAACCTTATCTGATATATAAAATCTGCTCCTTAAATGCTCTTTAACTACTGTTTGCTACATATATTTAGAAGGTTTTAGCTGTGTTCTTCAGCATAATTCTAGGACTGTTCGTGTTACTGGTAATGTGTCATGCAGAAGCCTTTATATCAAGCCACATATTAAAATGCTTTATTTGCAAGAGAATAATATTTCTGCCAGTATGGATTTTTTCTAACATAACACATTAATGGTGATAAATGTAAATATGTATGAACATATAATGCATCCATTTTATATGTTTAGGCGCTACAGACATACAGTAAATTCAATAACAACAAAATATTTTTTTTTTGCCTGTTACAAAAAATATTACTTAAAGGGAAAAGAAAGAAAGAAATATCAAAAATCATTGCAAGAGCTTAGTCAAGCATTTTAAAATCTTTGTATTTCATCTAAAAATCAGTGACAACAAAATTGCCTCAAGCATGCCTTCTCTCTCCCTTCACAAACTTAACAATGACATATGGCATACGACCTACACTCCAGCAGCTAAAGTGTGTATCATGTTAAAAGAGAGAAAGGGAAAAGGGAAAGTGAGAGGAAGAGACAGACAACACCGTTTCCACAGGAAGCATAAAATGTAAAAGGTTTAGTAATTACAGTTATTTAACTAGCATCAAATAACAAGTGGATTATGCCCCGCTAGACTTTTGTGAAGCGTAAGCGTTTCTTAAATGTCACTGATGTATGGGGGGTGTTTCAGACCTCACAATACTAAGGAAAAAGTTATTAGTGGATGTATGAGAAGAGAAGAGAAGAGAAGAGAAGAGAAGAGAAGAGAAGAGAAGAGAAGAGAAGAGAAGAGAAGAGAAGAGAAGAGAAGAGAAGAGAAGAGAAGAGAAGAGAAGAGAAGAGAAGAGAAGAGAAGAGAAGAGAAGAGAAGAGAAGAGAAGAGAAGAGAAGAGAAGAGAAGAGAGAGAAGAGAAGAGAAGAGAAGAGAGAGAAGAGAAGAGAAGAGAAGAGAAGAGAAGAGAAGAGAAGAGAAGAGAAGAGAAGAGAAGAGAAGAGAAGAGAAGAGAAGAGAAGAGAAGAGAAGAGAAGAGAGAATGGACTGACTAGCAGCTCCCTCTTGTGAATAAATGAGGAACTGTGTATTATCCCAGCACATAGACACACACGCACCTTTTTGTGTTTTAACATTTTCCAAAAAACATCATTTGGTATGTTTAATAGTGGTTCGCACAATGTAGGTGGTTAAGCCTTTTACACACACACTTCCCGCCACAGACATGGTACTAAGACCCTCTCCTGTCCCATCTACATTTACAGGCTGTTTCTGCAGCACAACTGATATCTTACTTAAATATTTAGACATTCTAAAAAAACTGTGCCTTAACCCTGACCATAAACAAATCAATGGGCAAAGTTCAAATGCCAGTGGAAATGTAAGAAAGTAAACAAGTTCATTCTGAGGCTACAGGGAGAGTTCTTCTGCAGATAGCAAGGAATGTGATGCAAATGTATGCATAGCCATAAAGTATGCATATGTATAAAGAGAGAGAGGGATTACACCCTAGGCTGGCTTCTGCTACTGAGAAAGGTTCAAAGAGGGGCAAACATTTGGACAGCGTTCCAGCAATGCAAGGGAAGCATTGCAAGTATCATGAATGTTTACTCACAGCGGAGTGCAGAGATGATTAGCTAGTCTTGTAAAATGCAGTCAGTGTAAACGGTTAAACTCTATAACTCTGTATATTGCCAAAAACATCACAACCCATACAAGCAATAAACATACAAAGATACTGCAAGGCTTAAGAAAGAAGGTGCAGTTTGAACACAGAACTTAGTCAAATAGAAACCATATTTAGGTTAATGAAAAAAGCTCAAATAACAGCTTCTTCAGTGTGCTGTTTGGTCTTGATAAGTTTTTGATAAGTGACTGTGAAATACTTCAAACAACAATAACAAATCTATGGATCTATGGAAAACATGAAATAGTCACAGTAAAATGGTTAATTCCATGCAAATGTCTTTACTAAAGGTTTTCACTATACTGATAGCTCAGATGTCAACATTTGGTGGTTTAAGTGAGGTCTCTTTCAAAGTTTTTCAAGCTTTCCTTAATGTTTAAAGCAAGATCTTTCATAGTAAGGTAAAGTGCTGTTTTTAGAATTGTGACATCCGTAACAGCCTATATTCCATATTAATGAGCACATGAAAATTAAAATAAATGACTATTATGATATGATATAATGACTATTTCATGTTTTTTGAAGAGTCAGCCCTTCTCCATTTGTTGGGTAATATTGCTTCTGGTTTATGCCTTTTAATTCAGAAAAATCCTACAAAGTTTTGCCTCACAAAAACTTGTTTTTCTCATCTATAATTTTATATTTCTGTCTTAAAATAGATAACTTTAAATAGATAACTTTACTATAGATAATTTTTGTATGTCTGACTCCATCGACAGGGCTTTAATAAAATATAAACAAATGGTTCACTGTATTAGTAATAAATACATTCTGTGAGAATTCATATTTCAAATTTTGACTGAAAATGTAGTGAAATGTACTGAAAACTTACTAAAAATGCTGGAACGCCCACAATTTGCACTTATTCTACATTTATTTCTCAGAGACAGAGATTTTTTTAATTAAATGGCACCTATCAGGTGCAGTCAGAAAATATATCTTTATATTTCCCACCACAACCCACAAAGAGCTAAAGGAAAAGCTAGAATAAATACTTGAAAATTGTGCCATGTAACTTCTAAACAGGGGCCAGGATCAAGTGATAAATTTTAGGTGACCTCTCATCACTGAGAAAAAGGACAGTCTGCCCTTGCTGTTCCTAAGGCAATGGACACAACCCCGCACCGTTCTTACAACTGCACCATTAATATTTTCAAACAGACCCCAAAAATACCCAATTATCTGGGTAAAACAGAGAAAAAACATAGACCACATCAGACACATAGATGTCTTCGCCACTTTTGTATTTTACACAGTATTTCCAGTTTGCCAAGAGGCCACAACATTGCATGGCCTCTAACTGTTTTTTTTTTAATTCCCAAAACAATGGCATAGCCTTTCAAAAGTTTAATATTAACTCACTTTTATAGGTTGTAAAGCTTACTCTCATGTGTTCACAATCCGGCTTGCCAGATCTAAATGAAAACTATCCCAATGACCCTAGTCTGAATATGAGAACTTTACTTTCTTAAATAAAATCATCTTCCCTCATAATTGACAGCTGATGAACAAAAATCACCTTTAAACCACAGAAAAAACAATCCACAGTAATAGTTTAAATGTAGCACAGATCGGATGGAAACCCACATGTCTGATTGATAAGGACATATTCTTACTCCTTGCCTACCAAATCAGTTGTTATTATTATAGCTCAGTTTTCTGTGTTCCTTCTATCAAAGCCTGCAAGAAACAGATACTGGGTGTAATTACAATTGAAAGCAACTAATGTGCTAAACCATGTCTTAAGTGACTAATGGGGGTAAAAATAAAAGAAATCTCTAAAGAATAAGTAAAAGAAGCTTAAACTGCAGTGAACAAAGCCGTCTGAGTCTGGACAGTATTAT